>OY015312.1:23224916-23596045 GCA_955612985.1 Cheilosia scutellata | reverse complement strand
AACAATACTTGCGCAAGTTCAAAAATTACGTGCACGATACTTTTTTTTATCGCTGTGAGTTCCTTTCGATTAGTTGACTTGTAGGTACTCAAAGTGGAAAATATTCAATTCTTGCGAGCGATATTAGATTGCAATATATTGTAGGCTTTGTAGCAGAAGGTTTAATGACTAATATAAGAGTTGTGGACTTTTTATATTTATATAATGTTGTGAATGATTTCGCTCCTTCGTGACATAAGTACCTAGTGTGCTTTGCTACGCGCTATGCGAAAGAACCTCTTTCCCTCCTTTTAGATTTCGAATTTCGCTAAATCGCTTTTTACTGCTCACTTTAGCCAGAAAAAGGTTCAGTAATAGAAAGCTGCGGGATAGAGTACTGCGATAGGCTATTTGTTCATTGGACAAAGGGGCGTGGCACCTCAAAAACATTCAAAATCGTATATCCCGAAACCTACCAAAGCGGAAGAATATATTTAAAAATGGGACAAAGAGGCGTAGCACCTTCTAAACAAAACAAAAAAAAAACATGAAAATATTCTCGAAAACCACTCAACCGATTTTCAGATATTCTAAGGTAGGTATTGTGAAAACATTTCAAACACTTCAAAAATTTGTCGGTCGATTGAGTTGAAACGTACACAATTTAATTGTCAAAATTACACTATATTTTGACATTTATGGCAGCTTTAGTCTTGAAATTTGTTAAATAGAAGTTCATTGTTGCCTGCTGAGAGCATTGAATAAAATGTGGGCGTGATCAGACAAAGGAGATTGGCACTTCACATACAAAAAAAAAAAAAATGACTGCGACACTTATGAGAACTAAAATTCAAAAAATTGTAATTGCTTGTCCTGCTAGACATGAACAGAACATCTTCTTTATATATAAAAATGGATCCTGATTTGTGTTCGGCTACTTATAACATGAAAACCACAGAATCGATCAAATTTGCAGATAAACTTAGGTATTGGCCCAGGAGTGCACCTAACAATATTGGTCAAAATTGGACAAAGGGGCGTGGCACAGCCCATACAAAAAAAAAAAAAAAACATTCAAAATCTTATATCTCAAAAACCGCCTAACCGATTGAGCTAAAATTTACAGACAATTGGTCAAAATTGGACAAAGGAGCGTGGTACCTCCCATACAAAAAACATCTTCTATGTGGTGAAACTCGATGACGCTATAACTCGATAACCGTTGGGCCGATTCTGATGATTCTTTTTTTGTATTGCTGTATTTCAGGTTTATGCAGAAAGAAGGGTTCAGCTATATTAAATGTTGGTGCGTATGTAAGTCCGATAATGGCCGCTGAACCACTGAAGCTATCCGCCTTCATTCCTATACAAAAAATAAATAATTGAACAAAAATATCAAAATAAATCTTGAAAGATTTAAAATAACTGTTTTACGCAGAACAACGTTTGCCGTGTAAGCTAGTTTCATCTATACAATTCATGGGCACGGGCAAAGCCGGGCGGGTGCAACTAGTCTGAATTTATTTCCAATATGTATCGTTTAATTTAAATAAAAATGAAGCGAATTACATCTAATATGGCCAACAGTGTAGCTAAGACGAAGACACGTCTTCCGCGTCACGCAGATAACCTTCTCAGACAGTTTTCCCGAAGTTATGGATGCGATCACTTGAAAGCTATGGGATTGAAGTGAAACTTCATGGAGCCGGATAAATATGAGGATACTCAGGCACTCCCCCTGGATCAGAAATATAAAAAAAAAACCCATCAGATATTTGTTTATGGAATTCATATAATTAGGTAGGTATGTAGGCATTAGATAGAAGCTTAAAGAGCAATCTCCACAGTTGACTTCACCGCCAAGTATATACATACCTACATATTCATCATTTGGTAAAATAGCCTTGAAAAAAATGTTCCTTTGTTTTTTAAAACTTTTGGAAACGTGCCTTTGCAATTTTGAGGACTTTTCCCTAAAAAATTTAAAATCCCAAAGGCATTTTTGAAAATGGAATACGTTTAATTATTGATATCCTATTTTGCGGCTCTAAAGACCTTGGGGTGAAATATATCGCACTTCAAAATAACCAAACTTGAATCAAGCGAGTACCTATAAAAGGTCCTAACTGCCTCAACAACCGGACAGCTCAAACCGCTAACGTTACCCTTTTCTCCCTTTTTAATGCGTACCATTTTAAAAGTAGATAATAAAAAGAAGTGTCTTAAATGATGTAATTTCTTTGACGGCAAAACCTTGGGTGATAGACAGATAACTAGACAGTCTGACAGACTAATTCCTGTCTGCTATAGATACTGCGTGTGAATTTATACGCAACCGTTTGATGAAGACGATTGGCCGTTGCCAATTCAGACTTGCAAAATCGAACCCTTGAAATTAAAAACAAAATTAATTAAATTCACCCACACTATTTCAAAACAAAGCAAACAAAACAAATACGTTCTGATCGGCATGTAGGTTTTTCGTGTCTGAAATTCGGGCCGTGGCATAACAATAACAATTCGTACTGACATATTCATTTTACATGCCATAAAATTCGGGCATGCAAAACGATTTGCCGAGTACACGACATGCATATTTTGGCAAATTCACATGCCATTCTGAGCCGGACATATGGGTGACAGACGCATGCAAACATATGTCAGCGCCAAAAAATATGCCGAGTACACGACTTGTACCCTTTTATAACATATCTTAACGTCGAATTGACGCCAGACTGGCATGCGTAATGCGTATGTTGAGTTTGGCATGTCGTGTACTCGTAGCATTAGACGCAACATTAAGTATGTACATACGTGTATAGATAGGTATGTACAGTACAGTGTCGACTATAGGTAAACAATAATCACACACAGACGAATTTAAATCCTTTGGGAGTACCTCTATTACATCTATCGAAATGTGAAAACAAGTCATAGTCACCTAACGCAATTTTTACCACTAAGCTGTATAGTAGTTGACCTAACATTCTGAACTCCGCTCAGAAAACAAATGCATTTGGCGGGACATTGAAAACATGACCACAAGTCGAGCCGTGCGTGATCGATCTACTGAAGTTGAAATGCAAGCTTCTTTAAGGAGTAAGGATCCCTTACCGGGGTTTTATTTACTCAGATGTTTATTTTCACACATCTTCCCACCGTTTCAAATATTTTATTATTCAATTAGTCATCGTGGCATGTTATCCAGAATGAAAGATGCTCCTCCATTCATCCTTTCCGTCGAAGTTCAAGCCAAAGAAAAACAAGCAAACCGAATGCGGTAATGCGAATGGACAAATTGAATGGGCTCGTGTTTACGTGATAATAATCACTCGTCCTGACTGGGGGCCTTACAATGTAAGCGGGATATACAATGTACGTAGAACAGCAAATGGAATTACATTATTACCTGCTGCAGAAGTATGTACACATTGTACACTGTACATTTCTCAGGCACAATAGCACTCCTAGATGAATTGGCAACTTTTCTACTGCAACACTGTTGCATTAAGTGGGCTGAACCCAAGATTCACAACAATGTTTGACAAACGAAACACTTACCATTAACAATAAAATAGAGGAAAGCCATATACACACATGTGTATTATCGGCGATGACCGTTCCGCTCATAAATAGTTTTTAGCGCATAAATTACGATTTCTGGCAGAAAGGATTTTTTTTTTGTTGGTTTGTTTACTTGGCCTTAAGTGCAATTTTGTAAAATTACTATAATGTCGGCGCATGGTGTGTTTTGCGATTCAATTGCAGTTTGCAGAGTGTGGACGAAGCGACGTGACGTACAGCAGCACCGTTCGCATAGGTGTGGTAATTAGTGATGCTCGTGTTGGAGCATACGAAGTGGGAAACGGGCAAAGATGATCATTATTGTGCCTGGAATGGGAATTTTGTTCATCATTGTCGACATAGTACTCGTATACGGGGTATTAGTCATTGTACTGGGAGTTGTGTTGTGTGTCCTTTTTTTGCGTTCTCTTTGGTAAATGGGTGTAGCGTTAAAGGATGGGTTGTTGGGTGCAATGATTGTCGGGTTAATTATGGTCATTATTTTGTGTGGCAGAAGAATGATTGTGTGGCGTTCGGTTGTCGATGCTTAAAGGGTGTGTTATCGACCGTGACTGTTTGTAAATTTGTCTTGTGCTATAGAAATATCGGTAAGAGGATGTGTTATTCATATCCGTCAACCATATGAGATCTTACAGAAGCACAGAGATCCAGCTATTTATTAGCAACATCGCGACTACAATTTCGAGTCACTCGTTAATTGTATTTCTTTCAAATATAGACTTCAATAAAATCACGTTTGATAGTCATGCGAAAGCGACTTCTCTTCAAAACGAGCCGCCTTCAAAATTGAATTCAATTTGCGTTCCAACTCCATAAAAACGTATGTTTATCTTTCATGCATGAATGAGATATACAAATTATGACAGGCAACGATTCATAAAATATCTGACAAATATGAAGATGTGCGTGGTGTGAGCTCTTCTTCTTCCCACAATGTTGCAACAATGTTGCTAATAGCCTGTCATTCGCTTATTGTATGGTTATCTTTCTAGTGACATAACACGCCTTGGCATGCTAGTGAGTACTTTTAGAACGTTGTTGCTTCAGGCCTAACCATTTATGTTTTTTTGTATTTTATTTATCTCAAGGGAATCATCGGCGGACAGAGAAGAGATCTCTTGGTCTTAAGTTGGCCTGGCTCTTCGATTGAATGCAGAATGTATGAGAGATTTTTTTGTTTCTTTTTTTTTTTTTTTTTAAATAAATTCAATATAATGAATAAAGATGTTGATGTAAATTCTGGGTGCATGGAGGTAGATTGTGATGTGTGAAGCGGAACCTCAACAGCAAGAAAAAGAAGACACCTTGGGGTCAAATAAAGTTTGCTGATGATGTTGTCGGTGCAGAAAAGGTGCTTGCAAAGGTGAATCACTTCTCGCTTCAGTAGAATAAATGAAGAAATAAATTGTTGAATTTATTACACCAGCGAATGAGGTAGGGTGTTTTTTTTTATGAGAGATCTTCTTGGGGTTTTGAAGAAGCTTTTTATCCAATTTATGAGAAGTGTATTGGTGATAGTTTTGGAGCAGCAGTTATGCGGCTACCTATACTTTGTAGCTGACCCATATTTGAGTGGTGACTCATATATGTACCTACATTTCATTTGTAGTTTCGTTCTATATATTGGTCCTTCCAAAATTTGAGTCGACCATTTCAGTAAATAATCAGCCAACACCCGTACGTTAGCTTAGGTTAGATTGAATAAGGTTTGAGTTCATCACAGAAGACTAAGCACCCATCGCCATCTCTGGGAACCGTTCACGCCCAAACACTTAAATTCCGAGAACATAACTGTCTTGAAAAAGCTTCTCAATTCGGCTGTTCGGACTCGGCATAAAATTGTAGGTCCCTTGCATTCGTCCCAAAAATAAAAACTCACACAAACGAATGGTTGTAAGAAGCTGTCTACACGCCTGTTGCGCCAACTATTTTTTTTTATATTTTAATCTACTAGCGTAGAGAGGATCCCTATCGCCATTCTTAACATTGATCTGCTGAGTTTTAATAATTCTACAAAAAAAAAAAAAAAACATTTTCAGCGATGAGGGACTTGATTTGGAATGATGACAATCCACACGAAGTCCATTAAGTGGAAACACATCTGCAGAAAGTCACTGGTTGATGTGGATTGTGGGACGGGGCCATCATCGGTCTGTACTTCTTCGAAAACGACTTCGAAACTCTCAACAGAGAGCGCTACCGATCGATGATACCTAATTCCTTTTGACCCAAATTGGATGATATGGATGTGAATGACGCATGTGGTTCCAACACGACGGTTGGCGGCCCGTGTCACACAGCTAATGCCCCAATGGACATTCTGCATAAGCGATTTAAGTGCATTGTTTTCTCATGCAAAGACGACGTACACTGGCCAACGAGATCTAGCCATTTCATCCCGTTTGACTTTTTCTTGAGAGAGGTTTCCTCGCCAATAAGCGGCAGACGACCGGTGTCCTCAAAGTTAACATAACACGGGCCGTCGGCGTGCGTCGTTCAAGTTCAGCCTGAATTATGCGCCAGAGTCATTGAAAATTAAATCTCTCGGATGTGAGACACCTAGCGAAGCCGCCGCGGCCATTTTTAACATTTTTCCACATTCAATGTCATTTTGACAGGCCTTTTATTTTTTTTTATTTTTTATTTAAATTTAAAATCTACCCGTCTCTGTTGGAAAGGATTATCGGAATCGTGTCTTGGTATTGACTGTCGTTTTAAAATTGAAGGAAGCTGTGACACTCGTAGGCGTAGCCTTCAAAGACATTGACATATTATTTATGGAATGATATGCTAGTGAAATGTCAGTGGCTATGTTGGAACCAACACGAAGACGTCTATTAGCAGTCCATTTTTAATACTTCAATGTTCAAAGGGTTATGTTTGTGTGAATATCATCTATATTGCACTGGAAACGAAAATGAAGAGTGTCCATATGTCACTTTTGTGCTAAAACAGCATGTGTTACCTTACGTCATAAAGTTCACATAGTAAAAGAAATAAAGACAATAGATTAGATAGTAGGTTCGTTCGGGTACTTTTTTGCAAACGTAAAATTATTAAAAATTTGCTAAGAAACTGTGCGAATGCGACCACGTATTGAGTAAATTGAAAAAAATGAGAGAGAAATCCATTCTTTTCATTTTTTCGTAATTTTCTACTCGCTGAATTTCGACTTACTGAAAAATGAAAACTGTCATCTAAGTGACAGCTCAAAAGTTTGACAAATAAAACTCTATTTTTTCGTCTTCAACGATGTCGGAGGAAGAAGTTGTAATTGAATGTTCTCCTAGAACTTATCAGCGCATTCAAAATTGTAGGTTTAATAGGTATTTTTGCTTATACAAAATTCAAATCCAACTTGTTTTGTAGATTCTGCCGTTAACGTTTATTTTACGAATGTCGAAATGACATTTCTTAAACTTTTTGTAAGAAACCCGGTCAGGTACTTCTCTGAAAATTGAGAGATTTCTCTCTCGATTTTTGTGATTTGACATTTTTCATTTTTCTGTGCTGAAAGTACACGAACGAACCGAGTAATAAATATACTGTCAAAGTGCTGTTTAAGCTGTCATTTATGTGTCATACAATTCGACTTAAGGACTATTCACATGAGAGCGACGAACAATCTACGAACGAACGAATATTCGCGAGTTTTGTCAGTCCGTTCACATGAAAACGGCAGTTGATCGCCGCAGTTCGCGAATTTCAGCCATCAGTTTCTACCAGTAATTTCTAATTTGAGGTTAAGTTCGAACGAATGTTTTATTCGGTAGTTTGTGTAACGCGAGTTAAATGATGTGGATGGCGAATAAACTTTGACAATTCGCGGCAAGTAGTGTGTTTTCGTTTTCGTTCGCGGAAAAAAGTTTGGAATTCGATATTTCGTTATTTAAACTGTTTTTAATTTGTTTTCTTGATACATTTTGATGGTATAATTAATTAGCCTAGTCTTGGAATAGTAAAATGTGAAATTTTCTGTTCATAAATGCATCAAAAGTTGTTTGTTCGCATTTCATCAATTCGTTCGTTTGCTCTCATGTGAATGCGGTCCTTTACTGTCCTTTTTCTTCAATTGATTCATAAGTTTTTAATGATGGTAGCAAGCATTACACATTATTCATGTATAGAAAACTCTGGAGTGAAATCTGTTATTTTAAAATAGAATACACATTAGAACTTTTGCTTCCAAGCAAATACCTACTTCAAATAGTTCCGATAACTCTAAAGCATGGATATAAAATTGTACTATATTCGCAGCAAGATATTCCTTTCACCAGGTCGTCGGAATTTAAATTAGTTTGCTGCATAGATCTACTACATCCAGTATATCCAGTATCGACATGTACTTTTACCCAAATCCACATTAGTCTCTACAAATTGCTATGTATCAAGGTAATCTTTATATTTGCATAAATTCCATTGGACATAATATACAATGTTGCAACGAGAGTTGGAAAACTGGTTGTCCACATTTGGAATCAACGAGACTCACACACATTCTATAGAATTCCTATCCTCGACGAGAGACCACGAGATTTATGGCAGTTTCCTATTCTATTGCCAATAGGTGCACTCAATTGCAGTGCGATATATGCGTTTCGCCAGCTAACTTAAAACATCACTTCCCATTTAGCTCCAATAGACCTCCCAGTAGAACCCCCCGCCGGCCGGCCGTCATGCGGCTTAAAATACACCCCAGGAATCCGTGATGACCATTCGCACACACTGAATGTAAATACCAATTGTGAATATCGACGATAACATCGCGCTGCAAATACCCAACAAATTGTGAGCATTTATACGTCATGTTAACCTCAGGTCAGGATGCCGGCCGGCATCATGCTGAGTAATATGGTATGGGAGTAAATTGAAAAGTTCAACAATAATCGATAATAATCTCGTTTACAGAAAGGAACACAGCCATCCCTGATGAAAGTTAACCACCGCCCAGGAGTGGCAATCATCAGGAAGACGAACTTTGTGATAGAATCGCAAAACTTTTATCTCACCGAATGGTGAAGGCGAGGCGTCGCGTCGCGTACACCTCGATGAAATCACTCGAAATTGTGTAATACCGCATCGCCCACAGTTCAATTAAAGTTTACGATCTGTCCGAACACAAAACACATAGACAGATCGTCCAAGGCGGGGACAATTTATTAGAAAAACATTTAGCAAATGTCACATTTAATTGTGACACTAACAGTGGTCATAATTTTTCTGTCAGTTGGTTAACGATTTCGAGCAAACACTGATACCTACTGACACTGACACTGACAGCAACAACTGTCATAATCTGAGAATCATTTCCAAAAATGGTAGCGGCTAATGGCTGAGTTATGGGGTGCTGTCTTAATTTTAAAAATAAAGACGATGACATTCGGCTTTTCTTTTGGTTTTTTTTTATGAGTTTGAACTCGATATATGGAAATGTTTTATTGATTTAGTTTAGAGAATAACTTATTGTCTGTGGAGAAATGTTTCGATTTTATTGCTTTTGCTTGGTGTGTTGTGGTTGTGTCTGTTTAAATTAATTTATGTACCTACAACGATGAATTTTGATGGGTACTTATTGCTTTCTGGTGGTTATAATGTGACGCTTTCTGTAGGGTTGATTGTAAGAGCTTGTATCGCAGGTGTTGGCAGCGAGACACAAGCTGCATATGAGATTGGAGTGTATCCATACATTGATTAAGTGGGTATTAGTCTAATGGCCGTGCTAATTGAGATTGAGGTGACAATTATTATTATCACCAACGATGGAGAGTCAATTAAATATTGAAGTGGAGACGTTTAATGAAATTGTATTGAATGGTAATTGCACGATTTTTTTTATTACAGAGCCGACTTAGGTTTGGAGCAGAGTTGGTAATAGGCTATTAAGTTAACAAATTTAATTAATTGTTAAATAAGTGTGGAAGCAATAGTATGCTTAATGTTCGAATATAATGTAATGGAAAAAACAAAAACAAAATAGACGAAAAAAATTGAACTTCATGATGTTAGTTAAGTAGTTAAAATTGGTTTGCTTGCTCACCCTTTAGACTACAAGTACATATTTTAAAACGGTCAGTCGATCTTTGTATTCTTTACACGCTTGAGCACTTGATGAAGGCATTATTCACACTTTCAGATAAGCACACTCTTTAATAGTATTTCTCACTTCATTATAACCTCGCCTATTCATACGAAGCCATAACTCTATGTGGAGTCTATAGTAGGGCAATTCGTAGGAATCTCGCGTGTGCATAGAACATTCACCCAAGAACCTCCTTTACCACTCAAGACTCATTCCGTCCGAGTTAGTGACTCACCACTCGCGTCCCTCTCTTTTTGTTCGCATAGGATTTCGGAACTACTGCCCAACAAGCCATAAGATTATCTACTTTCAGCTGTCGTTTCATCGTTTCCGTTTCAACGATGATCGGATTTAGTTTCTTTTAAAAGGAAAAAAATCCACGAAGGATCGCACGAAACTTTCTTGTTCATTGCAAGCAAACACAAACGTCTGAATTGGCACCATTTAGTACACAAAACTGAGGTGGGCGCACTGTACTACCGAGCGAAGGATCGCAGGTTAAATCCCTGTAAGTAGGTCCGTTCTTTTGTTCCCAAAAATAAAAACTTACACAATCCAATGATTGTGAAAAGATTACTTAGGTTTCATTCGACGTTCGGCTAGGTCAGAGCAAATTTTCCATTCTTAAATAAATATTCTTTGATTATCTTTAAATCTTATGTACGTGTTTGTAACCGAACTCCTCTTAATGAAATTTTGTGTGTGTATTTGAATGGGTCTAAGGAGGGTTTAGATTCACAGTTGGACCGGTAGGTGGCGCTGCGATCCGATTCCACAAAATTTCAAATAATAAACACTCAACAATAAAAAAAAGTTTAGAAAGCAAGAATAAGCTCATGAATACAATTTGAAATAATATACACTCAACAAAAAAAAAATCATGAATAAAATTTTAAATAATAAACACTAAAAAAAAAATCATAAATAAAATTTCAAATAATAAAACGGCCGTAGGCAAAACAACGTTTGCCGGGCCCTCTAGTTTTAAAGTAAATAGTGAATGTTATCCTGATCGGAGACTAAACTTTTCGGGGACATGCCAGTGCAAAAAGGAACCATACATAACAAAATGTTGTTTCTAAATAACAACGAAAGAACTATCCCGAATGAAGCAGGATTTGTAATCGACTCTGGTCTTCTGCTCTGAGGTTTTTGGGGTCTTCTTTTGATTTTTAGATGAATAAAAGTCTTTCGATACCTTGTTATACCTATATAAAAAATGCATTCGCCCACTGTCCTTTCACAATGGGTCGTTAACCGCTAGTGGGTGCCTCCTTTCGATTTAATTTGGTTTGTCGAGTGTCAAGCTGTCTTCACACCTTTAACTAATAGTACGATCTTCTTTGTCGCTGTATGGATACACTTACTAACTTATAAGTGTTCTTTACATCTACATTATCCTAGCCATCTCGAATTAACATTTTGACAAATAATTTGTAAAATAAGGCTGAAACGAAATTAAAAAAAATATATACCCCATAAACTCTTGGGCCACAAACCTGTATAAGACGTTTCAAATAAACTTGTCCATTCATTTAGAGTTTAGACAGGCAGAATTGATCAGTATCTCAAAACTTAGACCGAAAGCAATTATTTTCGTACTATGCATAATGTAAAGGGCGTTGTTTTAGACGTTTAGTTTTTAAACTGGCAACACTGCTTCTAGTTCTACAGATTGTCAATTTGACATTTTGACAGTTGAAAGTTGATTTGTGGTTAGAACGATTTACGATGAATAGATTAACGCCATAGAACAATGCGTGCAAATTTATTTTAAAACCATGGTTCGGTTCGCCAAACTTGATTAAGCTTCATCCTCATTTTCAACGCAAAATTGTGTTCTCCGATGAGGCACATTTTTAGTTAAATGGGTATGTAAACAAGCAAAATTGCCGAATTGGAGTGGAGAAAACCCAGAAGCCTTTGTCGAGACGGCCTTACAAACGTTAAAACTTACTTTAATGTGCCTTATGGGCTGGTGGAATCATCGGCCCATATTTCTTAAAGGACGATGCCAGAATGTTACCGTCAATGGAGAGCGCTATAGAAACATGATGGGTTGGGTACGAAAAGTCCAAAATTAAAATCCCCAAGTCAATATCCCCAAACCCAAAATCCCCAAAACCAAATACCCAAATAGATTTCGAGTGTATTCACAATGCATTAACAGTAAAATGCTGCCCCCTGCAACCCCCCTGCTTGGGGTCACTGTTGGATTTAGAGTAGGCGCAAGGTTGGGTGGACGAAAATTTCTTTAAACATTTTGAATTAACATTTTGGGGATTTTTTATTTGGTGGATTTTGAATTTGGGGATTTTTTATTTGGGGATATTCAATTTGAGGATTTTTCAAACAGTGGGGATTTTGGGGTTTGGGGATTTTGCACTTGTGTATTATGTAGGTATCCCAAACATGATTTCTGACTTTTTCGTTCCTCAGTTGAATGGCATTGACGTCCCAGTTGCTCGATAAGGTTGTCGAAAATTGGACTTCACGATTGCGCTTCATTTGAACTAGCCGTGGCGGACATTTGCCCGAAAATTTTGGTCAAAAATGTTGGAATCGTTTTCGAGAAAATGCCAATTATTTACATTTTATCAAAAAACTCACATATTAAAAATGTACCTACTGTTTATTTAAGCCATTTTTTTTTACAATAGAACTTTTATAAAGTTATATATAACACCGTGAAAATATGTGCTAAAATGAACCCTTTACGCGAAATTTTCAGCGTAAGTTATTTCCGGTTTCATTCCACAGTTCAACCGCGGACTGTAAATACAGCTTTATAATTTCAAGATGCCTCTTACTCTTATCGATTGTTAAACTTTTGGCACGTTTATACTTGAAACGCCATTTTATGCTGCGACTAGACTAGTTATATTCCGTCATGGAAACATGTTTAATAATACAGCCCCCGTTCGGATAATGAAATTCCTTAAAATTAAAACACCGCACAACTGTACCGCGTTCATGTTCCAACAACAGTGTAATCATTTAATCCCCCTTTGATTCATGACCAGCATAGAATCGCAGCTTCCAGCTAAACTGGTGGCAGCTCTAGGTAATGCATGCATCGGAATTTCGCAATACCATTTTCGTAATAGATCCTAGATCTAGCATGTGAGACTAGTAGCCGTGTTCACCCCACAGCGGGCTACTACGACAACGGCTAAGCAACTTCCCAAAGTGGGATGAATAGGAGTTGCTTCCAATTTACTTGACTGCGCTATGTGTGCATAATAACCTTTTGGTCTTCCCTCCGTGTCGAGCTCCCCTTATATGTAATAGTCGTGGTGTAGAATAATTTATCTCGATGCATGCTACCACATTCCGGGTCTCAAAAACTGGCCCATTTCTTCCCATCCATCGTTGCGCAACAATGTTCTCATTCGAATCTGCCATCGCACATCTCGTAGTGCAGCTTCAGGAAGAAATATAACTCCACTCTCTATCCGCGAGCTACAACCTACAACACACAACACATCTCTCTCTCTCTGTACTTAACCACCAAGTCAGGCCATAATCTTTGAATAAATAATTTGCAGCATTCCAACGTGAAGAAGAATGCAACCAATGAAGAGTATCTACTTGTGGTGGATCAAGAACTTCAACCCACACTACAGAGAGTTTTTTTCTTTTTTCCAATATAATCAGACGGAAAATGGGAAACTTCTTGGAATTGCATACAATTTGCATAGTTGCATCGCGTACTACACACAGATACATGTTGCAGGACACACATAGCGGAGAGGGGGGCTGTTTTGGAATATTTCCTCATTCCTTGGACCGCCGCCGGTCGCACCATTGCACGCCACATTCTCCGGGAGGAGAAATTCCGAAATTAATTGGAGCAATTTACATCGACGCGAGAGGGTTGGGGAGACTACTCCATTTTAGTTTTTTTCTTGCATATAATTGATGCAATAAAAGCCTATTGCGAAATGTCTATAAGCGAATTGTGCGCTTAATGGCTGGCGGCATGCAGCGAAAGCAGTTGGCTATGGCATCCAGCAGCACTTCGTAGACAGCAGTGGCCAACTGGGCTAACTGGCAATAAATATTGACTGCCAACTGATTGCCAGCGGGTATATTCGTCGATTGTCGTTTGTCCGAATTAAGTGCGCGCCACAACGCGTATAGGCCATTTTCTGAAGCGCGTTCAGTTTGTTTTCAAAACATGTGTGTATATATCGTGTGATTATCATTTATTTGGCGAGTATATCTCTGTCGATCATGTGGTCAGATAGCGAGGGGTGAAATATGTATCACCTATGCGATTGCCGGTTGGGGTTATAAATTTTAATATTCAGCAGAGAGAGCGCATGCAATGGCAATAACGATTGCTTTGATCAGTTGTGATTTATTGTTAGCGATTTGTGATTGCTAGAAATTGTTGTCTGAGGCGATTGTGTTCGCATTCAAAACTCAAAAGTTTAGATTAAGTGGCGCGAGAAAAAGATTAAGATTCGGGAAAAAAAGGTCTGACAAAGGTTTTGAGTGTTTTCTTATGAAAGCGACCAGTGTGATTCAGCAGAAGTTGTGCATTTCTTAATCGATGTACATACATCTATTTAATACTATCCTTCGTTTCCATTGAACCCCTAATTCTGAAGATTAATTGTCTAAATTTTAAGGAACTTTTGGACTCATGTCATATCGAACTGAAATTAAAGCAAGTTAGGTGAGCTGAACCGACATTAAAAAATCATTCGATACCACGTAGTTATGGTTTACTAGGAGGGACTCTACGCAAAAAGAAGGTTACTCAAAGAATACTCGCATTTTGAAGAGACACTTTCTTTCGGAACTCCGATGAAATTATATCGGATGAAACGAAAAAGCGACTTTTTGAAGAGAAACTTCCTATGGCTCGTTGGGCAATAATTGGATTTTTGACGAAACGAAAAACCAACAGGTTGATTCGCGACATTTTTGGATCCGTTGGGCAATAATTCAAACTTTTGATGAGACGAAAAACCGGCAGGCTGAAGCTCGACTTCTTAATTGCTCGTTGGGTAATAATTCTAACTTCTGATGAAACAAAAAGGCGCCAGGTTGAAGTGAAACTTCCTATGGCTCGAAAATCTGACAAGTTGAAACTTCCTATGGCTCATTGGAATTGCATTCCCAACGAAATGAAAAACTGACGAGTTGATGCGAAACATTTTTGGCTCCGTTGGGCAATAATTCAAACTTTCGACGAAACGAAAAACCGGCAGGTTGAAGCTCGATTTCTTATGACTCGTTGGGTAATAATTCCAACTTCTGATGAAACAATGTGGCGACAGGTTGAAGTGAAACTATTTATGGCAGTGGGCAGTAATTGCATCTCCGACGAAATGAAAAACCGACAGTTTGAACCGCGACCTCTAATGGCTCCTTGGGTAATAATTCCTACTTCTGATGAAACGAAAAAGCGACTTATTGAAGTGCAATTTTTTATAGCTCATTGGGCAGTAATTGCATAATTGCTCATTGGGCAGGTTGAAATCAAACTTCCTATGGCTCGTTGGGCAGTAATTCGAAACTCCGAGGAAACGAAAGAACGACAGGAAACGGGAGTGTAATTCCAAATTTCGATAAAACCAAAAAGCGGTAGGTTAAAGTGAGACTTCTTCTCGGTATGACGAGTCCTCATGAAAATGTTGATAGGAATATATTGTATATTCCAGGAGGATGTATAGTATGCGTCCTTGGACTGATACTTGCTTGAACAGATGTGGACAATATTAGTAGCCTTTTTTTATATTATATTCCTTAAGGAAATCTGTCAGTACTGTAAGTATGAAAGTTGGGCGCTACTACACGTCAATAGTTTCACAGTCTAGTCATTACACGCGGTAGATATCGATCCACTACTGATAGCTCGTATCGAGGCTCGGTTTGTTGTAACCTTAACGTCCTGCTCCCGCATGTACAGAGTAAATCAAAAGCGGGACTCACGCTCTACGCAAATATGGGCCTGATGATAGATAGATAGATGATACCTAGATCCAATATTTGATTCAAGTCCCCATTTGCTCTTAAGAGCATTTTCTGCAGCAGTACATACCCAACAAGTGGAAGGGGATCTCAACCAACTAGAGGCCAAAGGTCGAGCTAACTGGAGAGGCGTGTTAGTGGAGGCTCCGGACTGTAGCGCCATCTAAGTATTTACATACTTCTGGTGCATTTTTTCTGCAGGATATTGTGTTTCCAGTTCAGTTTACTGTCTAGAATGAGGCCTCAGCAATTGGCCGTATTAGTGAGTAACAAAAGGTTGCCGTTTAGTTTTGGGAGAGCAAATTTGAGAATTTTGTATTTCCTTGCGAAAAGGACAAGTTCGACTTTCTGGCGTCATTTGTTTTTTGGACTATTTAGAGAGGACATTCTAAAGAACTGCCAGTGACAAGGAAGTATATAAACATTAAGTGATGGTCGCGACCAAACAGGCTTAGAGTAATATTAATTTCCCCATCCTTATTTGATATCCAGTTTGTGAAATGTAACAAACTCTCAAACAATACCCATTTATAGAAAATACCCTATATCAACGGTGATCAAAGTTTTCCCCCATATCGTAGCATTCGCTGTGCCGATTTTTATCAGCGATGTAGATACATATTTATAAAGAGATATTAAAAGACATCAACTCGAATTTAAAATTCTATATTAGTACCTACATACCACTGATAAGGTTCGCATTCCACGCCACAGGTTTCGTCTGCCATTATCCACATGCCATGCATTATCCCTGCCCGTGATATCTACATATTTGATTGATCCCAGCCCAGTTACCTATACCCACAATCATTTCGTAATTTGTTTCAAATTTACTTCTTCTCTTGCTGAGTTATATTAAATGAATTTTATTTTTTTACCAAACTTTGCCCATTTTGTTCACCAACGCGATGACAGCCGCCTCGTCCGCCCCACGCGTGTGGTCGGAAGCACAGTGGTTTCAGTAAAACGGCGCGTGTACTTTAACGAAGTCTGTCTGTATCTCGGTATGGTTTCTGTACCTTTAATTTTTTTTTTAAATGGAAAGGAAAAATTAAGAAAATGACAAATTTAGGTGAAAAAAAAAAAAAATGATTTCTCTGAAGAAAGACACAAAAAAAATTAAAATTCTATTCCCATGATAGATATCGCACGACTTTCGCGAGTTGTTTCGCAGCTCCAAGTATGTACATGTAATCCAAAGCCAGAACCCAATGCTTATGTATTGTAAAACAATCTGTTTACGCTCGAAGTGAAAACGAAAATCTTGGTTCATTGTAAGCTCATGCAGCTTGTCATCGAATACCATCTTGGAAACCCAAACTATGATCAACCATGTTGACACAGATACGAGCATATTACGGGCTTTGGATTTGGATTTGGATTCGGATTCACCCTGGCAAGCGTGTTGCCTGTTGCCCCTCTTTGAGTGCAGAACCATTTCTATATTGTCAGGGGTTTTAGTTTTGCTGTGTTTCAATTCCTCACCTCCTTTAGAGGAGAAGAAAACAAAAACAAAATGAAATAAAAAAAGTGTCCACAGAATGTACAACTATGGTGCGGAGTGGAGCCATTCTCAATTTAGCCTTCGATTGTTTCTTGGAATTCTCTATGAGCGAGCGGACAGAGTCTAGGCTCTGCTGGGGAAATCGACACAACGATGTATTTAATTGAGGTTCATTTGCATTTGACTTTAGTGCTAATATATTTGAAATGACCACGTTCCTTGTGTGCCGGTCAGACAGACAAACAGACAATAGAATGGCGTCTCACATTGGATTGCATTTGGGGTGATGTTCTTTATTAGGTAACGATTTTTGTTTAAGGAATGTCGTGAGAATTGTTATTGATAGAGGAATGCATTTAAATGAATTTACAGAAATTCTTTAAAAAAATTGGGCAGGATTTTTCAAGAAATCAAGCAATGGACATCATATGATGAGATGATCTTTGCGAACAATAGGCCTGTTTCAATAAACATTTTTTTTTTTTCAGTTAAGCAAAGTAAAGTAGTACAGGAACTTTATTCTACTACTTGACACTTCTGAATCTGAGGTTCACACTGGGTATTTATTTTATCCCAAGTAGAAGTGACTTCAGAGCAACTAAATTTTGAGCCCTAGCTGCTGACACCTTTCCTGTATAGTATGTGTTCATGATACTGCTAGTAAACTGATGTCAACGACATTCACTTTCAGCGAGCGGATTCTGGGAGAACATTGAGTCAAATTCAAAGTCGAGACATACACCAATATAACCAGTTTATAGCAATTTATCACAAATGATTGCATACTTGCAGGCGGATTTGAAGCAAATCACTCTGAATTGTTCTATTGAACTTTTTTGCTTCGCTTTTCTGAGATAGATGGTCAATAAAGCAAACCTATCATAATGGAGTTCTCACTGTCGCGGGAAAGAACACATCGTCTTGTATTGTCGCTTCTAGACATGTGAAAGGTTTACTAAGTACGGTAGTTGTGTTGTGTGGAAGTAAAAGGACTGCCGATTACCATAGAAGACAACTTACGAGTTTCTGGCCAGTATTCAGCATTTCGGCATAAATAACACTCTGAGATTCTGTGAGATTCGTAATAAACGAGAAAGTTCCGTGCGACCCAGTTGTGTCCATTTTTTTAGTTTGATATAACCGCTCAGTTGAGGATGCTCAGAATAGTCCATAAGTTATATGGCTGATACTCACTAAGATTAGTCTCCTTTTATTGTACCAAACTTGCTCAGTTGAGAATTGAAACTTTGTCATATTTGCCTTAAGAAAAGTCAACATCTGGGCAAAGGGATGTGGACTTAACGTCAAACCCTCCAAAACGGAACTGGTGCTCTTCACCAGAGTGAAAAGGACAAGGCAAAGTATCTTGGGGTTATTCTGGACCGGAAATTATACTGCGGAACGCCAAGGGCAAATAATAAGAAAGACGTATACCGCTCTTTTTATTTGTAAGAAAATAGTAGTCAGGGCTTGGGGCCTGAAACCTGCTATGGTGCACTGGCTATAAACATATTAAGCCGCTAAATTTGCATATATTAAGCAACTTACGGGAAACAGTGCGCTACGGCTGACTACTTTGGATATTGGAGATACTGCCGGGCGTACCTACAGGCGTAAACTGATGAAATTCACCTTTTGGTCGATTTCGACACTCCCTACGAGGTATCATATTCGGAAAGGTATGAAGAGCAAAGGGATGCATCTATATTTGGCACAGTTTAGAGGGTCTCCTTTCTTATAGGGGTCTACCCCGATATCTCGGAAAAATAAATCTCGAATTTAAATAATCTCGAAAAAATTCTTGGGTTTACTGTTTGGATAGGGAACGCTACTTTTGACTGAAAAAAAAAAATCTCGAATCGACAAAATCTCGAAAAAAATCCAATTTTTAAAAGTTGCTCGAAAAAAAAAAATCTCGGAAAAAAAATATCTCGAAAGCAAAAATCTCGAAAGACTATATCTCGAAAAAATCTCGAAAATAAAAAGTAAATTCGAGATTTTTTTTGCACCCATCCCATAGCCAGACAGTAAACCCAAGCAGGGGGGTTGCAGGGGTGCAGCATGCCACCCCATACGCATCTCACTTTTTAACACCATTTTTAATATTAATTCGAGATTTTTTTTTTCGAGATTTTTGTTATTCGATATTATGCTTTCTAGATTTTTTTTTCGAGATTTTTACATTCGAGATTTATGCTTTCGAGATTTTTTTTTTTTTGAGATATCGTAGTAAACCCTTTTATTCCCTGTAGCAATCACCGTAGTAAATGTCACAGTTTTTCATCATCCTTTGCCCCGCCCATCCATCCGTACTTCCTGGCTGGCGGTGATATCTGCCTTGTAGCAGCTTTTGGCCCCCACTAGTTGTGCTGCAGACTTTAAGGGTACGAACATTCCACGTGCATATCCGAACGTCATTCCCCTTATTCTCTTTTGCTGGGTTGTCAAGAGTGAATCCGTCCTTATCCGAGGCTCGAACGAAACCATGTTGTGTTCCTTTATTTGAGTATTTATCCCCAAGAACCTCCAACCTGGGGGGTAACACCTTGGACGAAAGAGGTCGGACCCATAAAGGGCTCTTCCGCCTTCATCTCTATTTCAACACTCTGACTAGTATTGACAAATCCTTAATGAGCTCAGCTCTAAATATTTTGAAGTAGCTCATTAAGGTATCTTTCCATACCGACTGTTGACATCACCGTTGATTCAATCACGTGTATTCAGAAGTCCTCTTCTGTAGGGCGCCTATTAGACTTTTGAGACTCGCGTAGACAGTCAATACTTTGCCAAATTTCTAAAACATACCTTGTTTACACTGTTTATCGATATAAATTGTTCGTTCATCTCATTCGGTCATATCTTATACAAAAAATTGTCTGTGGACCTTGGTCTTTAATTTTTCTGAATGAACTCTTTTCGACCAAAATTTGATTTGGCAATTATACGACCGTTGACCGTTAATTTGTTTGCGTTCGCATTGTAATTGTAGTATATTTTTACATATGAAAGTCGCACCCTTACTATGTGCGCCATCCTCAACTGCAGTTTGTCTATCAACAGTGAGTGCATACATGAAGCCCCCCCCAAGGAGTACCCATTAAAGTTACCCACTCCAAACAGCTATAACTTGAAATCACTTTACATTCAATTAAAATAAAAATAAATTATTACATGCATTACGACAAACATTTCGATCGTATCTCATTCCATGTCGGCAGTATTCAACTAGAAAAGGAGCCGCGCCAGCATAAGTAATTAATTTTTTTTTATTCTTCATGAATGTCTTATCTGCCACTTGTATTTTTTTTTATATTCCTCCTTCGCTTTGAAGCAATACTCATTCATACATATAAATGACGTGAGCTGAGTTTAACTGCAATACCGCCATAATAATGTTTGCCGCACTATAACGAACTCTTATAAATAAAATTTAAAAATAAATTTTCTAATTGCATCTATTTTGCACGATTCAACATCGAATGATTTTCCGAATTCTAGCAGAGTGCAAAATTCCAAACCTCTCACCCCCAGCTAGACCCAGGACAGCATGAATTAAATAAAAAAAAAAAAAAAAATGTTCCACACTAATTATTATTCGCAGAACGATCATTGATCGTAGCACGAGATAGCATTTCCTATGGTCTTCGGGTTCTCCTTTTGAGAAACTCGCACTGGGTTCCATCTGGATAGGAGCTAAGATGTATACGGAAATACTTATTTCAATTAGCATTCCATTATGTGGGGATTATTATTCTCCCTCCTGTCCTGGTGATGGTGTGTGGCCGGAAAGAACACTTTATATATTGATGTTGTTGTTGCACGTCCTTCTCTGGTGGCGGATGGCATGGTTCTTATGACTTATGAGTGATTTGGCGAATTTGCAAGATAAAACTGTGTTGCCCCAGTTTTGAAGAATATACGAGTTCTTTCTTCCGTTTCTTCTTGTTCTTCTTTCAACGTTTTGCATTTCTAGATCACAAAATATGGTAGACAGTGGAGCGGCGATTTTTTTATATTGTTGTGGTATAGAACTCGCGAAACTCGCTTTTTAAGTGTTCGTCTACACTGTGTAAGATCGATGTAAAATATAAATGTAATATTTATTAATTTCACCTGATGATGTCCATAGACATGGACGTGGAAAAAATAAAAAACTGTTTTTTATTTACAATTGACCTAAAGCCCAACATGCCACAACAATATACAAATAAAAAGGTCACAACATATACATGATATATTTTTTTTATATAATCTAAACAGAACCAAACAAAAATAAAAATAATATTTAAATGTGGATAAGAAAATGTTTGTTAAATCTGCAATTTTAGGAAACGATATTTCCGGTTTCTGAATGACTGAAATTTGATTTTATGAAAAAACTTAGCAAGTTACCAAATTGAATGTTGAGTTAGGCCAAAGGTTCATTGTGATCATTTTAATATAAACGTTCTTGTAAATAAAGTTGAACTAAAAATATCAGGCAATAAACCAATCAACTGTTTCTTTCTATAAATTGACAGTCCATTGTTTCTATCGTATAGGCCAATAACTCTTTGCAGCCAGCAAGAAAGTCTTGTTAATTTTGGGGGTTTACCACGATATCTCGAAAAAAAAATCTCGAAAGCAAAAATCTGGAATGTAAAAATCTCGAATTTAAAAAATCTCGAAAAAAAAAATCTAGAAAGCATAATCTCGAATAACAAAAATCTCGAAAAAAATATCGAATTATGTACTATTAAAAATGGTGTTAAAAAGTGAGATGCGTATTTGTTTACCACGATATCTCGAAAAAAAAAATCTCGAAAGCAAAATTCTCGAATGTAAAAATCTCGAATTAATATTAAAAATGGTGTTAAAAAGTGCAACCCCCCTGCTTGGGTTTACTGTTTGGCTATGGGATGGGTGCAAAAAAAATCTCTTTTATTTTCGAGATTTTTTCGAGATATAGTCTTTCGAGATTTTTGTACATTCGAGATTTTTGCTTTCGAGATTAAAAAAAAAACTTTTCGAGATTTTTGTCATTCGAGAATACGTCATGATCCCTAATTTTGTTCCTTCATCATCATTTTTATTATGCAGTCTATCAACTACAAGGGTCATAGATTACTCAATCAGACCGTCAATAAGGTTGGTACTACTTACTGTCAAAGTTCTTAAATTCAAACGAGGAGAATATTTCTTTGCTGAAACCATTGCCGGACATTCAGAGAATGCGTTTGGTTGAAGGATGTCTAAAAATCAGAATAAAAATTGTATCACCATGACAAGGTTGAAAGAATTTTTAAATGGACAATAAATCTATAAATCAGAATAAAAATCATGAAACAAATAGTTCCAAAGACTCCCTGCCCCCGCCCCTTTATTGCTCTCAGTGCTGAATGGGAAGTACTTTCGGATTTGGAATTTACACGACATTGAAGTTAATCTCTCTCGAGCTCTTTGTATTGTCTTTGAATTGTCTAAGATATGGAATATCTCCCCAGAAGGCTTAACGATGTTGATGTTCCTATACTCGTTCGTCATACTTTCGGTTCTGGTCCTAACCGTTAACTTATTCCCTGATTTGTTGCTTACAATTTTTTTGTGGCTATATAGGTACATATACATATACATATGTATGCAGATTGCTATTCATCGTAGAGTCCGTTTAGATTGATGACGGTACTTGAAGTGCTGCTTGACTTTTTGAAAAGAGTACCGCCCCTAGTACCATTTTCAAGGTTTAACAATGTCATGAACTTCAGTGGCGACTGGCAGGTAATTCTCTGTAGTTTATGAAGTCTGGTTGCAGTAGTTACTTCGAATAATTTTGGTCAGAAGGAAATTGCCGCGGCTGCTCTGTAAGATCCAGTCGAAATAAAAAATAAAACGTAGAGGAAATAAAACGGACTTAGATTTGTCAAATTTAAGATTTCTATAGACACTTCTGTAATTGCTGTCTTCCTTCGCCCAATTCCTTCTAAAATTTTTTTTTTGTCACTTTGCAAGTGCCCGAGTTATTCAAGAGAAGCCACACCTTTAATGCTTTTTACTCTCTCTGGATGACTATTTTAACTCGGGATATGTTGTACCACGCAATTTTTTGTTCACTCTTAACCCTTTCTCAAAGTCTACAATTTAAGAACACGGGCGTCTGGCAACCCGCTATCAGACGCTTTCAAACTGCTGCTACCCGCTCTTCAATGGGCTCTCAAATCTGACAGGCTGGGCAATATCTGAACTCTGAAGCCAGCTTCGTGAGTGAACAAAAATTAACGTTTGTATCAATAAACGTGACAATCACAATAGGGACTCCAGTGTTTTTCAAGCCAAAAAACGCCTCATGAAACCCTGCATAAACTCAATAATACTGAACCCAGTCAGATTGACGTCAGCATGACGTTTGAAAGGAGCTTCGAATATGATGACTGCATACTTGCATTGTCCATCTAATGCATCATATAAAATTAATGGTAATTGAGGAAGTCGCAATTTTTTATTTATCCTATAAACGTATATACAAGTAAGTGAACAGTTTTCAATTACACTTTTTGCAAGTTCAGTTACAAAGCAAGTTGATGTCTTATTTTCCATGACTTTGCCTCGCGAGAATTTCAAATACCTCTCCGCTCTCCTATAAGGTTTTTAATTATGCAATAATTCGATTGAATTTGTTGGCTTATTCGATATTAGTTACCGTGGATATTTTTTCCTCCTTTTGTAATAAGACGACTCGGTGACAGTTGATATGATAATTATCACAAGCGGCTATGATATCCGTTTGTAAATTAGATGTGACTTGTGATTCGATAGAAGTGGTGGCTTAAATGAAATATCATGTGACTTCATTAAATTAGGGATCACATGCGGAGAATGAGGCAATTTTCTTGTATGCTGGGTAGTGGGTATATAGCGCGAGAACAATTATTTCTTGTTGCAGCTACACATATGACAGTGTTATTGATTATGGTTTATGCTACTTCTATTCCATTAAAACCAACACTACATATACAAATGTAAATAAATTACAGCACAAAAATATACGTTCCTTGGAATGAAGATAATTAATTCTATTTTAAAAACAGTAGCAAATTTGTTACAAAATTGTGGTTATATTAAATACAAATTATACAAACATTTATGATTGAAAACATATGGAATTTGAAAAAGGGTCCTCCTTTTAGCCGCTGGAACGATGATGAGAGAGACTTCGTAATTCATTTATTTAAATTTATGCAGAAAAGCGAACAACGAATGGCTCAAAATATCGAGTGAGCAGGAACGTATGGAGATCAACATAAATATCCATATGATCAACCATACCTATCTATACGGATGGGTCAAAGATGGAAGTCGGCGTTGGCGTGGGTTTCTACTCCGAACGTCTTGAACTATAAAGTTCAATTAGACTTCTTGACTACAGCAGCATATTCCAAGCTAAGGTACTGGCAGTGACAACAGCTACTAAACAGGTTGCAATGATGGCAATACCTTATGCAGATATTACCTTTTTCATTGACAGTCAAGCGGCAATAAAAGGGATCTCTGGCGTTGAGTTAAAATCGAAGCTTGTAGGACGCTGTCGCGAAGAGCTACGGGTTCTTGGCGCACAGCACAACGTAAGACTCTGCTGGCTTTCTCGGCACAGATGTGTTCTAGAAATGAAAAAACTGATGAGCTGGCAATAAAAGGGTCCTCCCTAGAACTAAACCAGGCCGACACCACAGTAATTATTCCCCCTGTAATCTCAGACAGACGATTGGGAACAAAACAGTATTGGCGGTAAATGAAAGATGGAGCAAGCTCGACTCCTGTCGCATAATCTGACAAATGTGGCCAATCTATAACAAACAGAAAACTGAGAGAATCTTACAATTGAACAAGAAATCCTTGTCCTCGATTGTGGATATTTTCACCGGACACAATATGCCGAAATACCATACCAAAAAAATGGGAATCAGCACAGATGACCTGTGCAGAGGATGCGGAGGTGCATGAGGTGCATGAGGACACTTTCTTTGCCACTTCCCAGCGCTCTGGCACGTAAGAAACAGAATCCTTGGTAGCTACTTTTTCGAGGATTTAGAAGAACTTTCCGACAGGTCCATTAATGACCTACATAAATTTGTATGTACATCGGGTTGGTTTACCAACCGTAGGTTTTTCATAGGTTTCCAGTGTGTGGGAGTCATAAACCTCTAGGCCTAGGGCATCACAACGGATCTACATTGATCTAAGTGTGGCACCTACAGGTGTCTCCTGTCGTGCTAACCCACTACACTAACCTATATATGTTTATGTATATGTATTCTGAATCAGGATCAAATTCTGAATCGATTTAGCCATGCCCGTCTGTCTGACTGCCTGTTGAAAACACGATAGCGTCCAGACGAATTGACCTAGGCGAATGTAATTTTGTAAGAAGACTTATTTTTACAGTCGTCAGGTTGGTAATGAAAATGGGCAATGTCGATCAACTAGTTCTGGTATCTCCCCTACAAAACCAATATTAGACCATGAATGTATGTACACTGGGTGGTATCAAAGCATCGGCCAGGCCGATGATAACACTTTTACTTGTTTTTTTTTTTTTTTTTTTTTTTTAAGATGATTCTAAATCTTGGACCACTTTAACCAATCCCGGTCCATTGTTTTACCAAGCAGAAATCCCTTTTTTGGTGTAGTAAAGGAGAAGCGCTGATGAGATTGGTCGGTGGAAGAATAATACCCACTGTCCCCAGCCGGGGCTCGAACCGGCTCGAAAATTGGATTGCCCCTACAATTTTTATCTCAGACGGTTATGTTTGTTCCCGATGCCATCGTTTGTAGACAATAACATTTTAGCAAATTCTGTAACCAGCCAGTGTGTTAATGGCGCAATGTTGCTTAGGACTGACACTAATGACAGCCTCTGAGCAGATATTACTTTCGCATCCTCAAGGCAAATACTATTCAGAGCGAAATTGATCTACTTTCGACAGCCATAATTTTCTTCGTCTGCAGCTCAATCTCTAGACGTATTCAACTCACCCAATCCTCTCTTATATCCCTTATGCTAATATATGGTAGCTTTATCAAGTTGTTTATTTTATGCGCACCACATTATATGAGACAGTGTCAAAAATATGCACCCAACAATATCCATTCGTTTATTTATTTTATGCTAGCGTCCCCATCGTCGACATGCAGTCTAGTCTGTGTCTGATGAACTCCTGGTCCTGGTTTCTCTTGAGCGTATCACGCCAAAGGATCACTGAATATACACACTCCGAATGACACATTGTGCAGACAGAGAGAATAAAAAAGCATTCAGCTTTTATGATGCAGAGAATGCTAATTAAAGATAATATGCGGTTATTTTAGGTTAATTATTCAAATTGTTTCCACACTCGTTGATGATGTTCTGATGAGCATGGGGTGCTTCATAATTTCGATGATACCATTTCAACGCCCAACAGGTGTCCACAGTCCAGTTTTATACTGCGCATACATACATACTATATAGTTATTTGGAATTTATTTATTTTTTATTTTTTGAATTGCATTAAATTTATTAAGCAGCAACAAAAGCTACAGCTAATTATTTATACATAATTAAATTTGGTGTGTAATTAAATTATACATCCTGTGGTACAAAGCGTTTTCTGTGTATAATCGGACGAGCATTTCCTCTGGTAATAAATATATATGAATTTTTTTTAAAGCTAAACTCGTGTAAGTGTTTTGCATGGAAAAAGGGCTTCCACTTCCACATTATGAATAATTAATTTTTTGTTTGCCCATCGTCATCATTTCGATGTGACCTTCGAAGTGAATCCTGATTAATGACATTTTATGCGAGAAAAATACTCCTACTATCAGAGAGTCATGCTACAACAGGAGACAGCTGCTGATCTTAGAGAAAATTGTGTTGTTTTTTTTTTATATAAAAAAAAACATCAATATTTTATTTCAGAAGATATGCCTGCTTATCATGAAGTTGTTCCCTTAATTAAATAAACCCCTTTCAATTTAGATTATGTCAAGCGAACATGCATAAGGGTGTAATTAATTAGGTTGATTCCTGTAGGACAAGTGTGTATAAGAAACAACAAATTTGAATTATCCGAAGGATACAAAATGCTTCAAGGCGGTTAATTGAAGTTATATCTACTTTGGAAAACTAACAACACGTTGAGAGAAAAACTCTTATGAAAACAATATGGCGGATTGGTATGCGTGTGAAGAAATAAATTGTTGCATAAAGAAAAAACCGGGTGGATTATTCACACTCACACGACCGCGACGTGTAGGCATTAATTTTGACTAAAGCCAATGCAAACTTCTGCTAATTGCCTTTGCTGCAGGTGAGAATGCCAATATTAATCACTATACGATTTCCTTACTTCCATAATTCACAATGAGAACTGTCAATCAAGAACATGACTATTGCCCTATTGCGAGAATAAAGTTCGAAAGTTGAAACTTTTGGTTGCGCCCGAACCTGTAGCTTATGATGTACAATAGGTATTAATTAAGAAAGCAAAGACCCTAACATCTTTTGATATAAACAGCTTCCGTGTGGTTGTTAGGGTAGGGATACTAACTGGACAATGCATCATTGAGCGATTGATTGATTGATTATGTTTATATTGGAGAGGTTTGGTTTTTGAACTGGCAACACTTTTTCCAGAAACAACCAATTTGACATCTGATTTGTGCTGATTAGTTTGACATTTCGCCCCATTTATAAGTTCGGTGAATGGCTTCAAAATTGCACTTGATTGTTTTTATTTAAATGCAACGATTCTTGCAATCTCAGTCGTGTTTTATTATGCCTGAATATGACACAGTTAATAAGGGTATTCCAAATGGAGAGGAAATGCTGGAAAATCTTACCTTTACCGAGTCATATTGAAGGGAACAATGCAATGAACCTCCAAGGTTGAGGCCCGCCTAGCTATCGCATCAACTTTTTTGGTCCCTTCTATTTGTCAGTTCAAAGTAAAGGGTGTTTTTTTTTTGTTAGAGGTTTGGTTTTTATCCTGGCAACACTGTTTCTACAGATTGGGGCATATTCATAGTTATACTATAAACCCGGGTTTAACTAAACTCGAATCTAAAGTTAATCCGCAGGGAAAACACGACTGCTATTCATAAAGAATTTGCCAGCTCTGTTTAATTAGATCCGAGTCTAACGTGCACTCTACTACAAATCTATTACAATATACACTTTCGGACAATGTCGACAAATTTAAGAATTGTAATTTTTGTTTTGTTGTTGTTCTGCTGTTTTGTAAACAAAAATAATATGAGCTGGGAAAAAAAGTTTTCAAAGAGCGAGAGAACGGAACTCGTATGAACTGAAACAGGAAAAGTAATGTTGCCGCTGCATGAGTTGGTCCGAAGGTATTTAAAAGTCGTGGACGATAAAAGAAACGACATAAAAATTTTTACAAAAAAAAAAAAACAACAAGAAAGTATCACATCATTTATTTAAAATATCAGTGAGAAAGCCAAAACGCATTGCCAAATTCCTCATCGATTTTTTTCGTTCACTTGGTTTTGGCGTTTAATAGAGTTAAAAACAACTTAAACATAGGTTTTGTCGTGATTAATTTTAGACTCGAGTTTATCGTTTGGACATGGATTTAAATTGTATATGAATTACATAAACTCCGGTTTAGTTTAGTTATTACATAGTAATAGCTTATCAAAGATCTATGAATATGTCCCATTGTCAATTTGACAATTGAAAGTTGATTTGTGGTTAGTACGATGAATAGATTAATGCCAAAACAAGCAAACTTATTTTGAAAACCATGGTTCGGTTCGCCAAACTTATCGTGCGCTACGTCCATTTTACTGTCGACATAATCGTCCATCGGAATGTTTTCACACCACGTACACTCTAGTGGATAATACGCATCCCCAAAGACGACAAACAGTGCGAACACAAGAAGTTATTGCCGTAGAGTCAATTCGCCATCGTGCACATTAATTGGAGCTATGGCCATCCACTTTGTGGAAGATTTTACGGAAAGTTCTTGGCTTAAAAGCTTATAAGATCTGGCCTCCACGATCCTGTGATCTTACACTTACTCACTTAGATTACTTTCTTTGGGGGTATGTGAAGTCACTGGTCTATACCGACATGCCAGAGACGTTGGATGATTTGGAAGTCAACATTCGCCGTGTTAATGCAAATATACGGCCCCAGTTGCTCGATAAAGTTGTCGAAAATTCGACTTCATGGTTGCGCTTCATTCGAACTAGCCGTGGCACGCATATGCCCGAAATCATTTTTAAAACAGTACATAATGGCATAAAATTATCTATTAAATAAAGCTAATATCATAGACATTAACATGACGTCAAATTGACGTCAGACTGGCATGCGTATGTTGTGTTTGGCATGTCGTGTACTCGTAGCTTTAGTTAAATAAAAATATTTAATATAATACAATTTTGTTACATATCCACCTGATGTGAAATTAAATTTGGGGAACGACTGTAGACTGAATTACTTCCTATGAAAGGGGAAGGGAAAATGACATATGTTTGATCTGTCAATATCTATAAAACGGAAGGATTCCCCCACTCCTATTGATTTACATATTTACGGAGGCTCGTACAATTCAACACATAATGTTGCAGCATTTTCCAATCAGCTAATGGGTTGAAATGCGGCGCATATTTTGCTCATTTTATTTTTTATTTTTTACTTTTTACATGCTCTCTACCTTAACCAGAAAAACCCATTAATTAACTATGTACTGAGTTACTCACCCTCGATTTTAAAAATTTGTCTCATTTCAGTTGATGCTACTCGCGGTGTTATCGTTATAACAGACAACTTCCTTCAGATACAAAGGCCAACAGTAACGAGACTGTTAATATCCCAGCCAAATGTGTCACACTATCTGCCGTGTTCAGCCTCAATAAACTATACTCGTAAGCAATGTAAGTATACGCCTAAGCGCGCAGATGTATTTTGTTATTTGTCTGCTGTCACGTAATTTAATTTTAACATTTCGCTTAAAAAAACTATATATTTTTCAAAATTTAAATTTGGTTCGAAATTGATGTATTTTAAAGTTAATTTGGTTTTGAAGGCCACACCAATTAGTGCACTTTTGTGGGTATAATTGAGTCTCATCTGGATTTGCCTCACTACAAAAACGGCTTGCTCGTTCCCAAACCATTGAGCCTATAGTTAGCCTTGTCATTATCAAGATTTTTCGCTAAAAAACGATAGATTTTGGAAATAAGTTTAAATAATACCGAAGCCTTCTTCGGGTGGAGGAAGCATGCATATTTTTATGGTTGTCATTGATACATTTTCAGAATCTTTATCCGTGTCACCTCCCGTACTTTTTTACAAAAGTTACCATATAATTTCATTGAACCTTGCAGCTTCCGATGCTCCCGTCTCCAGTATAAGAGCACTGGCTATGGCACAGCTCTAAAAACGTGCGAAACAATTATTTGGGACGAGTGCGTCTTAAGAAAGCGCATCTTTTGCTTGGGGAGTCAGGTTGATCCCTTCAAGTTTCCGCATTATGATCCATTCCTTGCTGCTAGAGCGAGTGAAATCCATTTTGCTAAAACAGTAAGATATCCTCTACGGTTTAGTAAACATCATTGTTCCCCATTCAGGATAGGCTCCCATGCATCTACCGTAGTTGTCAGCAGTCTAAAAACACTAAAACTTCAATACCAAACATTTGCAAATACAACTTTAGCCTAAGATCATTAAGGACTGTTATTTTGTTCACAATTTACATAGGATAACATTTATTTTCGGAAAAGAATTTAATTTTTTAATGTCCTCTCACTTTTCAGACGATAATCACGTATCAGTTGACCGGGTTGTCTACATTTGGTATCGCAATGGCATCGAAATTAACACGCTATCCTCACGTCGCAATGATTTTCAAGTATTTTCCAATGGAACACTACGTCTGCCAACAAATGAAAAATCCACAGGAGTCTATCGGTGCCTAGTGAATGCAACCGCAGGCGGCCACCATGCACTATTGTCGGAGAGTGTTTCTGTCGATTATCCAGGTAAAGTGTCAACAATTTTATATCCACTTGCATATATCTAACTATATCTACTTGTTTTTTCAGTAATGAAGCGCATAACGTCACATCCAAATATCACTGCCACCCGTGGTATGCCAATAACACTGAGCTGTCCTGTAATAAGTGTACCAACAGCAAACGTATCCTGGATGTATGGCAATGTCGTGATCGAAAAAAAAATCAAAGAAAGCAGGCGAGTAAAGATCGAAACGCCGACCGATGCTAAATAACACTATGATTATCCTTCCACAATAACATGTGTTTACTTTGCAGATTCACCACGCTGACCAACGGAAGTTTAGTATTGAAAAATATCACCGACACTGACCGAGGAAAGTACAAGTAAGTATTGCGTGGGTGACTTGATAAAAGCCGCCTACACGTGCACGTACTCTATTGTTGTAAAACAAATCCCTTGATTATCTGGCACAATAGATTGCAGCCAACACGCAATGACTTCTACACTTTTGTATTTATTATACAAAACGTATAATTTGTTGCCGCTGTGAGTCGTGAAATGCTAACAGAGAGGTCGGTCGGGTGTCGGGTCTACCTGCAATCGCAATGCAACACAATATGAACTTGGGCACATACTATATACATAATGTATTCAACTCGAGCAATTATCATCATCAAGATTAGCCAGCTAGTCTCATGCCGAGCTGAAAGTTCTTCCTTGTTCGCCAGTCGCCACATGGGGCGGTGCAATCTCGTCCAGAATCTGAATTGGACAACTTGTATATTCTAATAGACGATCATGGCTAACGAAAGCAGATTTACTTTGAAGCTATAAATTATGATATGTAATTAGAACTCGTTAAATATTTTGAAATTCTACACGAGATTAACATCGACCCATGAAAGCTGGAAGGATGATGATGATGATGATGATGGTTGGCTGGCCAAACAGATGACTAGTAGTTGGATTGTGATGATGGCATTCTCTAGCCCTAAAGACCGTCATAATGTGTTGCATTACATTCGATGATTAAGTGCGAAGAACACGCTATACACATTGGCATGACTTCCTAATTATTATTTAATTAATGTGTTTCGATTTGCGAAGGGAGAGTGGGAGGGTGGCGCAGAAACAAAAGAATATTCCACGAATTATTTTAATTGGCTTTAGAGTTGTAAATGAGTTCCATTTCAATTGGACGTTTGTTTCTCTACTCGATACAATGACTGAGTTTCGCCTTTTAAGGGTTTTATGTTATGATTTATGTTTATCCATCGAGGTTGGAATAGTGTGCGCATCGTATGAAGGTGGACTGTAAATAGATGACTTTATTATAGACCATCCTCCGGATGGGGAAGAAGGTAATAATCTCCATTGATATGTGGGCAATATAATACATCTTTTGAAAATTGGAATTAATGGTTATTTTGAACAATCATGTCTGTTTGTGATGTGGTATATGGCCACCAATATCCAAGGTATCTGTTCCTGTTCAGTAATGGTGTATGGGCGTATGGCACGCAATTGTACTTTGAAACTAAGGTTGCAGACAATATAGAGATCTGATCACAGTGATATCAACGACTTGGCTTACAAGTGGTCATGGTTGTTGTATCTTCACCAATAGATATCTATACATTTATATGAAATTTATGATACATATACTATTCACTGTGCGCAGTAGCGCAGTGGTTAGTGTGCTGGACTGCTGTGCGAGGGATCCCAGGTTCGATCCCCGGAAAAACACAAATTTCATCTTGGTGTTTTTTCTACTGCGCCACCTCTCGCGAACGTCTGACAAACATCCGAGAGTATGACTGTCCTGAAAAAGCTTCTCAATTCAGCCGTTCGGAATCGGCATAAAATTGTAGGTCCCTTCCATTCGTTCCAAAAAATAGAAACTCACACAAAACGAATGGTTGCGAGAAGCTAGGCCTAGGGTGTCTACCGCCTGTTGCGCCACCTATTTATTTATTTTTTATACTATTCAAAGATCTGTCACAGCTTTCCTGTATGCAGAACGTACATAAGTAAGTGCGCAGGAGTTTAAAGGTGGTAGTACACGGTATGTAGAAAGCCACATACGTATGTAGCACTGACGTCATTTTTACTTCAGCATATGGTCTCAATGGCTACATACCGTGTAATGACTCCCTTTGTGACACTCAAATATTGTACACGTACGTATGTGGCTTTCTACATACATGCCGTGTACTATGTACCACCTTAAGGAGCGACGACTAAAATGCAAATCCGTATTCCTGTTGTGTTGTTGTAGCAGCTTTACTCGTCGTCGTCGGTTCGTCTGAGATTTCAAGCCGAGGAACTAAGCCACCTCCATTTCTGAGATCATGTTGGTTGGTTTGACTGGGCAATTGAACAGATGTCTTCAGTGGGCTATTGTTGTAGTCCAGGCGCATCTGTTTTCGATATTGGAGTCGAGACGTGATAAGTAGCTATTAATCTGATGGCACTAACCTGATCGGAGTTGGGCTAGGCTAGGGTTCTGTGGGTTCCGTTGTCAGATTGACATATAGCAGGCCAGTAGAATTTATTGTGTAACAATGGTGTTGTGCTTTTTAATTGGGAGCATAACTGTTTCAGTATGAAGATGGTTTTTGTTGGACATTAAGTGACATCCTGTGATTTTCGCATGGCCAGTTTGTTTCGCTAAGTTGTGGGGCCCAGATAGGTGCGGCATAGTTGAGTACCGAACGACCGATCACTTTATATATGGCGAGGAGTGTTTCCTTATGTCTTTGCCGCATCCTATATGGGACTTGATGAAATAGTTTCTTTACATTGGTGGCATGTGTCGAGAAGGTGAGCATGTTGTCAAAAGTAACGCTCAGAAGTTTGGGGTGTGCAATGGTTGGTATGCCTCTGTTAGCTATTAATATAAATGTCCAGCCCGAGTTTCACTTCTTCGGTGCATGATGTAAATAGTTTTGCAGTGGGTATCTCTGTAGACAGTTGTCAGTTGCGATCTTTAGAGAATTCCTCTACAGTACTAATGTACGCTTTGATCGATGCGCAGAGGTCTTGTATGTTCATGCCAGTTGCATATAATAGTATTTTTAAGTCTGTCGGAGGTGGTGGTAGTTTCAATATGTTCTAATTGAAGAGAAGTGGTGATAGGACCCCGCCTTGGGGTACTCGTTGTTTCATTTTCCTATGTTTTGAGCTCGTATTCCGTAATTGGACGTATGTTTGTCTGTTTGAAATAGTTTGCTAGCCAGCGTTTGATGGACTTAGGTGATGAATACTCGATAATATCTTGGGCATGGCTCACTGTGTCGAAGGCTTTGGCATTGTCTATGTCTAGGCTGGTTCAGTTAATTGCTGATTTGGTTGGTGATGACATTTAAGGCTGACGCGGTGTTGTGGAGTTTGCGGAATCCGTGTTGGTGGTTGGCTAATGACAGGTGCTTCTGTGAGCTTTGTTAAAATTAAAGCCTTGAGGGTTTTGGCAACTATTGAGGGGAGTGAGATCGGTCGGTATGATTTAAACCTTGATCTACTGGTTTTCCCCGGTTTGATATTTTTTGATATTTCAGTGGGATCACTCTGCCGACTTTCCACAGCCCTGGAATCAGAAGGCTGTACGTTGAGAGGTTTAGGATTATAATTAGATATTTTGTATCAGATTCTTCTAGGTTTTTTAGCATTAGCATCGATAATATCCCGTCAGGACCAAGTGGTTTTTATGGTTTTGCTTTCTGTATTGCAGCTGTTAATTCACCCATGGTGAAAGTTAGGCTGTCTTCTTCTGTTAGCGTTGGGTGGCTCTTTTGTCTCGGTTGTAAGATTTTGGGTGTTCGTTGAATTGTTGGTGAACATTTGACTGGGTCATTCTCGGGTCTTCCATTAAAAAATATGGCCGTGTTGCAGTTGGTCGTGGCTAGGTTAGACAAGGCTTTTATTGTGGACCACAGTTGTCTTACGGTCGTGCCGCGGTTTCAATTTTTAAGTTTTGAAAGAGTTGAACAGGGCTGAGACATTAACCCAGAAACCGCACTACAGATATGCAAGTGCAGGATAGATTCAGTTAGCAAACAAGCTTTTCCAACCTATAGAACTTATACAAAATTAAATATATTTACCCTTCCATTGCAGATGCCAGGCTCAGAATTTGTTTGCGGTGAAAACAAAACGTCAATTTGTCTTAACAGTAAACGTCATACCACCTAAGATCACTAACACTTCTTCAGCAGCATCGCATAAGTACAAATTGCTACCACCTCTGCAGGATGAAGTCCACTACATCCCATCCAAAACGGATCTTCAGCTACGCTGCCTCGCTATCTCCAATGCGGTAATAATCGACTGGTGGTTTCAAAGAACTCTTGAAGCTAAGTTGGAAAAAATCGCCAACAACAGCATGGAATACTCAATTCGTGAGGCGACTTTTGAAAAACACGACGGATATTATACGTGTGCCACGAAAGATGATTCTCAGTTATTCCGAGTGCTTGTAACCGATCCACCGGTTATCATTCAGCCATTAGAGTCCTACGAAAGTGCATTAGCTGCTTTTGTGACTTATTCGTGCCGTGCAGAGGGTAATCCACCACCGGAGTTCTCATGGTAAGCCAATGCAGTCATCAATCAGGCTGTAACTGATTTAATCCCTTTTCAGGTACCGCAATGGTAAGCTACTGACTGAATACAGTAGCTATACGATAAACATTCAGCGAAATACTCTCACCATTAAATCATTTGATCTAAACGATGTGGGTGTATATCAATGCTTTGCACGCAACATAGCAGGAGAAACGTATTCGGCGGCTCTATTGCGGCTGCCGCATCGTGACAACTTGGAAGTAATGCCAAAGCCATTGCGTAATGTCCGATGTTATGCGCTAAATTCCAATACGATCAATGTAACATTTCACAGTGGAAGCTCTCCGGTAAGGTGATCGTATATTAAACTGCTACGCTACTAAATTTTGTATGTGTATCTCTCTAGTACTTCATCAGTGTGCACATTGCCCGAAAGAATCCCTACTCATGGGAGTCCAGAAATCCAGTGCAGCCAAATCACACCGAATATCTCATCATTTCTGGTCAGATGCCAATCTATAAGCCATTTGTGATTCTTACCAGAGCCTTATTAAAGATATCAAGCCACCGATTCAACAAAGGCAGCGCCGAAGAAAAAATAATAAGCTCATTTCTAAGTGAACCCGCCCACTGTTGCACACAGGGATGTAAGTAACGCTTTCTCCTCTACTGCTATGTCCAACTAATCATAGACTTCCCTTTCTATTTTCAGTACCGATTCGGGCGTTTAACCTGCCGCCAGATGTTTTCGTAAAGTGGTCCAATCCTCCACTTAAGACCAAATACTTTATTATTCAATTCTCGATCGCATTCACTCGACCATATCCGAGGGAGTTCTTCAAAGATCCTAATCTTCGGGGTATCTCATCGGCTGTAACTACTCCGCTGGGACCCGATAACATAAAAGATAATCTCCAGGAAGTTATTCCACTCACCGAATCTCAGGCGAGAGATGTCCTAAGTAAAGCACAAAGTATGCGTAATGATTCGGATGACTACAATGATCCTGATGAAGAAGTCTTTAGTCTGGTAGTTCCATCAAATGTGACTGGATTACTTCTGAGGAATTGTTTGCGGGCTAAAATTCGCGTACTGGTTGTGACCAACGAGAACGAGGATCTGCAGCAGGACTTTCGATATGTCCAATGGAAAATTGTAAATCATTATACTATGTATTTAGCGCTTCTCTAATCTGTACCTGATTTCAGATTGAAAATGATACTGAGGAGGCCTCAACGATTCGAGTTAAAGTGTCGCAAATTGAAGCTCGCAGCATAACGATCACTTTTGCGGATACTGTTGCTGAAAATTGTGTGCACGTTTGCTATTTTGTCTACGAAAGCACTGATATTGAAAATACCAGTAGAATTTGCGACGACAAGTGAGTGGCAGTTTTATTTGAAATGCATTTGATGTCTAAGTCTCTTTTTTTTACTTTCAAGAACTCTAACATCATCGAAACTAGTACTGAGGGATTTAAATCCCAAAAAACACTATAAGGCTCACCTGTACAGCTGCAATAGGCAGCATTCGTTTGGAGAAGTCGAATTTCAAACCTTGCCAGATCGTAAGTACAGTTTTGGATGGATTTTTTTGTATTTTTAGAGCGCTCGTAACGTAGTTGCATAATTAGGTCCATATATGTCCTGTCCATATAGCTCATACCAACTCTTTGATTTTGTGAGTTTTTCTTGGGACGAATAAAAAGGACGTACAATTTTATGTTGAATCCGAAAGGCTGATTTGAGAAGCTTTTCTCAGGACAAATATACTCTGGAATGTTTGTCAGACGTTAGAGAGAGACTACTCGCAGTCCAGCTTTCGGCTGTGCCGACTTTTTCTGCCGCTGTTCTTCTGTATATTACAAATATCAACATTGCAGCCTGTGCGGTGTTTTGATACCACATCTTAGTTATGGATCTATTTTTAGAATTGTCCGAGGGGGTACTGAAATCCATTCTGTAGATTTGAATCACTTACTTAACTTACAGTCTTCCAGCTCATATGGGATAATATTTTTTTTTTTTGTATTTCAGCTCCCGGTACAATATCTAACCAGAAAGTAACCAAACAGGATGGCCTCAAACTTAGGTGGGATCCACCAACAAATCCCAATGGAAAGATCCACCACTATAGCATATTTTGGACGGTTAATAATACAACACACGAGGCCAACGTCAGCTCGACAGAAACTTTCTTCAAGGTATGTTCATTGTTCATCCGGTGTTAACATCTGCACGTGAGTGGGTGCTCTAATTATTTATTTATTACTTTTAGTTCCCCAATATAACTGAACGGGAGAAAATCAACGTCACAATTCGTGTCGTTGGTGAAAATGGTGTAGGCGCTCCAATCTTCATCGATTTACGCAACATTCCTCATGAAAACATTCCCACTGAGCGGGCCTCGATTTTGGACACCTATTGGGGCGTAGCGATCGGTGTAGCTCTCTCCATCGTTTGTATTTTGATCTTCAGCCTGATATGCATTTATCAACGACATAGATTTAAGCTACGCTCCGGCCAAACACAATTAACTTCTCAATCAGAATCGAATATCGGCGCAGTGAGCACCCCCGGTGCCGGTGGTGGCACAGAAACAAGTGGTCTGGGCGGATTTCTTGGCGACAGTGGTGGCGGTCTATCTGGTGGACTAGGTGAGACTAGCGCACTGAACGAATACCATGAAATGCAAACGTTAATTCCGAAATCGCAGCAATTTGAAATACTCAAGGATATGTCGGCGGCTCCAAAACAATTGCCTAATGGAAATGGTAGTTGTCCACGTCGTAATGAGAACAGTTCGGAATGTATATTTGCCGAAACAGAGCTCGATGATAATCCAATTGCATTGTGCAGTTCAACACCATTACCCATAAGACCACCACAGAGAAACACCAACGGAATCAATGACGATGCCCTTTTCTTCATTCCGGTAGCTGCAAAAAACCATAGGCGAAATATTGCAGCTGAATATCCGACGTCTCACACCAATCGTTTTACACTGAATAAAATTAGTTCCTCACCGAATTTCTTCAACGGTGGCAGTAGTAGTGTTGTAGGTGGCTGCAGACCATCAACCCTCATTGATGACTGTAGCCGCCAACGACACAACAATCGTCACAGCCAACGGCAGCCTGCAGTAATGCAAAACGGCTGCTCCCACTATGTAAATACAACAAACAATAGGAATAGTAACAGTAGTTCTAACAATAATAGTAAGATACCACCTCCACAACCACAAACAATACATCCCTCTCATCATCAGTTGAACCATTCCATTGACAATGGTGTAACATCGTTGTCGGAGCCGAAATTGTTGTTTCCGATCAATAATGGTGAAGAAAATGCTGATTCCAAGGTAAGCAAGTGTCGATTTTAATTTATTAGAAAATAAAAATCTTTTGGAGTTCTGGGTTTCCAAGGTTTTATACGACCATGACAAGTAACCGCTTTTAGAAGGTTTCGGTTTCAATATTATATATCCCCGCTCCTAGAGTTAGTGTCTGCCAGAAGTCGTTAATCGTGCTTGAGACAACCGCATGCGATATTTTATACTTTTTACATACTGATCGAAGCGATATTTTCTTATAAATATATAGACAATCAATATAGATTTGCTTGATTTAAAATAAATAGGCGGCGCAACAGGCGGTAGACACCCAAGGCCTAGCTTCTCGCAACCATTCGTTTTGTGTGAGTTTCATTTTTTTTTTGGAACGAATGGAAGGGACCTACAATTTTATGCCGAGTCCGAACGGCTGAATTGAGAAGCTTTTTCAGGACAGTCATACTCTCGAATGTTTGTCAGACGTTCGCGAGAGGTGGCGCAGTAGAAAAAAAACCTTAAGATGTAATTTGTGTTTTTCCGGGGATCGAACGTGGGATCCCTCGCACAGTAGTCCAGCACACTAACCACTGCGCTACTGCGCCCACCTTGATTTGCTTGATTTGTGACTTAATTTTTCTATAGTACGAAGCAAACAGGTACAGCTCTCTCTAGGATGCATGTATGTATCTATTATGGGCTGAGCCTTAGCGTTGGACCAATAAAAAGTGTCTCACGATTTCTTTTTCTACTTGATTCCACCCATTAGAAATACAAAAATAATTATAATTTAAATATTTCCTATAATTAAAAGAAATTTATCATCTTTCAGAATCATCGATCTTCCCGTGACTCACCAGAAGTAATCGCTAGTAGACGACTTCATCCAACCGACGGCGTCCCAAACTTAGATAGGAACGATGAAAATTTAAAAATGTCCACTTCCAGCCAGGTGCTGACAAACAACAACAACACATTGTCGTGGCATAATAAACAACAACCACCGACTGACCTAATATTCAGTCAGCTGCATCAGCATCAAGATTCATCGACAGCTCCTCTTATTGAAACAAGTAGCACAATTGGTTATGAAGCCTCTTCCTCGGCGGCTGTATCAACAATTGCCGATGACAGTCATCCTAGTAGTAGCAGTCATAGTAGTATATCGTCACATCATCCTAACCCTCCAAATCATCATCATAATCAAGAGGCGGATAGTTCAGCGAATCCATTGCTGAAAACCAATTGGAGTCATCGAAGGCCAAACGTCGATCCCAATGGATAGACAAACTGACGATTAAGGCATAATGAGGATCCATTAAATTCTCACTCAACGCAACCAGGTTAGTTGCGATTTATATGGTTGTTATACATTCCAGCTGTTTATTTAGTTATTGTTTTTTGTTTTTTGTTCTTGTTGTTGTTTGTGCCGAATCTAATTCAAAATGCTCGTGAGCGAGAGATAAAAAAAAGTGGTTTACAATTAAATTGAGGAGTACATTTTAAGAAACAGAACATTTTATTTTATATACAAACACAGGAATGAGCGAGAGATGAGTAAAAAAGAAAGAGTAACCAACAAATTGAGGCTTCTATATATTAAAATTACGAATACTACTTTCTAACTTACGTATTTATGTGTACTTTCAGAATGATGCAGGCCACAAGGGAACGAATCAAATTCGAACCCAAATGTGTAAGTCTTTGATGAAGACAATTTTGAAATTGTTTGTATTATGAAATAAGAGAAAGTCAGAAACGATAAATCGTTTAGTTTTTTTTTTTTAATTTACATCCTTATTTTTATTCTTCAAAATTGGGCAATAATCATATTTGCATATTCGATTTCCACCCAAAAGAACTTTAGATGGATATCTTATACAAGTTTATAGATATATCTTTACGAAATTCGGAAGAACAGTCTTCATTTTAAATGACAGTTACATAATAATCGACCTGAAACTCGTACTAAAAGAGCCCTAACATTCGTACCGCTATAGGTTAAAACCTTTGCATAACAAAGTCCATATTGGCGAGCTAAAATAAGTTTGACACTTTTATGTACACACGCTTCTATTGCTCCACCTGCTCGCTATCGACTGCAAATCATCAGGGGCAATCCATAAATGGGCAACTTAAATATGTCGGACTTGATCTATCCATCTTTGCCTAGAAGACGCGTGCCAGAGTTCGTATCGTTGTTAAAGTGCAAGTTCGTATCACATCTTGGAATTCGAGTTGGGGACATGCGTTTCCTTCCAAATTTCGGCCCTAAAATCGCCAATTAAGATCTTAGGATATAGCTTAGGGATGGGTCACTTCTTCTTTTTAACTCTCGTATCTTTGTTCTCCGTCGTGCTGTGCAAGCATTTTGGCGGATTCAGCCTTACTAGGCGCGTTCGCTTATTATGTCTAAAGTGTAAATATTTCTATGAAATATAATAGTAGATAGCTGCTTCTTTAGTAATTCCCGTAGTAGATATCACAGCTTTTCATATGCCTTTTGTCTGGTACGTTCCAAGATAATTGTTTAATGTCTTTAATGCTCGTTTGTTTTGTTCGTAGAGCCGATCAGTTTAACAAGATTCGTTGTCTTCCTCTATCACTATAATAATAGCTATCCAGGAGCACAACGTTAAAATGGAGATACGATTTTTAAATATTAGCCTGCTTATTGCATAAGTACATAATGTGCATATATTTAGACTTTACTTAGTGAAGGTACCTATATAATTTGTTCAACCCTTTATACCCTCTCAGAGCAGAGAAGAGATGGTCTATGTGAATCTTTTAAACAGCAGCGGGTGGAAATCGTAATAAATGTTTTATTTTTTTGTATAACTTTATTTTTTATTTAATTACACACTTGTGTATTTCACAAATTCGTCTCTTAGTGGCTTCTTTTCTTTTATTCTTAAATATAAACAGTTTTCTATCAAAACAAAATTAAATACTTTAAAAAAAAAAATAATCCGCAACAAGTTTAAAAACAATTCATTACATTCAAAGCTCCTGATCAAATAGCATAAACAATTAGCAACATAGTAAATATATATACACACATTTATATAAAAAGAAAAAAAAATAGAAATGATTGTACCTGAACCATTAAAAATATTCATATAATTAAACTATCTAAAAATAGTTATTTTTACTAGCAACAACTTTTTAATACTAATCTACTTACACACAACTAAAAAGCAGTTTATATTTTTTTATTACCTATTTAAGTCTCTCCAAAGTATGTTATTTCAAATATTTAGTAATAATATTAACAAAAAAAAAAAAGAAAAACAATCTATATATAACAGTAGGTAGAGGATATAGCTGGAACATAATTTTTCTCACAAATTCACCTCTTCAATTCCATCCATCGAGTAATTTGTATGTGTACTCATGTTTAGTTCATTCAAATTTAGATAAATACAAAAGTACCTTAAACAAAAAAGCAATCCAATGTGTTCAAAAGACATTTTTTACAATACGACATACCTAATACCTATATCTACAATTAAAACAAAAAAAAAATATATAAAACAGGGAATATAACCAACACCGGTGCGTTAAGAGAAATGTTAAAAGAAATAAAAAGAGTGTACATAAACCAAAAAGCAAACCGTTTATACATACAATAAGATATAGCAATAGTTAAGCGCAAGCCAACCACATTCCATAATATTATTTATTACAAGCCAAGAAAAATACTCAAGCCAGGTGAAATTTTTTTTTGTTTACAAATAAACATTCGTAAGTGCAATAAAACCAAGTAGCTTTAATCAATAGTACCTATAGTATAATTTTTATTATTTACTATATTCCTACATCATTACCACTCTTTAGTGTTTCTTTTTACATTTGTATCTTAATGCTTGTGGTGAGTAAACGACTTTTTTTTTCTGAATTTTGTTTAATTACTCGAACGAAGAAGAAGGTGAATTTGGTTATAAAATGTGAAATAAAGCTCTGGCTTTATTTGCGAATGAAATAGGACTGGTTACATAAAAAAAATACAAAAAAAGATATAATATATTTTTTTTATTCTTAAATCGCAAAAAAATCGATTGCAGGTCTTTTACGTCAGCTGTATTTCTCAGTAGTTCGGTAAGTTCAACTAGTTTTGTCGGAACTTCAAATTTCCAGAACTTAATTCCCAGAAAGTTTTCTTAAACATTCCTGTCAACGGCATTGTACGATCCGAAAGTACACAATGTCATAATTAGGCCTGTTTTATTGATCATCTATCTCAGTAAATTAAATTACTTAAATTACTATCTGAAGTAAATTAAAGTAGAAATTTCAGCACGCAATTACAACAACTACACTCTGCTTGACCAGAGGTTCTCAAACTTATTAAGCTGTGGAAACCTAAACAAGGCCCAAATATATTTCGGAACGAAAAACAACACATTTCAAAATATTTTTTTTTTATTTTAGATATTTTTTTCAAGGTTAGTGTGAAAAATCAATCTGTTTCATTGTTTGATTTATAATTTTTTTAAAATTGACTTCTATCCCCGAAAGCTGTATTCGCATATCTGGGGCAGCGTCCAATCTCGATCTGTATTTAAGTCTTTGCATAAGTATACGCTGAAAAGCCTGCATCACAGCGATACGTTGTGACAAAAGGGAGCAAATTTAATATAGCCTGCTTGGCAGGCTATTCACTTCTAATACCAACCCAAAATTCGTTCAATGATATAGAATCAAATACATGTTTTGATGAAAAAGAATTCTGCAGATCTATAATTGACTCGTTTTCCGGAATGCTTAGTATCGTCGGCTCGGTTTTCATTAGAAATGGATTCTCTACCCACTCGATATAAGTTTTCGTATCTGGAAAGTAATCTAATAAAGATCTTGCTAGACTTACCAAATGTCCAGCGATCATATTGCCAATATCTGCTCTGAGCTCTAGAATGTTTTCCTGCAAGAATTCATGTAAGACTGGAAAATATTCAGCATTGTTCTTCTGTCCACATGTAAGCCAGAAATTATTTTTTTTTCTAAAGCTGCCAGTTTGTCTCTTGCAAAAAATACTGTTATGGATTTTACCTGCAAAGCAGTAGCAGTTTCGTTAAACCTTTCAAAAATGTCTGCAAAATAAACTAATTTTGTTATCCATTGCTCATCATGCAATACATCAAAAAGGTTTGCAGATGAAGACATATGTTTGTCCAGTTGAAAAACTTTGAATTCATCACGAAGTTGAAATAATCTAAATAAAGATTTTCCTCTGGAAAGCCACCTTATTTCCGTGTGCAGAAGAAGTGATTCGTACTGCCTTCCCATATCTGTGCATACTTTTTTGAACAATCTCGATTGGAGAGGACGAAATTTACAATCTTCACAGCTTCATCAAGAACTTTTTTCAAATCAGTTGGCATTTTTCTTACCACAAGTGCATAACGATGCAAAATACAATGACTGCTGTTACTTCCAGGCGCAATGTTTTTCATTTTTGACACTACCCCTTTAACCTTTCCTACCAATGCTGCGGCTCCGTCTCTACATATATCAATACATTTTTCCAATTAATGCTGTCTTTATTCATAAAACTATTTATGGCCTTGAATATTTCTTCACCAGTTGTATTGGATCAAATCTTCTTGAATACCATGTGTCGAAGGAATACCTTACGAATACTAGAAGTATTGAAAGGCCGGCAACATCCATGCTTTCATCGAGTTGCATTGCAAACATATCACAAGCATTCAATCTGCGAACGAGTGCATCTTCAATGTGGTCAGATATTTTGTGAATCCGATCAGACACAATGCTGTTTCAACATTGAACTGCTGCAACTTTCTTTGCCTAGCATACAAGGTGTAATTAAAGACTCTGCAATAGTGTATGGCTTTCCATGAGCTATGTTGTCTTCCAAGGCGGCAATAGTTGCTAGCTTATCCGTATAGACGAGAGACTTCACATATCACCACGAAAAATAGTCCAGCTGCGTCAAATCGCACGATCTAGGCGGCCAATTCTCAGGTCCAAAACGTAAGATGAATTGCTCACCAAATTCGCCTTGCAATATGTCCATGAATTCGCGACACATTTTTGGTTATAAAATTAAATAATTTGCAAATGTTGTTCGAGCCTATCCTTGGTGAGATGGCAGTATCTCCTGTGGTGTCTCATTTAATAAAGTTTATGTTGTGCCATTGGTGTAAAATCTTGTCTATAGTGTCATCGTCAAATCCAAGTTCTTTGGCCAGTTCAATAATAAAATCATTGTCTTTGCCCTTTTTAAGAGTATTCTCTTCACTTAAGACTGTCATTTTCTCCACAACAGAATAATTTCTCAGTAATCTATGTTGAATTTCTATTGTCAGCTTTACAGCGAAATTAATACATCGGTTTCTTAGACAATTTATCGCATCAGGGGCTAATTAACTTTTTTCAACTTCAGATATCCCAAATAAATTTGGAATCAATTTTTTTTTTTCGAGGCAGGTGGAAATCTTCTAAAGACACTATGAGGACAGTAGGCGCGTGCTCATAGTAGTGTGAGATTTTTACTCACTAAAACCACTTCCCACTAATTTGTTTCGTACTGCAACTAAGTTATGACTTATCAAGCAATTTTTTTATCACGAAGTTATACACGTTTCGCAGGCAACATTCCGGCGATAGTTCCTGCTCGTTCCGCAATTTTAATTTTAACGCGAGGTATTAACGTGTCCTAATAGTCGATTTCTATGCTTTCGAGCGCAATTTCTCGTTTCATCTTTAACCGTGAGTATTCCTAGATCTCTATGAAGATCTTCATTTCTAATATTTTGAAAAGTTTGTAAAATATTTAGATTTGTGTCACTGGTACAACCCCATAACCGTATACCATACGTCCATACAAGCTTAAGCACTTGCTTGTTCTCGAGGTTAAGCTTGGAATATTTTCCGAGTAACCAATGAAGTTCTCTATATTTATTTTTAAGTTCTTCGCATTTCTTTTTTACATGCGGTTTCCATTTAAACTTTGTGTCGAGAGTCATTCCGAGGTATTTGGCCTCATTTGCAAACGGAACTTGGGCCGTATTTATAAAAACAGGCAAATAATTTGTTTGCTTATATGTAAAATCCACGGGAACCGATTTCGTTTCGTTAAGAGCGATCCTCCATGATTTTGTCCATTCATTGACCCGGTTAAGCGCGCCTTGTAATAATTTGTTTGTTTCTTTAGTAGTTGTACCAACTGCTAGTATAGCAGTGTCATCGGCAAAAGTGGCTACGGTAGTACCTTCTATTTGCGGTATATCACGCGTAAATAATAGGTATAGGAGTGGCCCAAGGACGCTTCCTTGCGGCACACCTGCCCTTATTTCTTTAAATTCGGAATATTCGTTTCCGTGTTTGACACGAAAGAGTCTTTTCTCTAGATACGATTCTGGGATTTTCCACAACCGTTCGGGGAGAACTTGTCTTAATTTGCACTTAAGACCTTCGTGCCACACCTTATCAAATGCTTGCTTGGAATCAGGTGATCTCCAAGTAGTCTTTGTAAGATTTTACAGCTGATGGTAGTAATATTCTGTTATAAATAGAATGAAGCAGCGACATCAAGGAGTTTAACAATTTTACAGGATTAGAATTCTCGCCTTCAAAAATTTTTAATGTAATTTGCCTTTTGCCCAAAATGGTTTTTAGAAAACACATAAATATATTCGATTAGAATGATCATTATACATTGCCTGAAGCAAATCCGCTGTATAACATTTTTCTTTATTTAAAGTGAAATGTAACTTTAATTCATCCCATTGTGACAAAATTCTCACAACGGCAGGTTCAATAGACAACCAACGAGTATCACAAGATTTTAGAATTTTTAATGGCGCCTCACCGCAATTTATAAGCTAGTAAATTTGTTTGTATTGATCAAGGGGTTTTGGAGAATTGGAAAACCATTTATACGTTTCTCTGATTCCACTCAATATTAGGTGGAAGAGTTTCTTTTGATGCATGACTAACAGCTAATTGAAGTGAGTGACAGACACATTCGATAAGTATCAAATTCGGTAAATTGAATTGAGTTTGTAAGATTCTATGTATATTGTTATTACGCCCAGTCATCACTGAGGCGTTATCAGTACCGATCCCAACAATACTTTTAATGTTAAGCCCATGAGACTTTCCACAGGCTCCAATGCCAAAAACGAGGATACCTCTCTGTCTAAAAATACCTCAAGCTAAAATATCTAATAACAATACCGATGAATTTATCACTCCATCTATATGGGATATTGAGCTGTGTTCACGTTCAGCTACATACAATGCAAGCATACTTTCAGCTCTTCGAGTTTTAATTATTTCCTCGTGTAGCCCCAGCCATACGCATTGGTAAATATTTTCAAACAGGACGGAACTGCCACTTTTTTTGACCAATGTTTGGTAGTGAAAAATCGATAGAATTCAATAGATTTTATTTTAGCGACAACATTTTATTAAAAATCGCCGGGATTCTTAAAAATCCACTAGATCTAGCAACAAAATCGGTAGAACGGCAACAATGAGTAAAATGTAAATATTAGCAAACTGAACTAACGTTCGATTTCAAAAGTATCCCTGTTGCGATTTTCTAACTCAAGTATGAAATGAATTAAATATCATTTACATACTCTTTTTGCAAATAGATCCGCTACTGCAACAATGCTTCTCCTTATCTTCCATTTTCATACCATTTTCGCCATAATCATCGATGTACGTATTACAATACTTACATGTTAATATTTTTAAGAGTCTCTATATTTTATTTAATGCATTTTTGTTGTGGCCGACAAAAATACTAAAGAAGACAAAAAAGAAAAAAAACACAATACAACTTAAATGAATTATTTCGGTATACCTAATAATTAAATATTTTCCACCCACATTATCTGCACTAATAAAAAATGTCATCTCGAACTCGAAAAATGAATCGATTAAGAATTATGATTTTTTTTTCTTTGGCAATTTGATTTTGACCATACAACATGTCAGGAAAAGAAAAAAAGTAAGCAAACGAATTAAATATTCTGTTTATATTATTCATCCTTCCAGAAGGATTTTGATTTTGAAATTGAAAATTTTTCATTGATGGTCATTTTGACAGCAGTGCCACGCTGCCAACTTTTCAGCGATAAATAACAGCCGTTAGAAAAGTAACAGGAGAAAGTTTGATTGCACATTTTCTTACTTTACTTTTACTTTGCTGAGATAGATGTTCAATAAAACAGGCTTACTATTATGTTCCCCCCATTGGTTTTCGCCTTTTTAATAATGTTTAAATATATTTAGAAAACTAAATATTTCCCCATATACAATTTTATTCTGTAAAACTATCAGCGAACTTAAGATTTCACGCATGTATAAAGCTCGACCGTTTGCATATTATAAATTGTTGTTCTTTAGATTTCTTGGGGTTTGTTCCCGTAAAATAAAACATTGCGTTCAAATATGGCTTAATGTGGAGAGCAAAACTTTCCTCTGCACAGTTTTGTGTATTAGTGTATTAAATACCTGTTAATTTTTATTTAAAGAAAACTGTACGCTTTTTATAGTTTTGTAATTCAGGTTTCGATTATGAACATGATAGCCTATCCGGAATTTATATGTCAGATAAACTTCAACTTTCGGTTTCAAAGGCTTCGGATAGTGATAGCTGACAGATAAAGTCTCGGATAGTTTATCAGCCAGTTCAAGTGGCTGTTAAAGTCTGTATCCGGAAAAAATATACTTTTAGAGCATTCTTTCGTTAACCGGGGTATACAGCAATCCAGACTAACATGGATTTCTTTGAGTTTTTAGAAGGAGAATTTAAAGAATATTACGATCATACTACACGGCCCCGTAGGCGCAGAGTATTTCGCCCAAGGCCAAATTATTTTGAAACTCTCGACCATGAATATTTCAGAATTCGATTCTGGCTTACTGAAACGGCAGAAAACGCCTGTGGAAGTTAAATTTTATTCACTTTTTTCCTAAACATTCCTACCACGAAGGGGCTTTCACCTTGCCATTGCGTCCTTTTTTGGACGTTGGTGGTGTGGAGGCTTAAGTTGTAATAATTCAATAGGCTATGCTGTCGGTGGCTTTAGTCGCCAGTAGGGTCACCCATGACAGACAGGCTGTTTTGATGAACAACGAACTAAGAACTACCCAAAAACTATTAATTAAAGTGCTCGATAAGCCTGGCCCTGGAGAGCTTATCTACTTCCCCCTTCTTTTCCTACTCCTATCCGCAAATCACCCTTCTCACTATTTCTTATCCTATACCCCCTTTTCCCTGATGGGTTGGACGTAGGTGTCATACGACCCGTGCCGATAGTCAGCCTGGTTGGGAGCCCAGTTTAAGGAATAGCTCAGCCGCAAACGGAGTATCTAGATGTCTGCCCCAGTTCCTCTGTTAGAATTTTTCTTTTGGATTTTTGCTGCTTCAATTTTTTCTGTCGATAATTTATCAAGGGTTTTTTTTTTAGACCTAAAACAAGAAAAAATATTAGAAAACACGAAACAAACAAATGACATGTGTATCGAAACAAACTTTAGTGTCTGATAAATTTTTCCGGAAGTTAGTTTATCAGAGACTTTGACGATGAAACAAAAAAAAATATCAGTAGCTTTTATCTGGTGGAAAGCGTTATGTGTCGGCTAACTATCCGAAACTTTATCCAGAACCTTTGAAACTGGCCATTTTTTTTTATTATTTTTTTTTAAATTGCTTATTCTAAGATGTACTGTAAACGAATTTTTCTGCGGAAACTTTTTTTTCTATTTTTTATTTTAATTCACCCCTATTGTCGTCGTCGTCTGTCGCAAACGACTGGCGACGTTTGTCGTGTCGAGTCGTTTGGAATTTGGTATTGCGTAACTGAAACGACTCGACTCTCGTCTGAACTCTCACATCCCACATACATTCCACAAACTATGACACATGGGATTTGACATTTCAGTCGACGAATTTATATTTGGTCTTGTGTTTTGTTTGTGACTTGGTTAATTATTTAATAAAACAAATCAAAAATGAATAGTGTGACATGTTTTTTGGAAGCAGTGATGAAGAAGGAAACCAGAAAAAAGTGCTGGTAAAGTTAAGGAAGGAAATTCGAACCAAATATAATCCATTGGATTTGCCCGACATTAAGTGGGTGGTAGAAATAATTTAAATTGCATACATTGAGTTAATAACAATTATTTTCAGATTTTAAATGTATTTTGGACTATCGAAGTCGAAGGTGGTCCAAGACAATTCAGAAATAAGGCTATGTCGTCCCATTGCCGATTAACCTCACTTTTGTTAGGCCTTTGTGAATGATTTTGCCAAAGGACTATTTTTCTGCATTTCGTTCACTAAATGTAGAAATTGATTTTTATTTGTTATCTCCATTCTGCAAAATAACTATAATTGTCTTTTTGTTAACTAAAAATTAAGTACACATACTTTTTTTTAACACATTATCACACAGTCGTCCGCAAAATAGTCGACGACAGAAATGTATCATTTCCACGACAAACGTCGTCACAAAACGCCTCACGCAATACCGACGATCGTCGTCAAAAATACAATCCACATTTTTTGACATTTCAGACGCCATTTGTCGATCGTCGCCGCGACAAAAGTCGTTTATTTTCAGTCGCCAATACCAAACAGTCGTGTCGCTTTTTTTTAGAGTCGTAAACGACGACGACAATAGGGGTGATTGTAAAGTTTTCAATTTTCACAGAAAAGTGCATGTATTTTTATTGAATACCTACTGCAGTTGTTGACATGTTAGCGGAGCGACGAGCGGCTAATACCTGTGAAAAAAAGGGTTAAAATCCTGTTAGCGAGCGAAGCGAGCAAACCACCCCATACTTTAAATACTTAGACTTATTCAACTATGTAACTGGAATGAGTCACATAAACATGATTTGATTAAAAAAAAATAAAAATTATTAAAATTTAGACAAAAAAAAATTTCATTTCCTCAAAAAAAGAATATCTATTATATGTACGTTTTTTATGCCATTTTAAGCCAGAAAAAAATAAAAAAAATGTTTGCTCAGTGTTCATAATGGAAACCCGCCCCTGTAATTCAAAGCGTTTATGTACTTTTAGTATAGTTCCCGACAAAGTTACGAGTCAAATGAGAAGAAGAGAATACCAAGTGACAGCCAAAAAAACTCGTAGGATGATTTTTAATGAATTAAAAGGAACATAAAAATGTCACATTTCTGCTTATTTAAACAAATGAATTATTTATGCCTAGGAAAACATGCTTCAACTTTTATTTCACTTTACTTCGAATTTTTTCGACGAACCACCTTTTTGTTCTTTCAAATTATTTGACTCATGGTAATTTATTAATTTAACGGTTGCGGGTAGTAAATCTATTTAAAAATATCGAATTGAGATAAAGAAGTATGTCCACGAATTCCTAATTATTTTCAACCAGTTTCAAGAATTCGCTTCACCAATCTGGAGTGCTTAAAAGTCCTCTCTTCGCCATTTTCCTTGAATTTCGACCGTAAGTCCTCTCATGAAAGATTAAATGTAAAGCGTCTGGTCATCTTGAGTTTCAGAAACCACAGTTATAAATACCAAAGGGGTAAGAGAAATACTTAAAAAATATTGCTCCAACTATACCAACGAACATGGTATATTTTATAGAAATATGCATTCAATTCTTTCCATACATTCCAAGCTAAACGATTAATTGTAATAAAATATGTAAATGCTATATATAAGTTAAATGAAAAGAAAATTGTAAATTAATTTAAGAAAACTACAACTTTTGAAAAATGTTGTCTCTGTGTGTAAGTGGATGTGATATATGTAAATTATTAAAAACATACATAGTTTGTAAATTTTCATCAACTAAGTTAATTCATCCTCCATTTAGAATTGAGTAGCATACTAAAACAATGGGATATATTTTGTAAAATTACACATTAAAAAAAAAATTCAAAACTATATGCACTTTTATATTTAATTTTCCGTTTTAATAATAATTGAAAATGATAGTTTCTTTGCATTTTTTTTTTGTTATAAATTAAGTTTTCTGTTTACTTTTCAACACAATCTATTGAGCGTTTATCATGAGAACAACTAGTAGAGTTACGTTAAAATATATTTAATATATTGGCACCGATTATTTTTAATTTTATTTGTATACTATTTTGTTTATTTAAGTTGTCCGTTTTATTAATTGTTTAAAACAATTTTATTATTGTTTTCTTTTTTAAACATACATTGTTATCTACCTCAATTTTTTTTTTAAATAATAATTATTTTTTAAAAAATGATGTTTATTTTTTTTAAATGTCGTTATAACTTGTTTCAGTGTTCTTGATTTTTTTTCTGGTATTGATTGTACTTCATTAATTAATTTAATAATTTGTTATGATTAAGAATACATTTTGAATTTATGTGATTAGATTTTTATAGTTATTAATATTTTTTTTAATTATTCGAGTAAAGTTAAATTTTTAAAAGGAAATCCTAAATTTTTGCTTATGGCAAAAGCATACCTAAAATTAGTTGAACATATAAATAGTATTGAAAGAAATGAACAAAAATTATATTTAAAACGTAATGAAAATGATATGTTATTTCGAAACTGTTTGTTACAAAAGAAGGAAATGTAGAATAAATCTATTTTGCGATATAAAAACAACAAAAAAAAAATGAAGAAACGATTAATACAAAAGAAATTCAGAGAAAAATCTAAGCATTTTATTTTATAAGAATTTTCTAATAAAATTTAATTGATACAAAAGAAGATACAAAATAAAGTGAAACCAGAATTAATGCGAATGTTTGTCTGCTTTTATTAATATTAATCCTCCGGTAAGTAAGAGATGCGCCATCTTTTATGTCCGTATGTGTAACGTATATTAAGTAACTTAAAAAAAAAAACAACTGATTTTCATATTGACCAAAGAAAAATGAGCCCATTTTGCTGCGTTTTCCATCAATTTTATCTCGGAGGGCGATGATTTCAGCACGAATGTTTCCCATGAGTTCGTCAATGGTCTGAGGTTTTCTGGCATACACTTTGCTTTTCAAATAACCCCACAAAAAGAAGTCCAGAGGCGTCAAATCTGAAGATCGGGGCCCTCCTCTGTATTTCGATCCGAAAGTAAAATGTTCAGAAACCGAATATTTGGTACTCCCTATTTCGAAAGCGGAATGAAATATCCAAGTGTCAAAGGCATTGATATACGGAAAATCAAAAGTATTGCAGAATTCAAAAGCGGAACAAAAATCACTTTCGAATAGGATGGACTTTCGGAATGAAATAGAGAGTAGTCAATGTCCCCATTTTTTTTAACCACGTTATGCACGCTGAGTTAACACAACTGAACGGCTATTCAATGTACAGCGTCACTATTTCCGCGCGTTTTTTCGGTGTAAAGCGATTGTACTGAATTAACGTTTTAAAAACATGTCTATTCAAGTCAATCGGTTTTAGGTATAAGTACGTTATTCATTGTTTACATAAATCATAGATACCAATGGCGATGGCGCACCCTATATAAAAATATTTAACAAGTTTTCCTACAGGGACTAGTGATGTATAATTTGGAACAATACAAATAGAGCAAAATTGCACTATTTATGTAGTACCCACTGTGAAAATTAAAAAGAAAAAACATTTTCACTCGACTTGAGATTTGCGAAATAAAAGTACATAGACATTTGTTATTCCTGTCAGGTGTATTCGTTTATTTATACTGATGATACTAAATATTTTGAAGAACAAAATCTACACAATGTGCACCAAAAAGAGATGAGCAGAAAGCCAATATAAATCCAAGCACCTGGAACTCACTCAAGAAATATGTCACGGATCATGGTAAGCATTAGACGTTTTATCACCTTACGTTGTATTTAGCTGTAGACACATAGGGCTACATCATGCGGGGAATTGTAATCAAAAATATGCTTGGATGGATATTTAGCTTGTGTAAACTGAGAGTTAGTATAATGCCCGCTAGATGGCTTTGTTAGAACATAATTGAAAGCAGAACGACGTTACTCTTGTCACTTAGAGATGTCGATAGTCTTATCTATCTTGTAATTTATTTTGTCGCTCAGAGTTTCGTCTCCAAATTTTAGAGTTAACATAATATGAAATTCGTTTAAAACCTTTCATATATACCTACCTTCTTTGCAAATTGCACGGGTGTCTCTTCGCACTGGAACCCATCCCACGATATTCGTGTATGTGTTACCATCCTTGGTTTATACTACTTACTTATGGAGATTTTTGCCCTCCATAAACAAAACTCGTATAGAATGGGTTATATACCCATCATGTTTTAGATAATTTTTATCCTAAACAAAATTCTGCCAACATGCATTTATTGTATTACCATTATGTCGTTTGTTTAACCTGAAATTTCGAGGCGTTGTTTTAGATGGTTTTTATATTGAAAATAAATTTGCCCCTATTGTAGAACACAACTCACTTTAGTTGCGTTGTCTTCAATTCAACTCAACTTTCACACCACAACCAAACTAACTAACAACTCATAGACAACCACCGCCATCTTTGTTGTGTTTTGACAGACTTTTCTATCAAGGTTGTGTTTGACGATACCGAATTTTGAATTACAACCAAGAGACAATTCAACTGTAGTTGTAGTTGTCTTACACAATAGGGGCACTTACCTACGGACTACACGGCGTATACGTAATTTTTTTTTATTTAATGATTCATACATATTATTCGGCCCTAACGAGGTATCCGTCAGAATAGAGAATTCTTCGTAACGCATACTCCGTCGGAGGCTCAAATTACATTCGAGGTATCCGTCTTCGCATCGGAGAGAATAATTAAAATGAGACGACGGCGACGCGTTGAATTGATAGGCACCGAGATAAAATAAATAAATAGTTGGTGCAACAGGCGTGTAGACCCTAGGCCTAGCTTCTCACAACCATTCGTTTTTTGTGAGTTTTTATTTTTTGAATTGTGAGAAGCTTTTTTGGGACAGTTATACTCTCGGAAGTTTGTCAGACGTTCGCGAGAGGTGGCGCAGTAGAAAAAACCTTGAGATGTAATTTGTGTTTTTCCGGGGATCGAAAAGGCGTAGCCAAGAAACGATGCGAAGGGAATGATCGATTTTCAATGAACCTAAATGCGTAAATTTTGAGCAAGGGAGGATCGATTTGGGATGTGTCGATACCGAATTATTTTTTTCCGTGAATATTTTCCCCCGGGGCGGATTCCACGATAGAGGTGAATGTTTTTCGGGCGAGCTAAATTGATCTAAAGAAGGAGAAGTTTCATGGGGCTGAAGTAGCTCTTTACTCTAATATAGTGTACTCGTTTTATAAAACGATCAAATTGGTCCTGCGCTATTGGATATCTGGTTCTCTATCCCACTTCAAGATTTGTCCAAATGTCCATTTAGAGAGCTGATTCGACTGTGTTATGTAGTTGCATTCACAGTAATACTATTCGGGAACGAATTATAATTCGTTGACCTATTAAATTTTCAGCATAACAATTTCTGAAGGTAGTAGTTTTTTATTTATTTCCATTAAGTATAATTAACGTTTAAGATTATCTACATTATAGGATATCTGCATTATTAATACCGACAAAAATACAAAATGTATTTGTAAAAAATAATTAAACATTATTAATGCTTAGTCCCCAGACCAAAATTCGATCAAATACAATATTCGGATATCCTTTTAACGTGTTGTGTATAAATAATTACATTAGCTTTTTCTTTCTAAATATGTGTTATTTTTCCAAAAACAAAAAAAAAAAAATCATTCACCCACAAATTTGTTTACGATGAAGATGACGACGAAGATGTTGTTCCCGATGAATGCGAACTTGTTATAGATGATGAACTCGATCTTCGACGACGTTTCTTGGACTTTTTATCCTTGATCACCTCATAACTTGGCAGAGTTGAACCGCTTGCCCATGATGAAGACGATGAAGATGATGTCGAAGATGTCGATGATGAAGATTCCTCAGTCACCGCCTCAAAAACTTTATTTTTTCTTGTTACGTTTCTGTGGAAAAATGTTTAAAGAAGAAGAAGATCGTTTATTAATTACTATGAATTTCAAGGATGCTAACCAACTTTTTATCTACTCGATTATCGGTTTTGTCCTGCTTCTTTTTTGATCGCTTCATTTCGATTTCACTCTCACTTGGCGATGTGCTGATATTTCTTTTGGATTTCTTTGTAGGTTTCTTATCTTTGCGACTGGTTCCAGATCTTTCGTCGACAATTTTTGTAGAATACAAATTTTGAGAACTTGCCGTCGAATAGCCGGTATCTTTGCGAGTACGACTTTTACTCTGTCTAAGAAAAAGTACAGACATTTATTTCTATATTTGCGATTGTGGTTGGACTTACTTGTCTTTGGGCTTTTTCTTACGAACATACTCGTCGTCACTGTAGTTCTTTTGTCTGTAAAGTAGGATGGAAAATATTGAATAATAATTTTTAAATACAAAATTTATAACTACACAATATTAATTTGTGACTAATGTTATAAGTATGGAAGAACAACTGCAATAATTTCTGAAAGTTGTACAAAAGCAACAAAATCTTTTTGAAGCTATGTGAAAAGGTGACGTCTTATTATACATCCATTAATACTTACTTAAAACGAGTGATTTTACCTTTTTGTCTTTCTTCTCGTATCGACGCCCTTTTCCGATATCACATAAATATCTATTAGATCATCAGATAGGCGTCGTCTAGTTTTGTTGTATTGCTTTTTCTTCAGAGCTTTGCTGGCCTTTCGAGCCTTCCAGAATTCAGAATTCACCACATACAGTCTGTACAGCTGTAGGACGATCACCAACGAGTTCTTACCTAAAATATAACTTCTGTTATATATTATATGTGAGCACAGTATTCATCTAACTTACATGTGAAGAAAACATTCATGTAGTTTATAATTTTATATTGAAATATGATCAACAATCTAAAAGTTAAAAATGGTGCATCCTGGAGGATCACATTCAATACAATGCCCCATACATCGATACCACAACAGCAGTTATTGCAGCAATCGTTATTTCTAAAAGAAAAGAAGACAATTTCCATCATTATCTTTTTCAGTCATTTCAGATTTGTGCTCCATCTCACTCATTTGTTTGTGAAGCACTCCCTCGTGATCTACGCGCCCTAGTGGCTGACAGAACAATGGTAAACTGCAGAAGACTCCATGACCAAATACCCAGAGTCAAATATACCAAAAGTGGAATTTTTGCGATTGAATCGTCTTTATAAGAGTCGAAAAATTCAATTATATCAGCTGCTGTGCCTGTAACGGGTGAGAGATTTTTAAATATTTAATTATTTGCTGATAGACTTCATTGACTTACCAATGTACACTAGTAAAAGCTGACTAAGTTGATCCCGGGTTAGATCTCCTTTGGGCAATAACCATCTTCCTACTATTAAAATTAACATAAGAAACTGTTCAATCAAAGTCGTCCAAGTGTCCACATTGATCTTGGGCATATCAATGCCTGTTTCTCCCAAAAAATCATCAAATGTCCCCAATGGTGATGATTCAAGGGAACGATTTGTTGGAATACTTGACTTTCCTGGCCTTCGTCGATCGACCTTTTCCAACTCTAATAACCAAATTGCTGGTACGATGCTTCCCAAATAAAGGAATACAGAGGGGCAGAACCTAGAAATTACAAATTGAAAAAACAAAATCGTAAAAAATGTAATCCCTCGCCAGTTATTCATTTATTAAGGATCAAGGAAGAAAATTTGTAGCCATTAATATTTAATATTGGTTTTTGTATGAGAGGTACCAGAATTACTTGACCGACATAAACAATTTTTAATACCAACCTGATAACGGTAAAAAGAAGTCCTCTCACAAAATTTCATTCACCTTAGTCGATTCGTTTGGACGCTAAGGTGTTTTCAACAGACAGAGAGACACATGGGTCGAATATTGGCTATGTATGGGAGGTAACAGAACTACTTGACCGACATAGTCCATTTTCAATACCAACCTGACGACGATAAAAAGAAGAAAATTTAATCCTAACAAAATTTAATTCGCCTAGGTCAATTCGTTTGGACGCTATCGTGCTTTCAACAGACAGACGGACATGGCTAGGTTAGGTTAGGTTAGGTTGAATAGGGTGTGAGTTCATCACATTGGACTAGGCACCATAGTGGGCCCATCGCCATCCCTGGGGAACCTTAACGGTCAAATAACCTAAACCATTTCGCCCAGACATTTAATTTCCCTCAATATCGCAGTGTCCGGGTACCCAACATAATCTGACATGGTTCTGCGCGCATAGTGCTCTGAGCATTGTGCGGCAGCTCCTGACTAGTTCAGATTTGATGATGAAGGACTCTAGCGCCTTTAGCGCAGCCTGACTATCAATGTAGATAGCGATATTCTTGTTGGATATTGATCCCATATCAAGTAGATCCGCAGCTTTTAGCACGGCCAGAACCTCTGCCTGGAACACACTGCATGTATCCGGAAGTCTTAAGGACATGTGTAGGTCTATATCCCTAGAGTATATACCCGACCCTGTACCCTCCTTAGTTTTGGAGCCATCCGTATATATCGAAATTTCATTATCATTCGAAACCTTATTCTTGGCTAAATCGATTCAGAGTGTGATCCTGATTCAGAATACTTTATGGGGTCTCCGGTGACTCCTTCTTGGCGTTACAAATACAAATGTAATGACAAAGTGAATATACCTTCCTGTGGAAGGTATAAAAAGCAATTTATTCTGCTAGGTTCCACATTTCACTTTCACTCGAAATGAAATCGGAAATGCATTTTTGGGTTTTACATTTCACTGTATTCGATATTGATATTAAAATTTTCGGAATTGAGACAAAGTGAAATTGTGATTTCGAAAAAATGTCGGAGTTTCCGAATCGCTCGAAATGCAGAACACTGAAAACGAATTCACTCGATTTGCAATTTCGAGTTCACTCGATTTCTGGAACCTAGCTGATTAAGTGCAGAGTTTTATTTGCTTCATTCTTACTTTAATAAAAGTGTATCTTTTTCCTACTTCAGGAATAGATCTAAACCTGACTGTGTCAATTTGACTCCGGTTTTCACTGTTGCATTGCAAAATGTCACGATTAAAAGATGTAGATATGTTTACCCATTATCCGCTTTCAGGCCCAGTGGTTAGTGTGCTGGATTACTGTGCGAGGGTTCCAGGTTCGATAACTGGAAAACACATAAATTACATCTTAAGGTTTTTTCCGCTGCGCCACCTCTCTCTAAGCCTGACAAACATCCAACTGTCCTGAAAAAGTTTCTCAATTCAGCCGTTCAGACTCGGGATAAAACTGTAGGTCCCTTCGATTCGTCGCAAAAATAAAAACTCACACAAACGAATGGTTGCGAGAAGCTAGGCCTTGGGTGAAATCATTCATTTTGTAATAAAATCATTCGATAATAAACTTTGCCTCGAAATTTAAAATTCGAGAAGTTCCGAGTGAAAGTTTTGAATTCAATGAATACTTTATTGGATCGAATCTCAGAATAAGCGAATTGGACGAAGGTGACACGCAGATGCTGACCTTGATGACATATTTTCGCCAGTAGAGGCAAGCGTTCCAGACAAAAATCAACAAATAGAAGTAGGTACCTAGAGCTACCTACATAATGATTGCGATTCAGATGATCAAGATGATATTATGTGTACAGGTGGGTTATTGTGCGAGAACTTCATGAATAGCATCCTGAGAAGGCTCGTTCGAATGGAAAGCTATTGACGAAGAGGAGTTTTCCGCCTATCTGCGTATTTTGTTAGTCATAGGCTGTCACCGATCTAACTATGAAACAATGGAAGAGTCTTGCAAACCGCTCTCATTTCATCGAGCAACAATCTCGGTAAGGCGCTTTAAGGCCATTTCGCAATGAACCGTCTTTATTTATTTTATTTGCTGCTCACATTTGTGAGCATATTGGGTTCACATATGTTTCGGATCGACGTTTTTCATGCAATATCAACGAATATTTACTGTCCATTTAAGACAAAAAAAAAGACAAAACTTAAAAAATAGTAAGAAAAGACATTCTCACACACCTTTTCATAATTTCTGCAATAAAACCAGTACTGTGCCGTTTAAACTTCAGATCAACCGATTGTCAAAAACACATATATTTGACGTTGTTTTGCGTATTCTTTGAAAGCAAAGACAAGGAACGATTTTGGAAAAGTCGTATAAGTACTGTACAATACTATCAAATTCATTCATCAAATTTAGTTGAACTGAGTTCAATTGAACTGAAGTTTAGATTGTGAAACCGGACGAGTTGAACTTCAAATTTAAACTCACGTTCAAGTTCAGTTGAACTTTAGTTTAAACTTCCAGTGTGAAACTGGGGGTGAGTGTTGTTTGAGGGAACAAAAACTTTTTTTATGATTTATTAATAGAACTTTTCACTAGGTAAAAATTAGTGTATGGATAATGGCAAATGTTTAAGGGAGAGCTAATCTTTGGATAGGCGACAATTATCAACACTTAAAAGATTTCATTTATTTGTTTTTGACCTGTTAAAATTTCGAATTCCTAATCTAACAAATTCGAAAAAAATCTAAGAATTCAATTTCTAATAGGGATGCGTTTTCCCATGACTTTGCTTTTAGTGGGATTTATTTATTTATTTATTAAACTATTAACTAATAATAAATTAAAAGTTAATACAAAAACTTACAGCACTAGCTACCAGGGATTTATAAAATCATGCTGATAGTAAGAATAAGGTTCTTAGTTGATAAATGTATTTTCCAAAAAATGTAGCTAACATAATGAAGCCCGTATCCAATGATATCACTTTATGATGCAAGCAATGCAATGCAATTAAAAATGTACCTACACATTAATTTGCATCATAAAATCGTCTCTATACTCATGGCAAACAAAAAATGCAATCAAATCCTTTCACTAGTTCCTATATATATGCAATAAATTGCTTAATATTTCTTATTTCGTCGATTCCTTTCATAAACGCTTTATTTAAAAGCGAAATGACACAAAAGTCCATCCCTTTTTAACGTGTCGTCGGTCGTTCTCGTTAATATCTTTACAACTCCTATACATTATGTATTAAAAATTAAGTACATAGTACACTCCCACTTAATTTTCAGGACTAAAATGAGAATTACGTAATCTTTGTTTACATTACGTTGGATTTTTATCGTAGCCATCCATCAGGATTTTGAATAAAACACTTTAGGTCATTGAGCGTGTTGTCCAACGGAAATGTTCGCACATCCGGTCCGCTTATGGTTTAATTCAAATTTGTGCACACCCTCACACAAATATGCAAATTATGTATGTATATGTAGTCAAATTACCATCGCCATTCTTGGTTCTTCTTGATTGCTAGAGTAAATATCCCTTCGAGTAGAAGAAGTCCCAGTGGTCCACACAGCGTCCAATAGATGATTTCGCCCTTATTCTGTGTCACTTGATAAATTGCAATTAAACTATGAGCACTGAATATGAGTCGCGTGAGAATTGCTTTGATTGTCGATATTATTTTCGCCATTTGTTTGCTTGAGAACGGTTTTTCTCTACCCCGGCACTACTCGTCAGTCACATTCTTAATAAAAGGAAGACTGTTCGATATATACTCTAGCTGCAGGAGAACACTTTGTCCCAAGTACCACCGCGTATGAACACCTGATCAAAACTGAATCGTAGCATTCGGTCAGAGGTTTCACTTTAGTCCTGATTAGTCCTAGTAAATGGTTTTGATTTCAACCGATGATGGGTCAAGATAGTGATGACTGCTCCTTTAATGTCTAGTTCAGGTCAAATTAAGGGAAAGTTCGTTCTTGCTATGTGTACACATACCGGGGGGAGGAAGGTGACACAGCTATAGGTATATCCTTGGCCATCAACTTGGGCTTATATATATACTTTATAATGTACTAATTGTTTTTTGTTTTCATTTTAGTGCCTTCCTATAGACTTCGCGCGATTAAATTGTTTGTAAATTTCATTGAGGCAGACAACAAAGTGTTTTCTATGGAAGAATGATAGGCAGATGACTGAGTGTAGTGAGTAGACTCTAAAAGCTGTTTGCTTAGTCATGTGAAGGAAGTTGCAGTTTTATATTGGTAGTCAGTATCACCGGTTGTGTGGGGGGTGGGTGAAGTACATCGTTGCATTGCTAGGATGTTGGAAAATCCAATGAAATTCAAGGTTATCGAAAAGATGTGGGCATAGTGCGTTACTTCCCGGTGATGAAGTTTAGTAGCTTAATTAATGCATTTCCATTGAAATTTATCAAATTCGTTATAGATACTTTTAGGATGGGTTTGACTTCAATTTTGATAGTAAAGTGTAACTAACACTAACATTGGGTTTGTGCTGCACAACCCATAGGTGCGCATAGATGAGCGTGGTGGTGGTTAGTGTGCTGGACTATTGGCGAATTGGGGTCTAGTGTTGCTCAAACACAAATTACACCTAATGTTTTTTCCAACTGCCCCGCAAGTCTGACAACATCCGAAAGAATATAACTGTCATCAGGAAGTGGCTCAAAATTAAAGCACATACAAACGAAGCTTGGTATAATGTATAACAAATTACATTCTAAGAATTTTAGTTTCCTTCAGCGCATCTGTAAAAAAAACATCTATTTCCATTTAGAAGGTCACAATTTTTAGCCATGATAGGTAGATGCGCAATACATTAACCCCTATTTCCGTTGCTTTTATCGTAAACGACTAATATTTAATTTCGTTTTTAAGTCGGTGTTTGTGACTTTTTCAAGACAAACAAAATGATAGTAAACACATAGAAAATGAAATAAGTCGTTAACAAAAGCTCGAAAAAAAGCTGAAAAACGATTTTACAGCGACACGACACATGAGTCGTACGACAAACGTCAACGTGAATGAGGCTATTTACCTTCTATTAGGTTTGTTTGTCGATGACGTGGACCCTAAAACGCACTAATACCAACTAGTGCGCACTAGGTTAGCCGCAAACTACATATTATAATAGACCACCAGCTTCATAGTTCATACCCACCTACCCGATCTTCCCCGCTATTTTTTTAAATAAAAACTATCTCTTGGTTTTTCTATCTGGGTCCTACTCGTAGCAAAAAAAAAAAAAAAAATTTATTAAAACTTTGTTAAGAAACAGTCCATAGGTGTGCATGTACTGAGCACATTTAAAAATATATAAGAAAAACTGAAGGAGAACTCGCTTTATTTGTCAATTTTCGGGTAGGTACACTTTTTTTTTTACTTTTATGGGTTTAAAACGGGATCCCTACGTTATCTCCTTTTCCAAAATCCCTTATTGGACATAATATCTCTTTTTTTTATTTCTTTTTCCAAAATCTTCCGGGACGAAATACCTATGCCAAAATGTCGAATTTACATGCATGGGTTAAAATCCCCTGTTCCACAGTTTAGAATCTATCCGTTTTTTAAACGGGTAGTTTTGGCCAGTAAAATTAAGCAAACAACATAATATAAACTTTGCATATACCCAATTTCGCACATATACCGCAAATCTGACAGTAAACCCATACGTATCTCACTCTGTCGCGCGACAGAATTAATTAAATCAAATGGGAGATTTTGTCCCGTGGGGACTTTCTCTCAGGGTGTTTTGGGGTAAGGGATTCCAGCCCAGGGGATTTTGGAAAGGGGATTTTGGAAAGGGAAAAAGGGATTTTGGAAAAGGAGACATCATCACCAACCCGTTTAAAACATAATAAATAATTTGGAAGTTTTTGAATGAACTCTAAAAAATAAAATAAAAAAAAATATTGGTCGATAATAGTTTAAAAAAAGTTGATTCGGCAGTAAAATAATAAAGTTATCCTACCTATAGGCTCATTTTTTTATTCTTTTGCTTGAATTTTGCTAGAGTGTTTAAGAGGAAAGAAATACTGAATTTCAATTAATTAATAGCGTGAATTTTTAAGATTGGATTTTTATAAGCTTACCTTATCAACACATTCATAACTGTCAGAAAATTATCCGATGATAATTATTTAGCAGAATAACACACGGCCCAAAAACATCACATTGCACTCAAATCACTTTGCCCAATAATCGTATTTCTGTGGACACATCCCTTCCATTAAAAAAATACATGTGGATATAACTGGAAAGAAATACCATCCACATCTAAAAACACAAAAATCTAGTCCAATTTCATATGAGGTGTCAATTTTTTTTTGTGTACAAAAAAATCAAGTAAAAGCGATTGTCGAGTGAGTTCATAGGATTTCCAAAGGATTTTCAGCGGTTTTTTATAATTTCACCGATAATCAGACAAAAACAAATTCAATACAACCAATTGCTTGAAACAGTAGCATCTGTGATAGAAAGTGTTAACTTTGCTAAATCAATTTTAAACGGGAAAAAATAAAAACTCTGGCCGCTCAGCGTCAACCATCGAATCAGGCAATCAACCAACAAACTAACCACCAATCAACAACAATGGAAAAAGCTCCATTAAAACAATTTGAATCGTAAGTAGTAATACTATGTTCCTTGGGGATCCACACAAAATTGTGATTAATGAATTCCTTTGCAATGATGCTTACAACAATTATTATAACCATCGTTAGACACTCGCCTAAAGATTCCCTAACCCAGGAAGTTTCCGTCTCTAGGTTATGTCTGCTCTGAACTGTCAAAACGTGTGAAAAAAATGCAACCTTTTCAATGGGAATATCTTCGATGGATGTTATGTGAAAAATAAGACATTCAAGAGGTTAATTGTGGATACGATTTTCAAGCAAAACTCTAATATTTATACAGATGCATATATGCAGTAATACTATGCTCAGTCGTAGTTGATTTATACACTAGTATAATCGCTTTGCAGTGTTTCCGACTTGTTGCATACCAATTTTAGGTGCTCTTCTTGTCGTAATTAGCCTTATTATCAGTAATTGTTCAGATAATAGGATAGTTTTCAACATCGGCGATAATTGTCTTGAACAAAACGACGAAAATTTAAAGCATTTTTACGAAACGTACATTCATGCGTGTCCTGTCACTATTGGAACTGGGAGCATTATCTTATTGGCTGCCAAAGACAATAGTTTACTGTCAATCTCGGACCTAGATCCGTGTTGATCTAATTATATACACCCCATATATTTATTCATAAACACATTCTGGTCGTATTTCGACTATGAAATAAGGAAATTACTAATACGAAGGATACGACTTTAGGCTGGGAGTAATAATTGAATATAGTTCATATTTGTATTGAAATGGTACGCAATTCGCAATTCGCAATTCGCAATAGAAAGATAAATAATGTCTTGGTCTTTGGAAGTTATTCTATTGCCAAAAGTTAACTTACATGTCTTAACTGCCTTTCGTTGCAGAAAAATAGGAATCAACGTGCAGCAAAAGTCCCAGTACGCGTACAATATATACCTACATAATATACCAAACGCCAAAGAAGCACACAAAATCAAGAGGAAATCTGATGCAAAACACCGACTGCTTGCTCTCGCCGTTGGTGCTGTCGGTATCTTTGTTGCCGCACTTATCACCGTGGCTATTTTAATGTTTCTCCAGTTCACTGTTTCAGCCAGTGCCATGATGGCGCCATAGTTCTTGTTTTTTACGTTTTCTTTGTCTTCTTTGAAAGTCTACCTTGCCATGCAAATATCCTCAACATTGATGCCGTCGAGACCTACACATCTGTTGCAATGGCCTCGGATTTTTGCATTCAACTGTAAATGCAGATTTCTTAGAGCTCGCCCTGTATGTGTCCGCACATTTGAGGCGATTGCCGAGCATGTCGTCAACCGACTCTAGCCACCTTTTTGTCCACAATTTTGTTGATGATGCCAAATGCCCATTCAATCAATGATATGATTAATTTGCCTTTAGGAGGGCTCATAGCGACATTGCGTCAATTATCAGTTAGAGTTATTCAAAATACGAAGCTTTTGTCTTTCAGTCCTCATCCTCATCCAGACTGCGCTCTAAATCGTATTTGATCAACTGGCAGCTGGACTGTTTTTAATGCATGTCCGTTTTCATTATTCGCACGGTACAGACGCGTCAGTTAGACAGTTCTGCTTTCTATAACATCAGTAACAAATCCCATCTCATAGTTGCCTAAGCCGACGCGGATTATTTGCACTTGCATCGGCTGAGTCATTTCGTCGCCTGTTATTCAATTCCGTTAATGCCGTTTGCCTTTAGCTTCTTCAAGTGTCGCTTGAAGTTTAAGATTAGTTAATCTTTCCTCCCCACCAGATCAAAGTAGATCCATTTTGACATCAATTGAGGGCGTGAAGATTCCATACAAGTAAAACTATTATTTATGCATCCGGTTAGCTCTTGAGCCTCTCTATCCTTTTCGATCTTACGTTCTAATATTTTTATTAAATTTTCTAATTGTTTTTCTTATAATTTTTCCAGCAAACCATGGTCCGATCAAGCAGACAGCGATGACAGTGACTTAGAGAATGACATAGATGTGGATAAGTTGGCGCCATTAGAAATAAATCCGAACGAGAACCGCTTGCAGCACACCTTCTGTTTGTGGTTCTCAAGAAAAGGCACACACAGAGCGGTAGACTATAGTAAATCGTTGCACTTTGTCGGCCGGTGTGCAACGGTTCAACAGTGGTGGTCGTTGTATTCTCATTTGGTGCGTCCGACGGCATTACCACCGTTTCGAGAGTTGAGCCTCTTTAAACAGGGCATAAAACCAATGTGGGAGGATCCGGCCAATACAAATGGTGGCCAATGGGTAATTCGATTGCGGAAAAATAAAATCGATCGAGCTTGGGAGAACGTTTGTATGGCTATGTTGGGCGAACAGTTTCTCGTCGGTGACGAGATATGTGGGATAGTACTGACAACTAAATATCCGGTAAGTGAGATGTTTCATATTTATATTCTCTTCCTGTGATCGGCAATTTATAGACAAAAAAATACCATGTAGTGTGATATTTGCAAAACTAAAAGTAACTGTGGCGGGGAGATTGTAGGTCTCTTTGTTCGTTGATGTCCCAGGTCCCACCATCGATAGTCCTAGATTTTACAAATGTTTTTGTTTTAAGTAACAGATACTCTCGAGTATCCGAGTAACCCCCTCAGTCAGCTGAGAACTTTGCTAACAATCTCCAGTTTACGCACACCAAGTTGGTTGAGGTCCTACTTCAATTGTGCGCATCACCTAAAGTGGGCTTTTTCTACTACATAAGGACTTCGTTGTAGAAGGGTTTTCACCTGGAATTCTTGCACTAGAAATTCATATTATTGCTTCCTTTCAAGAAATTACAGTTTTATTTCTTTTCGCTGTTGGATCCATTTTATTGCAAAACCCACACAAACAAATAAAAGAAATGATGAAAATCAAAATAGTCAGTCACAAATTGACATTTTATAGAGTTTGACAATTATTGGACATGTTACATGTTGCTACGTATTTCGAACGTACCTACAAACTTCTTTTTATTTTTAACAAACTTGTATTATTCATAATTTTAACAGACTTGGAAGCATTTGTCGATGTTTTAAAAAAAAATATCTAAAACAAATCTGACACTCAATTAAATCCCTTCTGGTTCTGAACTTAAATAAGCTTTGGGAACATTTGTTACAAAATCTGAAAATTCCCTTTTTATTGCTGGCGGTTCGTGCACTTGCTAGATGTAATTAGAAATATAAATTCCCAAAGCACAAGCCCACAAGTCAGCGATGCCAACTAAGGCTTTTTCATGCCTTTTAGGCATTATTTCATTAGCTAAGGCTTTAAGCTTGTTTTTCTTCAAAAAGGCATGTTTTTTTATTTCCAATATTTTTTTAAATTTTTTTTGATTCAACATACTGACTTTTTATTTTTTTAAACATTCTTAAAGAGCTTTAAGTGGAATTCTGTACACGAAGTCGACAAAGACAAAAACTGCTAAGATCTGCATTCTGCAATTCAAATAAACACACGTATCCTTGTTTCATACCGCTATTATGTAAGACAACTACAAATAAAGTTGAGTTGTCTCTTTGTTTTATGCAATTCAAATTTCGGTATTGTCCGTATTGGCATACACAACCTTGATAGAAAAGTTGTCTGTCAAAACACAACAAAGATGGCAGCGATTGTTTATAAATTGTTAGTTAGTTTGGGTTGTGTGAAAGTTGAGTTGAATTGAATACAACTCAACTCAACTAAGTTGAGTTGTCTTAATTACATAATAGGGACATCAAAAATCAATGTATAATATCAAGGACCAAGGCGATATGAGGACTAAAACTATGTTTGTTTTGTGGTCAATACTTTGAACCTACTTATGAAACTAAAATGTCAAAAAAAAATGTATTTATTGTTCAACTTTACATACAAAAATTATTTTAGGCATTATTTTATTAAAAAAGGCATATTTTTCTTTAAAGTTAGGCATTTTTTCGTCAAAAGTGGTTGGCAACGCTGCCACAAGTCCAATCAGATACATACAAACACACACCCAAGTTGGTTTATCAAAAAAAAAAACAAATTTATGATTCTTCCTCCTCCAGTTAAAAAGGGGGCCAGAAAGTTCGGCGATGTGTTGATTGATGAGCGAGAGAGAAAGCTAAATACATAATTGACGTATACATAAAAATGGCGTAACCGCGGTGACAACAATAAAGATTGTGGAAAATGTAGTAGATTTTTACAGAAATTTGTAATTTTTTTTTGTGTTCTCATTTTTTCTTGACCATCTACATGAAGCCGAATTTACATAAATTATGAATCTAAGTTATACAAAACAAAATTGTTTTGACATTCAAATAGTCGACAAGTTAGGTACCTATACAATGCTGCTTCGCAAATTTTTTTTAGTATAGAAATGTCTTCAAATGCCTATTAGGTAGTCCATATTATGATTTTTTTTTAGTTCTGTTTGCTTTATTGATTGAACTGTCCTCAAAATCAATTTATAAAAATAATATTATTTTAAAATTTTCTGCCTATAAAAAAAGGTGTAATTTTTTTTATCGATTTTAATCGATTTTACGGTAATTGAGCATTTTCAATTAAGTTTAACATAAATTTAGACAGATTATAAATTGTCAGCAACAGATCGTTGTATATGACCTATTAAATTGACCTTCCATACAAAAATCGTTGACCTAAATTTTAGCTCTCATGCAAAATTTTGAACTTAAGCAAATCCCTTTAGTCGAACGAAACGCAGCTCTTGTTAAAAAATCAGATTTTCATTTCAGACTGCATTTCATGTATTTAGGCCGCCCATTTTGTTCGCCACAAGATTTTCTCAACCACAATTTTAACAGAACGTATATTTTTTATGTGTTTTGTGTTAAGATAAAGTAAATTAGAATTATACAATGAATACTTCGACTATTCCCTCCTGCAAAATGCTAAATTTGTGATCAAAATAAAACATGTGAATTTCTAGGCGTATTTTTTTGGGAAGTGAGTATAACAAAACCAAAAGTGAGTATAACAATTTTGCATGTAAATCCAAAAGTGAGTATAACAAAACCGAAAGTGATTATAACAGATTTGCATGTAAAAGTAAAAGTGAGCTAGCTATAGATTCCCAAAAAAATACGCCTTCTGTTGTTTTCCATTGGGCACATACAATTTTTAATTCAGATCTAATAAAAATGATCTGAATTTAAAAAAAAAATATTTTTTTTGCTGACTTGAACATGAGAAGTGTTCTAATCTAGGTAAATAAATGAAATGTTTGTTCCAAAATAAAACCATATTAAATTGACTTTTTGTGAAAGCCAAATGTAGACAGAATGTTTGCTTTAAATTAATTATCGACTATTTCCATTTCTTCGCTACAAAAATTAATTGCAGGCGTGGCTTAGTCTAACTTTGAAACAATGTTGTTTAATTTCCAAAATTAAAGAGTACTGCCCAATATCGTTATTGTACATAGGTATATTTCACAGGCAATTTTTTGTTTCAAATTACAAAAAATAGAACCACACCCTGTTTACCATTCTTCTGCTACAATCTCCCCGCCGCCATTTGCAATTCTACTCCAATCACGCAAGCTGTCACATTCTTTTACAAATTACCGAATGCCATTACAAAAGTGAAAACACTTTTCGCCTAGCATAATCCATCGACGTTAGTGTAAAAGAGACGTCCACAGAGTGAAACAAATATGAACGCAGGCGTACTTCACACGACAGTTTAACCACTGCAGAAGCAAAATATCGATTTTCACAAGGTAGTTCTCGAGGTAGTTTGTGATCGTTGTGCTAATTTTTTTGCGAAGTTTTATCTCCGAAAATTTCCACAAATTAATTAGGAAATTTTCCAAAAATCTACCGCAAATGAAAAATCCTATTAAACTCTAAATAAATATACACGGCAAGTGTGCGTGTACCACCGAAAGGCACACTCTTCGAGTTCAAGTGTTAAACCAAAGAAAGAAAAAAATCGAAAAGAAAAAAAAAAATCCAATCGTAATCTATGTGAAGTGTGCTAATAGAGAACAAAACGGGCTACGAAAACGTTTAATAAGAAAAAATCCAGAAAAATTAGTTATCGGACTACAAAGATACGAGGAGTACGCCTCGCGGAGCGCAGTGTAATCGGCAAGCGAAAAAAAAAAGAAATAAAACGGTGTGACGGAAAGTTTCGTGAGTCATTTTCACACGCAAAACATTTTTTCCGCTTCTCTATCTTGTTTTCCATTTCTCCTTGCAACTTAAATTCGGTAAATGTGATTGCAAAGTGTTTAGTAGAAAATTTTGAAAAAAGTGCGAACAAATCCGCGAACGACGGCTAGTCGATTGAAACATTGGAAAGGCAATCAATTTTCACACCCCCACCCACCTTTCTCATAGAGACCATCAGTTCGGTTAACTAATCCAAAACTACCACCACCACTACCACCTCAGCAGCAGCAAGCAGTATGACGAAAGACAGATTAGCAGCGCTGCATGCCGCCCAGAGCGACGACGAAGATGTTGCCCAAGATGATGTGGCCGTCAACGTTGAAGGACGTGACGGCTACATGGATGACTTCTTTAATCAGGTAGAGGAAATCCGTGAAATGATCGACAAAGTCCAAGACAATGTCGAGGAAGTGAAAAAGAAACATAGCGCCATTCTGTCCGCTCCACAATCGGACGAGAAAACCAAACAAGAGCTTGAGGATCTAATGGCCGATATCAAGAAGAACGCAAACAGAGTACGTGGCAAACTTAAGGGCATCGAACAGAACATCGAACAAGAGGAACAAGCCAACAAGTCCAGTGCGGATTTGCGTATCCGCAAAACCCAACACTCAACACTGTCCAGGAAGTTTGTTGAAGTCATGACCGAGTACAATCGTACACAAACCGATTACAGAGAGCGCTGCAAAGGTAGAATACAACGTCAGCTAGAAATCACCGGGCGAGCCACTACCAACGAAGAGCTCGAGGACATGCTGGAGCAGGGCAATCCGGCCGTGTTCACACAAGGCATCATCATGGAGACGCAACAAGCCAAACAGACGCTAGCCGATATCGAAGCCCGACACGCTGATATTATTAAACTAGAGACATCCATTAGGGAATTGCACGACATGTTCATGGACATGGCCATGCTGGTGGAGAGCCAGGGCGAAATGATCGATCGCATTGAGTATCACGTCGAGCACGCAATGGATTATGTGCAAACCGCTACGCAGGACACAAAGAAGGCGTTGAAGTACCAGAGCAAAGCCCGTCGAAAGAAGATCATGATCCTGATTTGTTTGACTGTGTTGGGTATCATAGCCGCATCATACGTTAGCAGTTATTTCATGTAAACAATCCGACCTTAGATTTAGTTCTCTATCCTTTTATTTTAGATTTTGATTTTGTTCTCCTTTTTTTCGTTTTTGGTAAATTTTTTGCGCTATAACCGTTGAATCCATCACTTATAACACACATACATCTCACTCATACACATAACACGCCTGCCTGCCTCTAAAGTATGAAACACTAAATCTGAATTCCTGCATGAGCTACTTGCATCCCCAAACTAACCAATTAACCAACCAACAACAAACAAGTCAGCCAACAACAACTACGGACTACTCAGCGCAATCAACAACCAACGAACCAACCAACAATCGACGGAACTTCTCTTCCAAGTTTCCAGGGCTTAATTCAACAAAAAAAAGTATTGTGTACCCTCAACTACACCACTCCACGCCACACCAACAACCAACAAGTAAATAATAAACAGCAAATGCTCGGCTTCATTCAGCAATAAACAGGTAGGTTATTATATTTTGGCCATTTCTCATTATTTACATTTAATGCGGCCTATGGTGGATGGCGCGTTGTCGTCGTCGTCATTTGCTGTATTTTCTTTTAATTTATTTACCTTTGGATCGATGTGCAAACGAAGGGAATTCTCAGTTTTTATTGTTGTTATTATTTTTGAATCATGCCAAAAGGAATGATTCATAGTTCAAATCGGCGAGGGTAGGGGATTATACAAACATGCACCATCCACACAACAATGACTAAATGGGTGGTCATGAACGGCTGGTTCAGTTGTAGATTATTATACACCGTATGGAGTCACTCTACACTCATGCTGATGGTAATTAGTTTTTTTTTTTAGCTAAAGTCCAACGCAAAAATTGATGATGATTGAATTTACAGGCATTTAACTGATAATTTCTTACTAACCGTCCACACATGTGGAAATTCTCAAGTGCAAGATGCTCCTGACTCATTCACTGGGTTTTCTGAAAACAATTAGGCACATTTGTAGGTATAAAATGTAGTTTTATTTAAACCACAAAAGATCAACTTGCAAACTTATTGGAGTTTAGTTGTGCGTTTTATTTCGGATTCCTACATCCAAACTCGGAGCCCTAACAGATCCATTGGCCACAATCATTGACATTTAATTTCATTTGCTGGTACATAATGTACATATATTATTTTTATTTTTTTTTTTATTAACAATTTTTGCATCTAACCATAATCATATTTAAACAAATTTTGTTTATACATATAGAGTTCGACCGCTGCTCATCTCGCGGTCAATATCTCACTAATGTGTTAAAATTCTCACATATATTTATTCTCTTCTTGTTTGATCATTAAATATGTACGTTCATGAAAATGTTGTAGCAATGCGTTTAAAAATAACTTTTCTACGAATAAAGCGGTATCTTTATACAAAAGTACATCTATTAAAGTTTTGTTTTTTTTTCCAAAAGAATCCAAAAGGTAATAAAAAAGCTAAAATTTACAATGGAAACATTTTTATATGAATTTATTCGCGATATCTCTTCATGTTTCTACGATCAAGACTTAGCAAATAGATTATTAAGGGTATTCACTTACTCTGATAAATTTATGCAGCTCGTAAATGTATAAATTTCTGCGGTGCTTTAAGTGAACACGGGAATGTCATTGCGTAAATCGCGTAAATTGACTATCAAGTCGGTTGTCAAACTCAAACAAATTAGGTACCTCAAACGATTCAGGATTGTCTTTGACTTGATCCACGACCGGTTCCCAGAGATATCGCATCTCTGCTTCTAACCAACCAAGGTGTGAAGTTCAAGCGAGTGCGTTTGATTTTCGTTTTGCTGCAAATCTTGAATTCTTCCCGTCATTTTGAGATCTTCCTAAAAAAAAATCTGGAAACAAACAAACAACTCATAGGACTGTCTGCGTAAACTATTCTCCATACAAAATCTGACAGTTCATTTACGATTTAGTAAATTTCTACAGTTGATGCTGCTTTAACGCGTTTAAGTGAACCTTTTTGTGTTTTCATTAAATAAAACAAATTTGTTTTGACATTTCGAATTCGAACATTTTTAATTTCTTATACAAAATTAAAACTAAAGTTACTGTCAAAAAGTGGGTTCGACATAATCACCCCTCTGAGAACTTTCCGTGAATTTTTGTGGCTGCTAAAAATTCAAGAGAATCAAGAATTCATGGTTTCATTTCAAACATGAAAGTGTTACCATGGATAACTTTAAAAATGTACTAATATGTATAGAGACTTGTCGAAAGTAATAAATGGAATTCAAACACATTTCTGGCCTTCCGCAAGAAATATATTCGTAAAGAATGAAGCTAGTCTGGATTCAAATAAAAATACAAATTCTAAGTAAAAAACGTCACACATCTACCAATATCTTTCAATTTTTAAAGGTGATCATGAGATCAATGTATCAGGCACAATGCTTTAAATAAAATGCGGTCCTCCAGAAAATTCAAGGGAATACATTTAATTGGGTCAAAGATAGTTTGGGACCGTTTCAATCTTCTTATAGAGGGGGATGATTGTCTGAACCGCGATTTATCCTTCATAAATCATAACTCACATATTTTATTTCTTTTGTAATCAATGGAATCTTCACTAAAGCCCTGCTTACATCAGTTCACAATTTGTTTTCGACGATGATCGTTGGAAAATATCCATAATTTGGGCCCTTGATAATTTTACAAATATTCGACGATGCCTAAGGCCTACTTTCTACTGTAGCTGTAGCTTCATACGCACGCTTTCGTCCTTTGCAGATTGTTGTAGGTTTGTTTGCAGCTTGCATATAAACAAACGAAGCTCTGACCACGGAGCGGCTTTTGCGACTACGAAAAACGCACGTGGACAGTAGGCCTTAGAATCAAGTCGTTAGCTCAGGGATAAATCGATTTTTTTTTTTTTTAATTTAGAGTTTTAGTTACCAGTATTTGTCATATAACGATTACAGTATAAAGGAGCAAGTGACGTGCAACCCAGTGACGTGCACATTTTTTATTCGAAAAGTAATATGAGTTCTATATGTATGAATGCGTTTCAGAACAACGGATTTCTGATTTTAGACAGATCATAAATTAAATATGTCTTTTATTAACATGTAAAAAAGTGGAACTATCCCACTCTGCGGAGAGTAGGAGCACAGAACACATACTCTGTGAATGTCCTGCAGTTGTGTCAATAGTCGGAGAATTCCGTATAAATACAAAGTGGGTCGCGGATGTAGGTTGCTCAAGTGGACCCTCCATAGCTCTCGATTCTCCGCCATCGACTCTAAATCATCAAGGACGATCCCCATACGGGTAGAGGAGTGATTATGAACTTGATCTAACCATCTCAACCTGGGTCTACCTAGAGGACTCCTGCCCGATGGTACGGATTGCTCAGAAAGAGTGTTTTTACATGAAATGTTATACATAGAATACTGAAGTTTATGAATAGCCTCAGCTTCTCCCTGTGAAAGGAATACAGACTGACGCAATAGAGCTCTCCTGGTCACAGTGTTCAATATAAAGGCCTATTACATTACATTAGTCAACCACACACATAATTGCTCTGGCATGATGAAATTTTGATATTAACTGAAAGAAAAATGTGATGTCATTGATACAGTTTATATCATTTGTCCCTGAAAGTGGCCATATAAGTTATGGTCCATTTCATTTGTCTACGTTAATATGTACATATATAGTTTGGAAACGTTTTCAAAGCTATTTTGCATCGTTTTGATGATTTATAGTTTGAGTTCGTTAAACTATAAATCATCACGAGGATTTATATTGCTCCAGTTTATTCTTTAAATTACATGTTATAGTTAACTAATGACATAGTAACTGCTGCAGCCGCCTTCTTTTTAAATGACATATTATGTGCCTACTATTTTTGAAATTGAAAGACTAACGATAATAATAATTGCCAAGTCACTCGAAACACTTTCGTTGGAATCATGATTACCATCATTAGACCACTGTTAGTTAAGTGATAGTCTGTTTACCATCAGGGTTTTTGCTAAGTGAGCATCATTGTCAACTCATTACTTTGAAATATGAGTGTCTCTTTAAAACCATTAAATTGTTTTTTTTTTTTTTTTTTTTAAAGAACGTCAGAGTTTAATTAGATATTGTTTGTTTTTATGAAATCTGTTCGTATTTAATCAAATCATCATCTGCAGAACTTGCAGGCCACACTGCAACTCAACAATTAATATTTATACACCACAACAATATAAAAGAATTTCTTGACGTGTTTCCACCGCGAAGGCAAACGAACCTTAGGTAATGCGGTTGAGTTGGGAGGAGTAGCTGACAATTTCTTTTAATAAATTTTGTGAATTTCTGTCGTTGATGTTGTTGTGTTGATAGGACAACAACTTGGTAATTAATATTTTGGATGTAATGATAACTGCATAATCAGATTTCTTAAAAGGCATTTTTAAACTAGTTAATTCTGATAGTCATTTCTTCCTATTTATTGCTCTGTGGAAGACATTTCCCTTGTCAGGAAGTGAACCTGCAATTCTCTTGGTTGTCAATTGACCAAGCGCCTGCCACTAGATCACCATTTATGTTATTGAATACATGAAAAGCTACACATTTTTGTCGGTCTTTGTAGCCTTCTAATTTTTTTCAACAATTTATACAAAAAAGAAGTAAATCAATTTTAAGACTAATTGATCCTGTACGGGCTTTTATTTTGGCTGCTGGTTTTTTACAAATTCATTGCTCTTAGATAATGTACAATGTACATGCCCACAGTATGCTATAAAAAACATTACTTCTGTCAACTTCACCAAATTGAAATATACACGACATCCAACAAAATAAAAACAAAAACTAATTAAAAGTTGTTTTTTTAGTCATGTACCCAGTGGTCGTAAGTATTTTTCTGCTTCTGATAGGAGGTCTACGATACGCCGCAAGATTTTATTTTTATTTTTTTTAGGAAGAGAAGATACAAACTTCCTTGCCTTGCTTAGAGGTTCAAATCAGCAATAATTTAAATTCGATTCGTATTAATTATGTTTTCCTATTTTTACCCACATACCGAAGTCGTCTCTAGAACGTATATAAGACACTGTTGAAAACACCATAATACAATTAACTTACTATTATGAAATAGACTCTAAAAAGTAATTAGCCAAAATAACCCGCTCTTGCTTTCACGCTGGGCAGTCATCTACGATTGTGACATGTGCCTCACTAGGTGGAAAATTATCTATTATTCACATAGAAGATTTCAAATTCGAACGCCTTTAGAGCAATTCAAGTTTACTGTCTAAATCTAAATGGAGGTAACATTTACAGAACTGACTTTGTATTCCAGAAAGGGAAAGTATTCCTATTAATAAGTTCTTTTGTCTGTTGTTTGTTTTTTTAATGAGAAAATCCACTCCGGAACTATAGGTAGAGGCACTTTGCTGATTATAAAACAGGCTGAAGAAAACCGGTAGACAGACGGCTGTTAGGTAAAACGAAGTGTCTTTAAAAAGAGTTTATTCGACCCTTTGGTTAATTAAAAATCTAGCAATGAACTAATAATAGATTGGAAACACATTTAGTGAAGATTGGGTTGAGTTCAACACATTATTTGTTGAGGCGGTATAGTTGTTGCGAAATTTTATGACAAAAAAATATCATTTAGAAAAAAATTGCGTCTTACATGATTTTCTTCCAGAAGTCTATCGTACGTAGGTACCTACCTTATTGAAGTGCCACGCCTTTTTTTCTAATCCCTTGAACATACGGTTCTAGTTTTAATATTTTTACTACTTCTTTTCCTGTCACACTCCGAATTTCCACGAGTCTTCGTTACACTTGATATGTATTTGTACACTTGACAGAAACCATCTACACTCGCATAACTCTGACAGCAGTAAGTGTTGCCAACATTACACTGTACAGCCAGTGTGCGGTATTGGGTTCAATATACCTATTCATCGTAAAGCCTAGAACGCTGTTCTCACTTAAATTAAACGTAGTGAATTTTGTCTCCACGAGGTTGCCTAATTTTCTGTGGGGAATAACGGTGTAGGCTAATCCAATCCCTCTACAGATTTTATTCATGCGAAGAGTTTTCATCATAAAGAAAACAATTTTTTCATTTTCGAAACGGTTTGCACCGATCATTAACACGTATCAAAAATATCAGCGAATGTTGGCACCGTATGATTTTATATCAGCACATTATAATTGGCTTGGGAAATATGTCAAGAAATTGGTTAAAGGCCGTTATTACAATTACTATTCATATGCATGGAAAATCTAGTACATTACGCATAGATTGGCAGAACTAGTAAAATGTTAATTAGAATTACCTACATAGGTACTTTCTCTATATGTAATGGCCCCCAGTTTGCCTTCTTTACTTATTAACCAAAGGGTACAATGCAAAAGTCTGAAACATTTTTTTTTATTTATACATTTTTTCTTTTTTATTTATTTTATTTGAGTAGGCAAACGACCATCAATGGCTAAACCAAGGGATGTCACCTTATAAAATCAGGGGTATGCAAACATCTTTATCATCATACGCGTTTGCTGTGTTCAACTGTGGGCTACATTTTTCCTTTTCTGTGTGATGAAAAGTCAGGTTTAAATACATCAATGGTGTCAATACATTTTACATGAGTGCGAATGTAAAATTTTCTGTGATAAAAAAGGCGATGCACATTATATAAAGGAGCAGTTTAATTTATTTAGTATTTTTATAGATAATAACTACTTAATATATATAGAGAGTTTTTGTCAGCAAAAATTAAACCTTATCCTAATAATTGTTAAGATAATAAAAACGTATAAAATAAAATAACATATGTACATATAATAAATATACATGTAAATTTGTAAATATTTTCTTTGAGCTCAATAAACTACACATATGTAAATGTTAAAAAAAAATCGTTCAATTGAAGGCGAGTTATTATTGCATTTCTAGATCAAATTGATGTCGCATTTTCAGTCAAAATACAGAGGGAAGTCAAGCAATTCATTTCATTGTTTTAAATCGACAATATGCTGGTTCGGTTCGGTAAACATAATCATTATTTTAAATGTCGTGCCTATCCGTTAGAGAGTCGCGTGTGTTCTCGATAATTCTCGATCTTGGGCCATCCACCGGCTCTAAATCAGTAAATATACCAAAATAATTAAAATAAATAGTTGTCGCAACAGGTTCATACAGACACCCTATCACAATTATATCACAGCCATTCGTTTGTAAGTTTTTATTTTTGGTACGAGTGGAAAGGACCTTTGTTTGAACGTGAGGCGTCTCGGTTGTCCAGCACACGAACCACTGAACGATGGACAAATATTAAGTTTATTTCAAACTTTCATTCTGCTGCGAATAGTTCTTTTAAATAATTATAAAGGATCACCAGATAAAATTCCATATCCCAACCAATCAAAAGTTATATGTGCTGTACATTTTTCTGCAAATTTCCCTGGTCATTTCAATCACTACCAGAAAAAGCATGATTTTTATAACAAACAATATTTGTTTCCCTTTTATTGAGGTTAATCGACTTTTTCCTAAACATCGCGCGACAGCAGTAGCCTCTCTCCAGGATTTTTATTTCCAACTACAGCCGTGTGTGTTTGTGAAACATAAAAATCCCTTTTCAGGAACTTAAACGAAATCTGCACTATATATGTACCTGTATTGGCAAAATCTACACTCCACTTTTAAGTGTATAAGTACTTACACTATTATATTTTGTGAGTTTTTTTTTTTTGTTTGGTTAAATTTTATATGACAATTTTTATGTTAAAACTTTTTCCAATGGCTGTACCTCACATTTACAAATAGCGCGTGTGCGTACATAATATTGTTGCTTAATGTTCTATACCACTTAGAGACATGTCATTTAAGGCTATAAAACCGCAATTTGATGGAGTTAAAGGTAATGAAAAAGCGAGATGGCTATGTGCGTTTGTAGGCCAAATCACCACATTCGGGTGTAAATAAAAAAAAACAATTTTTTTTATTTATGCGCCTTACTTCAATTTATATATAGGAAAGGAACTCACTATGTCAAGGTGGATGATTCACTAAAATTTGTTCTGAATACAAAATATTGATATCCAAAATAGTCCTTCAACATAATAGACTAATCCCAGTAATTCTACATAAGTAGCGCTACAATAAAAAAAAACATGTGTACCAAATGAGAACCAGTTAATCCCCTTATTCCGAGTGGCGTATTACTTTCACGACGCCGACGTTTGTCGTTATTTGAGGCATTTCGTTTTAGAAGACTTATGCCCAAAATACATGTGCAGAATTTCTGGACGCAGAGACGCGCGCAGTCGTCGGTAAGTAGTTCACATTCCACATACGATCCAAACCAGTAGATCTACAGCGCTGACAGATAATTGGCGGTATACGTTTCTTCTTGTTTGTCTTTTTCGAAAGAAATTGTCAGTTTATATCTTAAAAAAATTATCAAGACGATGTCATAAGATAAACTGATCTCCTACGCATCCGGGAACAGATAACGACAAAATCCAATCCTTTTGATCTACCAGATATAAATGATAAACATTCATTTGAAAAACTCAATTTAAGGAAATTATTTACGGATTCAAAATGGTTTTTAAAATGTCTAAGAAATTCCTCATTGGACAAAATAAAAGATAAGCTTGTGGAAAGCACATGGTCACCGCAAGTGCCGGCGATATAACTTGCTGCAATTGTGCGATTCTTGGCTGAGGGTAGCTACCAGAAGGGTGTAGGACTACCACAGCCAACATTCAAAAAATGCTTTAAAGTGATGCTAATGCCCAAAACACACGTGCAGAATTCACTGCGCAGCAGGATTAGAATACACATGTTCTTATGTGGTGAAACAAATGTAAATTCTGCAGCCACCGCAGCACTGCAACATGTCTCTATTTCTAAATCCACTGCATAGCAACGCAGTGAATTAAATTAAGTAGACTTGGCAGCATCGAATTTTTAAATTCAGCTACTGATGCATACGAGGAAAAGAGAGACGGGAATTATTTGTCGTCTTTGTTTCACTCACATATTTTTCCCCTCATTGACAGCAACCGCTGCAAATTGAATTCTGCACATGTGTTTCATATGCAGTACTGCATGCAGTGAAGCATTCAGAATTTCTGCACATGTGTTTTGGGCATAACAAAAACGTTCTGCCAACGTTCAAGACTCATTTAAAACTCTCCTTTTCAAATATCTTTGTCAATGAAATGTTTTTTTTTTTTCCTATCGATTCCATTAAATTGTTTCTGGTTTGTTACTTTTAACGTTTGAAAAGGACCTAATTAAATTTATTTATTTGAATAAATTAACAATTAAAGAAAAAGTACATTTTCAGTCGCTTTACATTTTACATGGGGTTCACTAGCTTATTAAAGGCAAAAATCGTCGTTTTTCTTGTCGTTCAACGCCTTACAGAATAGTGAAATTTCTTACATGAGCTTCATCGTGCACTAATCGGATATTTGTTTAATGTCAACTGGCTAATGACGCCACTGGTAATATTCCAAGCTCAAATTTGCGTGTTTTAAAACGTCGTAAACGTCGCACTCAAACGAGGCTTATTCGAAATGGCCGCCATTTGCTTTCGATCATAATCTGAGATGGTCTGCCCAATCATCGATCCACGGACCAAAGCTTGTCCTTTCCATACTTGGAAATTCGAAATTCCGCACGAATTCAACTTCGTATACAGAATTTAGCACAGGGGGGCATGTTTCGCGTTAGCATCACAGTTTGTAAAAGGATGCCTTTTCCCGATTTTTTTGCTACTATGAGCAGCTGCAATTCTTCAGGCGGAGACAGTCTATCATAGGCCAGGAGCGCTGTGAATATAAGGATCTGTGGATGTATTTTAATTTATCGACGGTTAAATCATCCGGGATTAAAATTGCAACAGAAGAATACCTTTTTTTTTTCCGTAAATGAAAGTTTTTTTAACAAAAAAAAAAAAATTTAGCTCTTGGAGGCCCAATATGGTCGATTTCATGACCCAGGATTTGTATAATGCCGAAATCAATATCTTCCTCCCTAAGAAAGACCATAACTTTCTATTCTATACGCTATCTCTAAGTTCCCCAATAGCTTTTTGGCTGCGACAATATCGTCTGCATTGTCTTCAAAGGCCAGCAAATCTTAAGTTTAGCAAGGCTTGTGTCGAACCTAAGTTTAAAAAAACCATCCGCTTCGAGTGTTCCTGGGCATTCTTCGTTGATCAGCAGCAGAAAAAATAACATATGCTTCTTTGACTTTATAATATATCACTCTTCTATGGGAATTGTCTGGTTTTGAAGTCGGGGGCACATCAGATAACTCGAATAAAACAAGGAGCCAAAAATACGTTTACGAAATTAAAACGATTTTGCATGCGAAACAAAACTCATAATTAAAAATTTGTTGATAAATATCGATTCCAACAATGTACAAGGAGGCGCAAAAATAACCTTCCGATGTTTTTTGGCTGTAATTTAAAAAAAAATGAAAAACTTTGATTCTTCTTGTGGATTATTTTTATTTGGTCTTTTAATTTTTTTTACATCAAGTCGAGAATATGATGTCATGTAAATGGCCGCCGCCACAGTTGATTGTCATTTGAGCCCTTTTTATGTCATTTTCCATCACTTTGGCCAAAACTTCCGGCGATAGGTCCTCACATTCTTGACGGATATTGTCTTTAAGAGCTGCAAGAGTCTGAGGCCTGTTGACATAAACCCACGACTTCAAAAAGCCCCACAAAAAGAAGTCTGGAGCGGTCAAATCAGGCGATCTTGCTGGCCAGGGCAAATCGCCAAAACGGGAGATTAGGCGCCCGGGAAATGCATCCTTCAGCATATCGGTTGTGGCACGTGCAGTGTGTGCCGTTGCACCGTCCTGTTGGAACCACATGTTTTCCAATCCCAATTCATCAAGTTGCGGCAAAAAGAACTCGTTGATCATTGCTCTGTAGCGCTCACCATTCACAGTAACCGTCGACGGCGCTTCCATGACATCTTCGGCTACAGCAGCAATATTCTCTGCAGAACGGCTACTCCGGGGTCTGCCACGCCTGGCAGCATCTCGTGTTGTGCCAGTCTCTTCGAGGCGAGCGACTAAACGTCGCAGTGTTTCACCAGTAGGCGTTGGACGGTTATGCGACGGTTGTGCGACGAAATTCACGTTGTGCCAAAGTCACCGACCGATTATTGCTCAAATAAATAATCACCAATATTCCGCGTTCTGGAGCAGTGTAGCGTAACATTGTTTATTAACGTGTATTTCGCATGTGTTTACTACACAAATGTCAAAACAGAACTGACATTAGGGGCCAATCGCAAAATTTATAGCATTTTCTGATAGGAGGATTACTTTTGCGCCACCTTGTATATACTGCATTCAGTTGGTCATCTATTTCAGATAAAAAAAAAAACTTTTTCTCATAAGGATTTGAAAAAACCCTCCATAAATACATTGATCAACCATAACCATGACATCAGCGGCAGGCGGTTAGCCAGAGAAACGTCTTTCATTTTCATTTCGATTCCAAAGATATTACTCCAAACTTTGACTGATGATCCAGTTAACACACTCCAATCATAATTATGACAGTATTGGCTTCCCTTCAAATCATTGACTCGATTTGAAAATTTTCAAGAGTAACCTCTTATTTTCCACGCAGACTTTCTGTAGCCCAATTTAGAATATCCTCTCGTATCGATGGATAGAAACATGCGATACAGATACATTTTTTATTGACCTAGTTTTTATATATTTTTAACATGAAATCGAATATACCCACTCGTATCAACAAATAATATTAAAAAAAAAAAACGGTTGCGGTTGCTCCTTTTGGCTCTTACACAATTCATTGTTCACAATAATTTATTCCGAAAGTTGCTTGGTCTCTTACTCATCATTCGTGGAGCTTGGGGTCGGTATTTGTCTTTTGTTTTTCCACTACAACTTTGTGAATTTTTGTTTTATTGTTGCTGGCAGACATTTACATTTCTACTCACGTCTGAGGCTTCCACCATGAGTGTCATATTGGTCGCCAACACTTTCAAATGATTTTCTTTGTTTTTATATACGTGAATAACCAAAATCGGGATTAGATTATCTTTATCGCAAAGGGTTGTAGTTTTTTTTTATCTGCTTCTCTATACCAAATTAATTAGGAAATATCCATATTTCCTTTTGTCGTTGTTGGTTTATATCTCCCGACACAGCCAAAGGCCGATTTAACACCAATTTGCAGTTGGGGATCATTGTAATGACATCCAGTTGTGTTACATGCGATGAATTATTAAATCCCATAATTTGAGGCAAAAATATAGGTATTATGATTCAAAGTGTATATACATGTGCATTGAGATAAATGTGCGTGCATAAATATTCATATACATGAAGGTCTCTATTGTTGGGTAATTCCAGATGAAGCCCCAGCTCTCCAAGGTTACCAGTACCAGTACCACCCGACTGCCATGTATATAGTATTTTGTGTGTACGAATCCTTGAGCTGATGTATTACGCATTCGATGTTAAGGTATAGAGGGTTTTATGCGGATCAATAATTTTCAAATTTAAACATCCAACCCCCATGGGCTAATTAAGGTCATAAATTGGGAACAAAGCTAACGTGATTTTATTATTTATCGGCGGCGCGTTTACAACCAGGAGACGGGCATTCAAAAAATACAAAACCGTTAAATATTTTACTATCATAAAAAACGGATAAATACAGTTGTATACTGTGTACTTAAAGTGGGTCAAAGTTCAAAGATTTAATAGGGTAACTGCTGGACACAGCACATGGTTGTGAATAATTTTTATGTTCCACCATAATTCACTGCAAGACTAATGCACTCTGTGCTCTCAATGACGACGCAGTGTCGTTCGTCCTCTTTAGTAAATTGATTCGTGATTGTTCGCAAAGTGGGCTCTTCAGAAAACTATTATTCCGAGTAATAAATTACATATTTTGTTATTCATTCGGATATGGGACGGAAAAATAATATTGTACGAAAGATACTTGCCAAGTTTGCGTATTTAATTTTGGCCCTGATGGGGTAGTTTGCATTGGAGACTGGGCTTTTATCTACACTGATGCTTTGTTACATTTGGTAATGTTTTTTTTTTTTTTCTGTTGAGATGGAAGGTCCTGTTATCATGAAAATGGGCGTGTACAGCTATGCCCTCAATCTAGTGCGTGATTGCTGGCATTTTACATGGTGTAGTGGTTAATGTGTTTACTTGTTGACTTGTGAGGGTCCGATCCACAAGGGGAAGAAAAAATGCCGAACATATTGATCACGAGTAAACTAGAGTTAGGTTAGGTAATCGAAGGTATAGTCTTATTGGAAGTTGGATACTTTTCTTTCGAAAGGTGCGGTCCGCTTTCATCCAACTTTGCCAGTAGTTGTCCCCTGAGGCCATAGTTTGCAGCGATTACTTACTTACTTACTTAGATGGCGGTACAGTCCGGGGTGGACCTGGTCCTCAACCAACGCCTCTCCAGTTAGTCCGATATTTGGCTAACCTCCTCCATTTGCGCACTCCAAGTTGGTTGGGGTTCTCTTCTACTTGTGCGCGCCACCTAAGGCGAGGTCTTCCTCTACTGCGCTCCGGGTAGGAATCGAAGACTCTTCGGGCCGGATCGTTGGTGTCCATTAGTTCTACATGTCCCAGCCATCTTAGACGACTGATGCGTACTTTTCTGACCAGGGACGATGTCGATACAGCTCGTAAAGTTCGCTGTTAAATCTCCTTCTCCAAAGCCCGTCAAGGCAAATGGGACCGAAAATCACTCGAAGAATTAATATTTTACGTTCGAAGCAACCAAGCAGATCTTCATCCGCCTTTGATAGCGTCCATGATTCTGCGCCATAATGCAGGACGGGGTTGATGAGGGTCTTATATAGAGTCTCCTTGGTGTTTCTCAACAAGGCCTGACTAATCAATTGCCTTCTTAGGCCGAAGTAACAGCGGTTGGCATGTGATGCCATTTTCAGAGTTAATAGCGGAAACGATGTAGACGAAGTCCCTAACCACCTGAAAGTTGTAACTGTCTATCGTGACGTTCTGTCCGATTCCTCGATGTTGTATGTCCCTTCTTGATGACAGCGTGTATTTTGTTTTGCCCTCATTCACCGCTAAATCCATTTTTGCCGCTTCTGTTCTTATACTTGCAAACGCACCAGTAGTTAGCAGCGATTGGCCAGTGTTATTTTACGTTGGATTTCCAGAACCTTGGTGGATGAATTCTTAACTCGAAATTACAATTGTCCATCGTAACATTCTGGCCTATCAGCTTAAATAGCTCAGCAACTAGATCGTCTGGGCCCATGGCCATGTTTGGTTAAGATTTGCTGCTTCAACATTGTTCTGGCGCAGAAGTGTGTTTTTACGTCTCCCCTGTTCCACGTCTAGAGTTAACGATCGTCTTTGTTTGCCTGTGCACGTTCGGCATCAAATCATAGGGTTTCACATAGGTGTTGTAGTTTGTAGAGAAACCTAGCACCAGAGTCGCAACACTCTTCATCTATTGTTTTCTTTTATTTTTTGGCGCTTGTTGGCCTGAATCCATTTCCAGAGATCATATAGCGTGCAAAAACGTCTTACTTTTCAATCTTATCGTTAAAATATCCAAGACTAATCTTAAAATCCAATTTTGGGCATTGCTGGCAGGTTTTCTGGAAACTAATGTTGTGAAATTCATCTTTAATGACGGTCGTCATCACATCAAGACTTTCTAACTCTGACAGCAAAATGTCTTCCGAATTGCCGCTGTCATTGCTCGTGGTAACAGAACTTACCCTTAAAATATAGTATCCATCTATAAGACCCAATCAAACTTAAATATATTCCATTTGCCTCACAAAAAGATAAACAAAAGTTGCATCATTAAATTAGACATTTTTTGTAAACTTCTCGACTCATTCAAGGCACCATTTCCATAATGCTGAAACTCCATGTGGGACTGATCCAAGAAATGAATAAAATCATGCACGTATCTCTATATAAGGATTTATGTTTAAAGTTTTCAATGATACGACGACTTTCTGTCGAAGATGATTAATGGATGTTTCTTTTGTTTATGGATAGCGAGTAATTTCGACTTTATCTTCAATTCCCCTCACACATATCCACACATTTAGACGAACGTCTAAATTCCCAGCCATCGAGTATACGTGCAATAAAGTAAGCACCCTACGTGTCAACATCTGTCATTAGTCTCTATCTAATACTTCATCGTGTGCATGAATGTCATTCTCATTACATTGTGTGAATGAAATTGAAATAATTGCAGTTGGCACTTGGAAATACTGTATAATCGTGATAGCGTTTGTCCCCGTTATACATTTTATTAGCCAAAGAAAATAGAATTTCGAATTTGCAGAATATGTGCTTCTAAATTTGAATAAACCTTTTTCCAATATAGGGACGGGTAGATGTTAAAATTGAATACAACAAGTTGTGTGTGAGATATCAACGAGTTTTATATAAAAGACCTGTAAATGACATTATATGTGGAATATGGCAACATAAAAATGGCGCCGTCGTGGGTTGCATCCGATAGGTCAAATTTTCGATGACTCTGACGCATAGATCAGGCTGAATTTGATCGACATGGCACGGTTCATATTGAATTTGAAAATATTAGTCCTTTGCGGCTAATTGGCATAGACCCACGACTTAAGGAAACCCCACAAGAAAAAAACTAACGGGGTGAAATCGCTGGCCAGTTCATATCGCATCTGCGTGAAGAACTATACCCTTAAATCGCTCGTGCAGAATATCCATTGTCTCATCAGCTGTATGCCTGTTGGAACATCATGTCTTTCACAAACGTACAGGGTTTTTCAATAAGAGCGCTACAAAAGTTTTTTTAAATAAAACAAAAACGGTTTTGGATATCAATGAAATTCTTTATTCCTGTGAAAGTACGTTCGATGCCATTATGTATGGAACTCGATTTCTTTTGCATGGCCACCACGGGCACGCTTGCAGAAGTCCAAACGCTGAACCCAATTTTCGACGGTTTTCAAGCATAAATCGGCCGATACTGCTGCAATTTCACGTTCGATATTCGTACGAAGTTCATCAATCGACGCTGGCTTGTTGGCATAGACCATAGACTTGACGCAGCCCCACAGGAAATAGTCTAACGGCGTCAAATCGCACGACCGAGGAGGTGGATTCAAATTTTTCCACTAGACGCTCAATTGTTGATCTGCTAGGACGATTATGACGACCATAAATTGGACGTAGCGCTCTTAACGTTGAGGCCACTGACTCCGAATTTCGGTAGAAAATTTTAATAATTTCGACTCGTTGTTGGCTCGTATATCTTTCCATCATGAAATGGCAAACCTTACTGAAGAGAAATGTCAAAAGAGCGGCAAGAAATTCGGCGTCGTTTGCTGTCCCTGTCTCTCTACTTTGCGTCCCTGTTGAAAAACCCTTTATGTTTAATTCCTCCGAAATTAAACCGCCACTGGTTCCACGTTCCATTTTTGATCCGTCTGTCTAGTAGATGGATATCGATGTCCTTTTTGTAGATTAATTTGGATTACATTCATGGATAAGTTTGTTCTCCGTAAAGAAAGAGAATGGTCTATCGAAGGCTGTCATTAATAAGAAGTGACAACGTTCCCAAAGTGATTCTTTAAAGTTTGTGCATACACCCAAAGGTACCTGGATTGCAGCTCTTTTTTGTTTTTTTTTTTTTTTTTGCTCATCCTTAATTCACTTTTGGCAACAGATTCTTGATGAGCAGTGCAGTTTTCGTCCGGGCAGAAGCCCAACCGACCACTTATTCGCTTTCAGAATGGTACTTGAGAAGGCTTAGGAGTATGCTGTACCTGTTTACGCATGCTTCATAGATTTGGAGAAAGCATACGACCGAGTCCCTCGACGTAAACTCTGGGTATGGAATTACGTGTATTATAGGAGTATGGAATTGACGGTTCTCTCTTCAGGGCTAGTTGAGACAGCTTGGACATTCTGTTATTAGGATTGGCTAAGTTGTCATTCTTTAATTCGGTGTTTCTTCCGACTCTTATCTAGGTTCATGAGGTTTGGGTTATGATATGACCGAAATAATAAGATCGCGGATACAAGTTGCCGAAATGAGATTCCTCCGTTGAATTGCTGGTGTGACCCGTAAAGATCGCATTAGAAACACCAGAATACGTGATGAACTCAATGTTGAAGAGGTACTTCTCCGGACGTAGCGGTCCATGCTTCGGTGGGTTGGTCATTTTAAGCCCATGTCACCAACCAGGATCCTTGCTTGTGACAAGCTGTGTATCAATCTATTTTTTGTGGACAATCAGCAGACATATCATCAGTGCATTTAGTGACGCCTCAGTCATTTGAATGAAATTATATTCAAACCTAATCAGTAAGTGTACCTACTCTTTTCAAAAAAACTAACAAACTTTTGGCAATTTATAAGCTGTTCTCACGTTTGTTGCAAATGTTTTACTCAACTCAAACAAGTGCCTTTCTACACTCTTACCAAGGATAAAACATTTTTTGTATGATTCTCCCCTCCAAAAGGTCATTCCAAGCACTGGTTTCGTACTCAAATAGACTGGTGCATTAATTAAATCGTATATTGAAATAGAAAGACCTTGTCGTAGGTCTTGCCCCGTGCTGACAAGGTACAACTAAGATTAAATGCACTTATCCCATACCTATATCCCCTTGTAAGCGAAAACATTCTACACCAGTTAATTCTCGGATCAGTATTGATTTTATGTTCCATTCAAATTGAAGTGTTTTTTGCGACCAAAGAAGCACGAAGCTACACATACGGACCTTTGAATGGATAATACAAATAAATTGCAAGCATCAGCTGTACTCGCTGTATGTCACGTTTCAGATTTGCAACGGCCCCCTCAGATGGATTGGTTCTGTTTGCCAAACTCTACCGTGTTTACCTATCCACTCCATAGATAGCAAAATAAAATGCATTTGCTACACATTTATGTCTGGGTCAACCTCATGTCTTGCAATTTGTTACCACGCTATGGATGTGCTGTTGGTATTAGGTCGCCTGGCCGGCAAACATTGTTGTAGAAAGTGTCGAGAATTGAGGGGGAGAAAAAAAGGACATTCATTGCACATTAGTGTAGGATTTTTTCTCTATCATCTCATCTCGTTCTCGCCTTGTGAAGTCCTTGAAGTTTATAAATGGATTTCACCCGCGCAACCCAACTTTTGTTGCCGTCCACCTCCACCCGCATCTTCTGTAGATTTTACACGACAGAAGAGACAAACGCGGAATCTATTCCCTGGCCGGAATTTTGAATGGTAGAGAAATTAATTTCCACCTTAATTATGTTTTTGTGTGCAGGCATATAGTTTTGAGCCGTGACGCAATGTCGCCACGGCAACATTGACACTTGAACGTGTAAATTCGCGGAAATTGGCTGTAACCTAGATATTCACTGTCGAGTATTTTTATCACCGACCACGCGCCATGGCAAAAATCAATTCATTCATGCTTTTCTGCGAAACAAACAGCAAACACACACACACATTTTGTATTAAAGGATATTCATGGCTTATACCCACGCGTGGACATTGCTAAATAAAAAATTTAATTTATTTTCCTTTTTTTTTTGTTTTCTTTTTTTTATGCGAACGCAGGCATAACAAATACATATATCTAAATCTAAATGGTTAGTCCGAAAAGTTTGTGAAATTCTTGTTCTCGTTCGTCATGTCCTTGGTGTGCAGCATTCCTTTGCGTATGACATAAGTACGTCGTCGGTCGGTAACGAATGTGGACGTAACTGTCGTTCTCATCCTACTCGACCTATGACGAACAAAATTGTGTTCCTTAAAATAGGACAAACAATGTGGAATTGAATTTTCTGTGTAACTTAATTATTTGTCATGTACACTCTGGTTCAGCAGATGTGTATGTGTGTGGGTTTGTGTTTTTGCTCGGCTCTGTGCAAACTTAATACACACATATAAAGCTTCTCCTAGCAACAACTTTGTAGTATAGGATGTGTATGGCTGTGCCGAAGGACATTATTGCAGTCATTGTATTGGCGAAGGAGGTAGGATTGGGAGTTGCCATCTAAATGATGCGTAAACCGAATGCTGACACAACAGGGTCAGATTAGCTGCTTGTCTTATCATCGTTCTGGTTTTGGGATTTTATTTTAAGGATATGTAACACAAAGCCGCCTATATGCTTTCAGCACTGGCTCTTGCAGCCTCATCCTTACCCCCCCGGCCACCACAATGAGAATGATGACATTTGCGATTGTTCGTGGGCTGACTCTCGATGGGGATTATGATTGTTTACTGATGATGGTTGGATGTGTTGAAGGATTCTCGTCGGCTGACGTATCTTTTGTAATTAATTATGTGATTGAATTTTGCATGCGAACATTTCCTTCTTTTTTTTTTTTGTTTTTATCATTTGCATATACAAAGCTGACTACGCGTACTCATTCACACTCTGTGGAATATTCATGTCATGCAAATCCATATCTTATCTAGAAACAGAATCGTTCTGCGTACTGCAATTACTTTAAATTGATATAATTAGATAAGTTTAGCAGGAGGGCGAGTGGCGGAGTGGGCGATAGTGATACATGAAGCAGCGCTCACTGTAAACGGCACACCAGAGTGTATCCATAATTGTGATTTGTCGGTGGGAAAGCGTTTGCAACATGAGTCAGGTATAAAGAGTAGAGTAGTCCCGCTGGTGTATAATAAGTGTTTGGTTACTTTTGCAAATTAAAAGTTTCACATGCCGCGGTGTGGTTTCCACCCTTGTTTTTTTTTTTTAATTTAAAAAACTCGAATGGTACCGTAATGAGAGGCAAATGGGCTGTAAAATTGTTACTTTTGTATTCCAATACACAAGTAGGTACACACATTCAGCCAGCGCATTTTCTAGTCTGTATTCAGGATATTTTCTCCTTGAATATTTATGAAAAACTGATTGCATCTGCAATGGATCACAGGAATTGATTAATCTACTGTGGAAAACTTGCTGTGTGTCCTCGTTTTATTGGCACCGAATGTGGACCCCGTCTGCCAGACTAGAAGGTTATGATGACCCCAAAGGAAGAGTTTTATTGCAAAATATACATAATTTGCAAAGTTTGTTTCCGCTATAAAAGCAGTCGAACATTTAAAAAAGAACATCCATTTATGTATTTTCAGACTCGTCTGTATGGGAACGATAGTTATAAGTTGCTTGTTATACAAACATTCTGCACTTTGCCTAATGTTGTTGCGGTGAATATAGCATTTTCGAAGGCCGTTTGCTAAACAACCATACACCTTACACAGACATGTGTGTACTGTATTAAGTGCGTATAGTGTGAGGTCATATACCTCACATTTTGCTAGTACGTTTTCTTGCAGCTATAGAACGCTACGCTCCCATAATATTGGCATTCCAAGTTTATTTTCTAAGATAAGACGCAGACATAGCCTTATGCGAAAGGTGGCATTGAGCCTCATTGTGAATACGATTAATTACTTTTAGGGTAGGTTATTAGTATGGTGGTTGGGTGTGTATGAATTGGGCAGGCGCTGATTGGCATCAACCTGGCGAGTGTATTTCGAAGAAGTTTAAATTGAATCGAAAGAACAATTAAAACTGTTCTAAGAAACACAAATTAATGACTTATGTCTCTAACTCTTAGAGATGAGATACAATGTGTATGTGTATTTTAAAGAACATCAAAGGACTGCATATGTTTAGTTTAGAAGGCGAACAAAGTTTTGATTTTATTTCTGATGCTTCGACTTTTAAAAGGAAATCAATGGATGTTTTTGATGATTTTTCGGTCAAAATGAGGGTCTTCTATGGTCATGGTCATTATCATTAACCTTAAGCTTCTGGGTCAGTTGGATCTTGAACGGGTATAGGCCCAAGTCCCGACCCAAAATTCGCCAAGTTGATGTCTCAAAAAGCTGACTTCTTGGTGCACAGCAAGGAATTGATAGCCTCGGGTTTCCTGTACACTTTCACGGACTACGGCAATATTCTCGGCCGAGCCGGCGTTCCTTTTAAGTATGGGTTGATTGCTTACCAAACCAGGGGGCTTATTCCCAGATGCGCGGCGGATCGCTTTTTATGGCGGATTGGTATTTTTGTATTTCCAAAAAGCGATTCGATCCATTCAAAAGCGATAGCTATTTAGGTGACGGATTGCTGGCGGATTTATTGTGGATACAAAATAAACTAAATTCTTGTGACTAATGGATCGAATCGCTTTTGGAAATACAAAAATACCAATCCGCCATGAAAAGCGATCCGCCGCGCATTTGGGAATAAGCCCCCAGTTGTCTCGAATTTGGCTTTCAAACTTCGGAGAGTCGAATTTAAAGGGCCACCACGTCTGTCGTAAAATGGGCGCAACTTTTGCACTGACCAACATTCATTTTAAATCGTGTAACTTGCCATAGTGGTTTGGCATTAGTGACTGAACAGTAAACCCTCAGATTAGACAGACGCCACTAAAACACAATGGCCGCCACAATCTGCCAACATCGACCCGACCCGAATTTTTTTTCAAATCGAGCTCAAAGCTGATGGATCGTCGTATTTGTACCGTCTTGCGACACCCCTGGAACAGCTTCACGACGCACAGTTAGGGAACCCCTGATATATAAACTGCTAGTGAAATTGTCAGTTAGGCCCAGAAAATGACGCCAACATAAACAAGAGGCCGTGGTTCGAAGCGAAAAATAAGTGAAACAAAATGACAACCATCTTGGATTTCTCCATAAAATGGCAGAGACACCTATATTAAGCGTTAGTGAATTTGCCAAGTAAAACGGTTGAAATTAAAATTGTTGCGTCATTGTTAACAAAACAATAGATGTCACTAGAAAAAAATACGAGTTTCCAGTTTATTCCGCTCTGAACCACGAGAGTTAGTGGTTATATTGGAACCAACGCGAAGGTGTCTACTAGCAGTCCATATATGTAATGTAATATTATGTCAATGGTTGACAGAAAATCATGTGTGGAAAATCACGTCTGTGTCATGTGTTGCCCACGATCAGCGATGCACTTTTGGAGGCGTTCTTTGAAGTTGGCAACCACCGTTTCGGTCGATTTGGACGGTTTAAACGCGAATAGATTCCTTCATTTCTAACTGTGTTCGAGACCTGTGATCGGAACAGCTCGATTTCTGCGATTTTTTTTTTTTTTTTTTTTAAAATACATACTTCTCTCGGGAAAGGCGAACTTATAACGCGAACTTATAACGCTCCATGGCTTCAACGGGTAAAAATATGCTAGGACCTCGCATACCTTACTGACAACTGTCGTCTCATTTGGGGGAAGGGAGTACTAGTCATTTAAAAAACGTTCCGCCTTTCTGGCGGAGTTCACTTACAATTTTATAAAATTTATTTCTTAAAGTGCACTGTGGCGTATACGTAACATTTTTTTCTCAATATAGCTTGTCGTTTAAACTAAGAGAATTTGCAAATTTTAACTTTGGCAATGGATTACACGGTGTAGTATCATAGTATTGGTTGTTGAATAAGCAAACAGTTAATAGTAGCAGATTATTTACAGAATCTGTACTTGCATTGACCAGTTAGATTTTTTTTTAGAAATAAGATGTCGAAATGGAACCGTCGCCATCGCGTCGCTTGGTCTCATCGTAGCTTAACCTAGAGGGGGGCCTATAGTCCCATGGAAAATAAGCTACTATTGTAGGCCGAAACTTTTTTTTGCTTCAGTCCCCAAACCGAGAAACTAAATGTGCGAAACGAAAATCTACATTACTTTATATGAACTTTGTAAAGTTAAAAAAATACAAATTTTTCGGTGCTGTCATCCTCTCTGTTCTATTCAATAATTGGTTAGGCCTAGTGCTCTTCACTCTGTGCAATTGGTAGGTGCTTCAAAAGGTTGACCCTGAAGTGCATGGTTCACTTTCTGACAAGAGAAATACCTAATATCTTTCAAAGTAAAATACATACGTAGAATGGACTGCATACCAACATAAACATGTGTTCAATAATTTCTTAGAAGCTTTTTTTGATGAATTGTAGCTATAATTTCACCGGAAATATCGTTCTTTCAAAAAAACATCAATAGAACTTAAATCTGGCAGATTTGCTTACCTATTATGCCCTATTTTATACATAAATGGTGTTTATAAGATTTCATTCAATTCCTCTGCTCTCTTTGGCCATCGACAGTCTTCATTAAAGAGTTTGTGTACTGTCACAGCAAATGTCTCTTTGTGGTAACCCAAAAAGGACATTTTAATATCTACCTTTTCATTAACCCTCCCAAAGTCCACTAACATTTATAAAATTTTCATTATACCTAACATTGTTAACTTAAAAACATAAAAGTACTAAAAGCAGAAACCCCTCGCCTCAGTACTAAATTACAAAAATATGCATAAGTACTTGAATTATTTATAAGCCTTGCCTTTGCATAGTGATAGTACTTTCTGTGTTATTGCAAATTCCCGGTAAAAAAAAAACATGGCGCCACTTTATTTTATGAACGTGTACATATGTGATGAGGAGGTCTTTGTAGCTAACACGCAAACGGAAGGACCTGTACTTTATTACAGTATTTTCTATCGAATCCAACATACATGTTTCTGTTTTATAACTTTCTCTACCTCCTGCCTATCGATTCGACTCATGCGGTGGTTGTTTTCACCGCTTACCATGGTTCTTTGAACCCTTCTCAGAACTACTACTTCTATATAGGCGTCCTTTTGTCCAGGAGGTATCTATTTTTTGTTCTGTTTGTTTTTGCCTACGAATCCTAATGAGCAAAACGAACTTTGATTTCATTGCCTCTTCAGTTATAGACTAGTTTTATTTTTGCTTAGATTTTGTAGGATTGTTTTCACCCTGAGTCCTTACTTGGAGGTATTCTGTTTTTGTTGAAAGCAGGGTCGGTTTTATTAAACTTTTTCTCACGGTGTTTTATGTGTGGGTTTATTTTTTTTTTTTGCTTTGTTGTTTAGCAAATGTAAGCAAAATATGTAGATGTACATATATGTACTATAATTAGAAAGTGGAAGGAAATAAACAAATAGCAATCAGTCTTTTCTTTGAATGTATCGATTGAGTGCTTCCGGCAACTATGTATATAAATATTCAATTCGATTGAGTTTAATTAAGACAGCGTGTAGCTCTGGAGAAAAACAAAATCTGAGAACTATAGCGATAAGTTCTGAGAACTATAGCGATAAGTTCTTAGATTTTGTTTTTCTTTAGATATATCCGGTTTTTGAAATAGTATCGATATCGACAGAATGGGTGATATAAAAAAAAGGTACATAATCTGATGAAGGCAAGTATGGTATATTGGGCAATCATGTTGATCCTATATATGTTTTTCAGTTGAATGTCGCAACAATTTAGAAACAAAGACTCGCTGATCATCCAGGGACGCGAGCTCCAGCCTAATTTTGAACGAAAAATGAAGTCCGGCATTCAAAACCCTGATAAAAGAGCAGTTTATAAACTTTTTGTGGGTTATCTTCACTCCGAATGTGATAGTTTTGTTTCATTAGTTATATTCTCAATAAAAATCAAAATGAACGGCTGGTTGGCGAGGTTTCATAAAAAGACATCTTATGACAGTTTGAGCCGCTTTCTTATACAGACTTTCAAATTCTTCTTAAAGTCATACCTAGGTTTCTTGTAGTCCTTAAGTGTCATAAGTCCGCTCTGATCAAAGATGTGAAGTATGCGCGAATGACCTAAGAATTCGCTCTTCCAAATTTTATTCTCTCTTAGTCTGAGAGCACCTTTGGCTGTCACGTTCTTAGTGTATAGCTTGATGGGTTGTAGCCTTGTAGGTTCAACAGCGTTTATAGGCGTAAATGTGGTGTACATTCCAGTTAATCCGTTATACCTATGCATGCAATTATTTGTACCTTGTTCAGATTTTTGAAATAGGATTTTGTGTTTATAGTCTCCCACTTCTTGCCGAAAGCCTTTGTGCAGTCGTAAAAAAATCTCATAAAATTTCATGTGCACGATATGCGAATGGACTCATTCGTTTCGTCGACGATTATGTCGCCCTAAATTGGATATAGCGCAGGGTATAAGTTTGGCCAACTGAGCAGCGATTTTCGAAATAAATTTGCATACTTTGCAAGCGTTGTTCTGGCGTAAGCCTATTTGCGGTGAAATGGCAAAAACATACTTTGTAGTACCTCGCACCACCTGTTCATCGGCGTTTCCTTATTCCTATACATTTCCTATTCTGCCAACCACAACTGCTCACAGAACCATATTACCGCATACCAAAAATGCATATATTCGATATTCCCAATAATTCGCCTCACTAGGTCAATGTCAAAGCATATCACACATATCGCCGACAAAACACATAAACAATATGAGTAATGGGACAGCAAGGGAACTCCACTTCAGTTCTGTACACATATGCTGATATCACACTGTGTGTAACTAAGGCGAAGAGTGAATGACATGCTGGTAATTCTGACGCACATATGCTGACAAAGCACTATGCGCAGCTAGGGCAAAACGCCAATGACTTGTTGCGATATCGATGGTATTTTTGGGTTACAAAGGTATGAAGGACTGCATCAGCATGGTTGAGCAACGCACTTCCAAGAAGTGCAAAAGAATATGTGTTGGAGGGGAACGCAAATGAAAGTGGATGAACTAGAAAAGACGTATAAAAGGACTGAGAATTTTGGAAGCAACAGAGAGTTGTTAAATAGACTTTGTATGGTAAAGGTTGCAGCCAAGCAATAAGACAGCGGGCCTTACCATTGAAATAAATAAATATAATAAAAACAAATAAACAAATAATTAGTAAAGGTTGCAGCCTAGCAATAAGACAGCGGGCCTTACTAATCAAAATAAAATAAAAACTTCTTTTATTTCCAACCTCTCCGCGAGTTCGTTCTTCTCCTGGTGACAGGAAAGCACGACGAACTTTGGCGATACAACAATTGGTGGCAGCGGTGGGATACCCAAAGAGGTCCCGACTACCATACCAACATACCGAAGCGTTCTCTGGGGCTATACACCAGAGAAAGTGTTAAAGCGTACTGGGGCATACACCAGTTAAGTGAAGTGAAAAAAAAAAAAAGAGAAAAAAAGTGCAAAGTCCCAAATACTGTAAGACCTGGCGAATCCCTGGAATACGGGCGCCGGAGGCAAACAATTGGGCAGTGACATAAAAGACCAGGCCACCACACCTATAGGGCGGGAAGCCTGCCTGGCAGAGGAAGAAGAAAAAAAAAAAATACAGCACCATCATCACCATCGGCATCAGAAAACCTACCAGCAGCAGCAGAGGAAATTAAGGAAAAAAAAAAGACAACAACAAAACCATCAGCATCCGCAGCAGAGAAATTTAAGATTTAAGGTATTTAAGAAGTTATATATATATATATATATTTTTTTTACACAAAAAAAAAAACACATTTGACTTAGTTACGCCACGTTTCTTTATATTTATACTTTTTTTTTATTTCGGTGAAGAAAAAGAAAAAAAAAAAACTCTAAAACCCAGAATTTTCATTTCCTACCCATTATTCTTCCTACACCCCCAATATTACCACAAGAAAGCAAGCTGCGATAGTGCAGCTCTTCGAACAACTACCTTTTTGTGTAGAAATACCCGAGAGTTCTGAATCCGGCACCACCATGTCTGAATACAAAATTAGTCTTAACGACATTTACAACATTATCCCGGCTTTCAGCGGAAACCCGGAAGAATTAAATAAATTTATAGCTTGTGGGAATATATTGTTCACGTCAATTAGAACTGACCCCGAACATAAACTTTTTCTGGAAGTCGTGAAAACGAGGCTCCAGGGACCGGCATTCGAGCTAGTCCAGTTAAAATCTTTTGCAAAATGGAATGACTTAGTCTCAGAACTAGAAAGACAATTCAAGGAAGAAAAATCTCGTTCCTCAGCTCAGAACGAGTTACTAAATGCTAAACAAAAGGCAGGAGAAAACGTTAAGGAATTTGGTGATCGCATCAATCGATTACTAAACTCCTTGAACTCTGCTACTTTTGCCAGCACTAGTGACGAAGCTGTGAGAAGGTTCCTTTCCCACGAAAATGATAGGCTAGCCATACAGGTTTTCGAAGACGGTCTTCTAAATCTAAATCTCAAATTCATGGTTCAAGCCCACGGGGAAGGCGATCTAAGGAAAGCCATAGCATACGCGGAAGAACATTCGGTTCGCCTCGAACGTACCGCAGTAACTCACCTTTCTGAAAACAACAAACATCCAACAAAGTTTTCCTCTTCAAAACCCACATGCCAAACTTGTAATAGGGTAGGACATACATCCACTACTTGTTTTAGAAATCGAAATATAGTCCCCACTCCCAGACCTATCTGCCAAACCTGTAACAAGGTGGGACACACGTCCGCAACCTGTTACAGAAACACCAATCTTCCTAACTTCGCTCCTCAGCAAATTAAAAGAGAAATACAGTATTTAAGATGTACCTACTGCAACAAACCCAATCATCACCAGGATGAATGCAGGACACGTTTGGCTCAAATTGGAGTTCCTCCACAAAATATACAACCAGACTCATTACAAAGGCAACACAACCAAAATAATAATAATAACTCCTCACGCAATATACGACGAGAATTCCGACACTATACCACTTCAAACGAAAATGAAGCGGGAAACGGGTTGACTCGGGGAGATGGTGTCGACAATCAGCCCCGAGCGCAAATACAAGTCGACATGCACAGAATCCCAAACTAAATTTCAATATATACGTACCATTTTGCCCCAAACGTCTGGAGCCAGTGGTACAAATAAAATTTCACCCATCAGAAAAAATATCAGCTACATTTTTGATTGACACAGGCGCTGACATCAGCCTTGTGAACCCAACAAAATTCGAAACAAAAATATGTAATAGAAATCAATGTACTATATCCACCATATCAGGAAAAGAATTTAAAACTATAGGAGAAACTATAGGAACTTTGGAATTCCAAACAGAAGACCACTTGATTCTTCTGGACCATCCGTTCCAAGTAATACCGAACCATTTGAGTTTAGCATATGATGGCATACTCGGTAACGATTTTTTAACCAAATTCCAATGTTACATTAACTATGAAAATAGGGAAATCGAAATTAAAACACCAGTAAACGGCTTAGTCACAACTCAGCAAAATAAAAAAGACTCAGCAATGGTCAATAAGACTGAGCAAAATAAAAAAGACTCAGCAATGGTCAATAAGCCTGAGCAACGAAATAAATATCCAGCAAAACGTAAGACTGAGGACAGCAGTGCCTCAGCAGAAAATAAGCCTGAGATAATGATAAATCCAGCAAAACGTAAGACTGAGGATAGAAGTGCCTCAGCAGAAGGTAAGACTGAACAAAATAAAAAGGACTCAGCAATAGTCAATAAGCCTGAGCAACAAAATAAAAACCCAGCTAAACGTAAGACTAAGGCAAAAGAGAACCTAGCAGACAGTAAGACTGAGGAAATTTTAACAAATAGCCAAACAAAAGCTGAGAAAGGCACCATCATACTTAAACCACGAACACAGCGCGTGGTAGAACTCCCATTTCATAAAACAGGTAATATCGATTTAATTATACGAAAAAAACAAATTATTCCAGGCGTATACCTCGGTGAAAGCCTGAGTAGATCCAAGGACTCCAAGATAAAAGTGTTGATGATGAATACCTTGGAAACAGAGCACAGGTTAAACACCGAAAATATCAACCCCGAATGGGAATCTCTAGACAATTTTAACTTGGTATCTAACAAACCAAATGACAAGATCAAAGGCAGACTAGACAAACTTAAGTCAATCATAGACGTCGAACATTGCAACCAAGAAGAAAAGGAATCAGTCCACAACATTTGTAGGGAATACAATGATTTGTTCTTCCTCGAAGGCGACCAACTTACTTTCACGGATGCCATAAGCCACAGAATCATAACTGACCAAAACAAACCACCACTATATGTCAAACCGTACAGATTGCCTAACGCACATACAAGTGAGATCCATAGGCAAGTTAACGATATGCTACAGGAAGGAATAATCCAGCCTAGTGCAAGCCCATGGAACTCCCCCTTGCTTCTGGTTCCTAAGAAACCAGACAAAGAAGGCAATAAGCGATGGCGAGTCGTGGTAGATTTTCGTCGACTAAATGAACTAACAGTCGCTGACGCATATCCGCTACCAAACATTACAGATATACTGGATCAACTTGGTAGAGCGAAGTATTTTAGTACCCTTGATTTGGCAAGTGGATTCCACCAAATTCGTATGGATAAGGAAGACAGGTGCAAGACGGGATTCAGCACTCCATATGGACACTACGAATATAATCGTATGCCATTTGGGCTAAGAAATGCCCCAGCAACCTTCCAACGCCTGATGAATACGGTATTAATTGGTCTACAAGGATTCGATTGCTTCGTATATGTTGATGACATTGTTCTATACGGATACAACCTGAAAGACCATAACGACAAATTGGTAAGAGTATTTGATCAATTACGCAAAAATAATTTGAAACTTCAGCCTGAAAAATGCAATTTCATGAAGAAAGAACTAACGTATTTAGGTCATATTATCTCCGAACACGGTCTTAAACCAGATCCAGAGAAAGTAAAGGCAGTCAAAACATATCCAACACCACAAAACACCAAAGGTATAAAATCGTTTCTAGGTCTCATAGGCTACTATAGAAGATTCATTGATAACTTCTCCAGTATAGCTAAACCCTTGACAAAATTACTAAAGAAAGATATCAAATTTGAATGGGATGCATTCTGTGATGAAGCATTCCGTCTACTTAAAAGTAAAATAATACACCCTCCTATTTTAGCTTATCCAAATTTTAAGGAAGAATTCATAGTCACTACAGACGCAAGTGACGTTGGACTAGGTGCGATATTATCACAAGGAGACATTGGTCAAGACAAACCAATCTGTTATGCTAGTCGTACTCTCAACGACGCTGAGACTCGGTACACCACAACCGAAAAGGAATTATTGGCAATTGTCTACGCGGTACAACAATTTAGGCCCTACATCTATGGACGTAAATTCACAATATGTACGGACCATAGGCCTTTACAATGGCTTATGAACCTTAAAGACCCGACGTCAAGATTGGCTCGTTGGAGAATATTATTAGACGAATATGAATACCAAATAATTTATAAAGCAGGAAAAACCAACGTAAATGCCGACGCATTAAGCCGCATACCCAAAAATATAGCAGAAACGTCCAAGACTGTCATGGTAACTACACGTAGCCAAAACAAACAACCTTTACAAAACGTACGTTCCGACCTTTCAGACATTCAGGTTCTTTCTAGTATTACTCTACACGAACATAAGGGATCCATTTTTGTAGACAAACTAGTCCAACTCAAAATAATAGTGTTACCCCTAATACATACATCCGAGGAAGAGGTGCTAAAAGAGAAGTCACCACAGTTTGTTAAACCACAATTAGGTAAGAGAACCCTGGTACAGTTAAGTAACCAAGAACAAATCTGTGTAATAACTTTACCGGTACCATTCCGAAGCTCAACTGATCAGAAAATCGTGAGCACATGTCTAAACGACATCAAAGAAATATGCTTTGAAAAATGCTTAAAAAATATTGGATTCTCTTTACCCGTAATAGGGGATGAATTTAAGAAAACTTTCAAAAATCTTCTTGAAAAAACATTCCAAACCCTTGATATAGACATCCATATTTATGATGACGACAGAATTCTCTTAACAGGCACCAAAGCCATACAAGAATTACTCGCTGAGTATCACGACTCACCTTTCGGAGGTCATCAAGGAGTCACTCGAACACTTAAGAGAATCAGGTCCAAATACTTTTGGCCTACAATGGCAGCAGACATCGATGAATACATCCGAAAATGTGCCTCCTGCCAGGTTAATAAAAGCAGGCGAAATCCTCCCATACCTATGAAAATCACGACTACCAGTTCAAAACCATTTGAACGGATCGCATTAGATATAGTTGGACCCTTACCAACAAGTTACGGTGATCATAAATATCTTCTAACATTCCAAGATGATCTTACTAAATACTCTGAAGCATACGCTTTATCCAATACAGAAGCTTCAACTATAGCAAGAGTTTTCGTCGAAAGCATTGTTTGTCGACACGGCATTCCGTTCTCACTACTAACGGACCAAGGTGCAAACTTCCTAAGCAAAATGTTTTTGGAAGTGTGTTCGCTCATGAAAATAAAAAAGCTAAATACAACACCATATCACCCGCAAACAAATGGAGCGCTAGAACGCAGCCACAAAACCTTGACTGAGTATTTACGCCATTACATCAACCATGATCCACTTACATGGGATACCTGGATTCCTTATGCGATGTTTGTGTATAATACGACTCCTCATTCAAGTACAGGCTTCACGCCATATGAATTGCTCTACGGTTATCCAGCAAACGTACCTAGCAAGTTCGCACAACAACCAAACGTTTCATATAATTATGATAACTATGCGAACGAGTTGAAGTCACGATTGCAACACGGATACCAAGCAGCAAAAGAAATACTTAACAAGAAAAAGGAAAACTCAAAAAAATACTTTGACGCAAAAACCAACACCAAAATATTTAACGTCGGTGATAAGGTCTTGCTCAAAAATAACGCCAGAAAAAACAAGCTATCCCCGTTATGGGAAGGTCCATTCGAAGTCATAAAAATAATATCCAACGAAAACACTATAATTAAAGTTAAAAACAAACCCAAACTAATACACAACAACAATCTACAGTCTTACTACGAATAACTACACTCACCACGCTCACACATACGACTCTTCACGAATATAAACTCATCTTTCTCCACATATTGCTAAGACGACCACTAAACATTTCCCCATTGTTCTTCTCTTCTCTCTTAAAAGATGGAGTCGATACATTACACACCAGACTCGGAATGGAGACTATTTAATATTGTAACACAAAAAGTACTTCGCTTGCGCCGTGGAACCACTAGGATAGGCAGGGGGCACGCAAATAACATAGAACTAAATACACCACTTGTGTCTCCTGGCCAGTCGGCCATCCACGTGGATCTTAACGATCAAAAGGTGCATATAGTGGACCACCATTTTTCCCGTGGAACCTATATTAATAGAGAAAAACTTCCACCATGTACCATAAGAGAGCTCCATTTCGGAGACATAATAAGTTTTGGGACAGTCGAAGAAGATTTTGAATTAAAATTCTGTCCCACATACGTATTAAAAGGCCCACTCCCACGACTCTATAACCCCATTACACGCACTCCACCACACCGAATCGACTACGACGTCAACGACGACGACGACACATCAGGCTACGAATCTTCCGACACCGTATTATGGGAACCGCCTAGCAATTAGTTTATAAAAAAAAAAGAAAAAGTAGAATAAATGTATACCTACTTCAACTATTTTTGTTCTTTCTTTCCTTCTTTACAAACCTACGACCACACTTCACCACATCGACTCGAATACTGTAAACATAAACTATAAACATATGCCCCTTTACAGATGACACCAATTATTCTCATCTCAGTGATTGGGCTATCGCTCACCTGCGGAAAACTTCAAGTCACTCCAATCAATAACGAAGCAGGCGTATACTTCGAAAAAATAGGAAACGCCGAACTATACTCCAGTGAGTGGAAACTAGTCGTCTACTATGATCTAACGCAACTCACGAAAGCTCTAAATCATGCTACTAATTACGTGGTGGAAATCAACGATTTGTGCCGCCTATTACAAGGAAACGCTAACTTTGGCATAATTTGTGATGGTGCAATAAGCGAAATCAACCACTTATTAATGAACCTTCAAAACAAATATATTCTCCTAGGCACACAAAAGCGATATAGACGAGCCCTAATCAATATAGTCGGTACATTAAGCAAATCCTTGTTTGGTACCTTGAATGAAGACGATGCAAAACACTACGACAAACAAATAGAGAAAATCAAAAGAAACGAAAACCATTTACTTGATCTTATGAAAAACCAAACATTTATAATGGAAACTACCAAAAATATTTTTAATAAATCGGAAAAAAACATAGAAGACCAAATGCTTGCGGTAAATGCAAAAATAACCAACATAAAAGGAGTAATGACTAACCTCGCGAGTCTCACTCAAGATCAAAATACATTTACTGAAATAGAATCTTTAACGTCACTAATAACTTTAATTATAATCAGATACCAGAACACGATCGACGATATTCTCGATTTAGCTACAGACGTCAAACATGGGAAACCCCACCCGGCCATAGTAACGCCAGATCAACTAAAATCTGCACTAAAAACTATCAGACAACAAATTCCAAACGGTCTTAGACTACCGCACCTAGCAAATGAAAATAACATCATCTCGCTTTACCATATTTGTACCACTAGCGTCGCAACTAACAAAGACAAAATAATCTACGAATTTAAAATACCCCTTTCCCTTGTAGACAATTTTCAAATATACAAAATTATCCCCTTTCCCATGAAATACAAAAACAATTTCGTATACTTACAACCAACAAATGATTATTTAGTAATAGATCACAAAAGAGAACATTACTCACCCCTGTACCTTAAAGACCTTAGCAATTGCAAAACTCAAGATAATGATTTCCTATGCCCAATTACACATCCACTTTTTGACACCGACACAGCTAATCCCCAATGCGAAATCCAACTCTTAATTGGAAATCCGACGCTTCACGATTCATGCGTGATAAAACAGGCAAACTTAACAACCATATGGATACAATCACACCAACCACATAAATGGCTATTTTCATCCATGGAACCATGCATTGCTAACGAAATCTGTCAAGATAATATGACAAGACATACTCTTCAGGGACCGGCAATAATAGAATTATCCGGTAACTGCTACCTCAAATCAAAAGATTTTACTTTATACGCCTACAATGAAAAATCGTCAATCATTAATAACTTCTTCATTCCACCAATAAATATCTCAAAATTCCTAACTAACCCCTCCATCAATTTTCCTAACTTCACCGAAAAAACCGCAATTGTAAGATTTTCAAGCCAAAATGAGCTAGAACTTGTTTCCCAAAGAATAAGCGAGCTAAAGAATGAAGAATCAAGACCACTTATTTCTTTGGATAAAAATGATGTTCACCACTATATTTTAATTTACGGAATAATTGTAACAATATTGATTCTTGTATCCTTAAAAAAATACAAGTCTTACAAACTCAGACATACTTCAAAAGAAAACAATAAAAAAAAAGTCCAGCAATGAAACAATTAGGGACACCCCTACCTTCATTTTGGCCTAAAAATAAAAAGAAAAAAAAAAGGGGAAAATGTGTATCTACTTTTATAAATTCAAATAACAATAACATATAACCTTACAAACTTAACTTTGCATAAAATATTACAAGAATAATTTTTGGTAAATTGTCTAAAAATAAATTTCCATCAAAAATATATGTAAGAAAAAATAAGAAAATTATTGTCTAAGATATTTTGTTTAAGCTAATTAAGAAATTTTTTTTACGATACTTCATTTTTTACAATATTTGGTTAAGAAAATACAATATTTTGTTTAAAGAATAACTAAGAAAATAAGAAAAAAAATTTTCTTACAATATCTTGTCTAAGTAAAGAAAAACGAACTATGTAATAGAAAATAAGCTAATAGAAAGTAATTGTAAATTGTTTCTAAAATTCTCCTAAGTCACTTCTCTGAAAGAAAATTGATCTTTTTACTCTCAATTTTCTTTTTCTAAGGGGGGAAGGATGTAGTACCTCGCACCACCTGTTCATCGGCGTTTCCTTATTCCTATACATTTCCTATTCTGCCAACCACAACTGCTCACAGAACCATATTACCGCATACCAAAAATGCATATATTCGATATTCCCAATAATTCGCCTCACTAGGTCAATGTCAAAGCATATCACACATATCGCCGACAAAACACATAAACAATATGAGTAATGGGACAGCAAGGGAACTCCACTTCAGTTCTGTACACATATGCTGATATCACACTGTGTGTAACTAAGGCGAAGAGTGAATGACATGCTGGTAATTCTGACGCACATATGCTGACAAAGCACTATGCGCAGCTAGGGCAAAACGCCAATGACTTGTTGCGATATCGATGGTATTTTTGGGTTACAAAGGTATGAAGGACTGCATCAGCATGGTTGAGCAACGCACTTCCAAGAAGTGCAAAAGAATATGTGTTGGAGGGGAACGCAAATGAAAGTGGATGAACTAGAAAAGACGTATAAAAGGACTGAGAATTTTGGAAGCAACAGAGAGTTGTTAAATAGACTTTGTATGGTAAAGGTTGCAGCCAAGCAATAAGACAGCGGGCCTTACCATTGAAATAAATAAATATAATAAAAACAAATAAACAAATAATTAGTAAAGGTTGCAGCCTAGCAATAAGACAGCGGGCCTTACTAATCAAAATAAAATAAAAACTTCTTTTATTTCCAACCTCTCCGCGAGTTCGTTCTTCTCCTGGTGACAGGAAAGCACGACGAACTTTGGCGATACAACACTTAGCACACTCATCTCTCGGTTGTCAAATTGATTGTCACTAAAAACAGTGTTCCCAATTGAATCGATCACTAAACTCACGACGAAAACGATTATTTGCTATACCATAGTGGGTCATTTACTTCTGCGACCGTTGCGACTCCTTTTATTCAAATTGCGTCCAAAATTGCTCATATCATACGCGTATCTGTCAACTTACCTCAAATCCTCCCCAAAATTCCGAGGCACAAAACCCAACATAATAACACTCTTGTGTTCTACAAAAACCAAACAAACAGAGCTATTCCCCCTGTTAACGGCTAAATGATGTCATTTCGTTCATTTCTTACGTCTTTTTTTGTTGTCTTAGCTATATAGATGCTTCACAAACGAGTGTGTAGTACTTAAGACCTCCATCTTCACTCCCATGCGATGATTACGATTTACTCAATTAAATGACCGTACCAACCGCCAGCACAATGTATTCCAAATCTGTAAAACTATCGAGAATAATGACATCATAAACTTGCCTGCTCTTCGTGTCATTCAAGTCGTCGTCGATGGACGTCTGTCTTGCCTACGTACGTATGACGCAAACAATTTCTCGTCTGGTGCTGATGGGATTTCTCTTTTCATTTTTTTTCTTCTTTTTCTTTTCTTCTATTTCTGTATTTCCATTTTCATTTCCATCACAATAAATTGAACACAAAATCTTAAACGAAAAAAGTATCTCAAATCTCATTCTTCTCAAGTGCTTCTGTATTGCTATTGAGTAATCATGCTTTGGGTGAAATTATTTGCTCGTGTTTTGTTTGCGAATTCTATGCTCTGATTGAAAATAGACAAGCACGTGGTAGATTGCATAACATCGAGTCAATACCGGCTTCTTGTAGCCGAAAACAGATTCGCTCCAAGCTGTAATAGTTTCGCCAAAATAATGCTAATCAAATTCAAATGACATTTCACTTTTTCTCTTTCCCATTGAAATCGATGGTTTGTCGTTAAATAATATTTGCTATAAGTAAATATTCATAAATAAAGGAATAACAGGTCCACAAGAAAAAAAAAACGTAATATTGCATCATCGATGTAGCTCACGATTCAGCACAAATTGAAAGCGATACGAAGCGAATGTCTGTTGTAATTTGGTATACGAGTATCGGGAATGATCCTTCTGCTTTCCACCATTCACCGCCCGTCTAGCTTTATTGCGTATTTAACCTGAAAGCAAACACAGAATCTTTTGTCCTTGGAGGAGTATAAAAAGAAACATCTAATATGTATATACGGGGGGAATACAAATACATATAATCTTTTCCCTTAAAATATTTATGACACAAGTGGCATGGAATTGCCGCAAAAATTTCCTTCAGACATTTTTCGCTTATGGACTATGAAGACTACAACGACGATGACAACAACAAAAAGTAATGCGATAAATATTTCAGAAAATACAGCACAGCATAGACAAGACATAGATATACAAAATAAAATAAAATAAAATAAAACAAAAAAAAAAAGAGTCACAAACTTCCCCTCCGAGCAAACGAATATCTGACGAAATAAATTCCAACGATAAATCACGAAACACATTTGATTATCATTTTTATATCCTCAAGTCAAACGAGAAATGGCAGGAGGGGCGGTGGATACGAGGAGACTACCGCACAGACTGCAAAGAGAAAAAAATCCAAACAATCATAATAACCCTTCAAGCGTAAATTAATATTCCACAAACTTGCGATTACGATGTGACGCTCTTCGTGCAAGTGCTGTCTCGGTTTACCCGCAAAAGCAGAGCAAAAGTTTGAAATGATTTTCGTGCTGGTTGTCTTTTTTTTTTTTAGATTATTTTATGCGAATTCTCCGTCTTCCTGTTGCATAATCATTTTATTTTTTTGGTCCTTTTCATAATCCGCCTTGACCTTATTAATACTTGTTGTGCTTTCCGTTTGACAAAAATAAAATCTATAACTTTGTCATAGTATAGGAGGTTTTCTAATAATAGACATTTTTGTTTTTGTTCTTTGTTAGTCGCCCGTTATATGAGGCATTGCCCAAACAATTAGCTAAAAATCCCCCCATATTAGGTAGTTTACATAGTTTTCCATCATGAAACACAGACACCAACAGAGATCCCATTAAATTAAGTTCTGGTACCCACATTTGGTATTACTGAATGGGACTATACAGTTGGAAATATTTTGTGTTCTTTTCAAAGGCTAGTAAAATTCTTGTAAAAATTGAGTAAATAAATTGTGATCAAAAAGGAAGTTTTGCCCAACAAAAAATAACTTTTGAACGGCTCTACAATTTGGGGTGATAAAAAGGTATTCAAATAACAAGCCATCAGTTGGTCCTTAGCTAACTGCCTCCATTTGCACACACCAAGTCGGTCGAGGTCCCATTCTACCATTTCCCCCACAAAGCGATACTGAGTTGAGTTATCTCTTAGGGTTAGAATTGAAGACTCGCATTTGTATCCATCCGCTTTACATGTCCTAGCCATCTTAGGCAACTGATTCGGAATTTTCTGAGAAGTTCGATGTCGCTGTACAGGTAGTTCGACGGTGAATCTCCTCCTCCAAAGCAGGTGTTGAAACAAATAATCTTTTTGTCGAAGCGATGGGGGTTATCTTCATCCGCTTAAGTTGGAGTCTAAGATTGAGCGCCATAAATCAGGTTGATCAAGGTTTTATAAAGTAATAGCTCTACCCAGCCGGATTTGCTCGTGCCCAGTAATTATATTGTTGCAAATTATAAAGCTTTACTTCCCAAGAGTTCGAACAACTAAGTGAGCCTTTATAAGACGTTAATCGTCCCAGTCCTTCTCTATGGCAGAGGCATGACCTCTATCAAAACGGATCAGGTTTCCCTTTGTTGTTTCGAGTAGACAATTCTTCAAGTAATTTTCTGTATATGGAGGAGGAGATACAACGACGAACTGTACGGGCTATACAGCAGCATTTAACTAGCCACTAGAGTGAAGGTCCAACGACTGAATTGGCTGGGTCATGTAGATCGAATGGACGCGAATGCTCTGGCCCGGAAGATCTTCGAATCCACACCCAAGGGACGGGGCAGTAGAGAAAGGCCGCGACTGGCACACTCAAGTGGTCCCCGCACCTTAACGAACTTAGCGTGCGAAATTGGCGACAGTTGGCTAAAAATCGTGCTGGCTGAAGATGCTTAGTGATTGAGGCACAGTTCCACCCCGGACTGTATCGTCACCTCAAGTAAGTTCCCAAAAGTTTCGACAAAGAGACGGTATTTTCTGGTACAGATAGATCGTTTTTTGAATTTATACGCCTTTATTACTTACACAACAGGCTTCCAAACTGTAAAAAAAAAGGTTGTTCTGTAAGTGCATAGGGCCTGCGATTCGAAGATGACAGCTGTCTGACGTATTCTCGCCTTAGTACTTCGGCGTCAGTTATAGCTACCAGTAAAATGCAAGCGAAAAAAATGGTGTTGCTTTTTTGGAGCACTAAAACTTTATCGATGAACTCAATATTTTTTGTAAAAGTATTTAAAAAAAAAACTGAATTCCTATGAAATGCTGGGTTTAATGTTTCAGTTTGTTCGGTTTCGTGTTTTTACGGATAGACTTTTCTGATGGCTACAACTTGCCCCCTAGTTGACATTACAATTTCGCCTTCGACTTAATAAAAGTGACATTTACGATTAATCTAGTTTTTGCGTTCAGGGTAAATCTAGTTCAAATGAAAATAGTCGACTTGTGTTGTGTTCTATGTTCCTGATGTAGTTGACATGTGTTTTGGTTTTTGGATTACATCCATACTCGTTATTTTTGTACAGCTGATAGAGGTCAAGACCGGAAATCCGCCGGAACATACGCAGCTGGTATAGCCCATGAAAATCTTCTTATATCCAAAAAAAATTAATATAACCTAGAATAACTAGAACACTTCAACAAAAAAAAAAAAATAACAACTTTCACAAAAAAAAAACCTCTGGAAAGACTAATTTCTACGTTCAAGCATCCATTGAGAAAACATTCCATCTTTCTACCGTTCTTATGCTGCCATATCCTTTAAATTGGAATTTGCATTACGTAAAAACAAACCCATCTCAGTCCTTCTTTATACCAGCCAGTGCCCTCTTATCCCTATTTTACAATTAGAATTCTTCTGCTGGCGTCTGCTGGAGGAATGTTGACAATAACGGTGTCGTCGGGGGTGCAATGTTTTTTCACCGTAATTAGTTGCAAAACTTAAACTTTTCCACTTCACACCAAGGAAAAGTTAAAAAAAAAAAAATAAAAAACAGTGGAAAGAGGACAAAACCCTCTATTTTGACGTATGACTACGTGTTAAACCGTCGTGCACAACATTATAACAGTTTAACTTTTTAATTGGATACGTTAAATGTGTGTTCTAGTGGAGAGAATGTGCGCCTGCCTCTACCGCCTGTGACAAATTGTTTATTATACCTAATATCTTCTTGCTCATCATCTACCCTAAAACCGTGTTCGCACTTCCCCCCGTAAATGCGCCTGATTATTTTTCATCTTTCTTGGCAACCATATAGGAGAACGCGTATATGTGTGACCCTGACTCATAATTGAGGTGAACTAGGGGAGCTCGCACTGCCTACACGTAGAGTGGTGTGTGGTATAAATAGGACTCAATTATCGAATTACTATTTATACGGTTATGTATCGATGTGAGTTACACTCGCATCCAGTTTTCCTGTGTAGCTGTACTCGACGAAGGCAGAGATGATCTTCTGACAATGAGTGCTTAAACTTCCGTGTTTTCACTTATCAGTGGTGGCATTGAACATCTTATTTGAAGTTCGTTTTATTTTTTTTTTTTGTATTTATCTTTCATTTTTGTTTGCACTTGAGAACTCTTTGAGATTCGAACAGCTACACTGACTCTTTTTATGCTTACATACCGTCAAGTGTTATTATCATTTAACATACATACATATTTATTGAGTTGATGAAGTAAATAATGGTTCATGTATCAGATGCAATATATACATACTCGTATATGGCCAACGTTTGGACCTGATTGCGATTCTGATCTTTTTATTTTTCAGAATTTGTTACAATTGCCAGTGTGCACGATTAGCATAGAATGGCGATAAGGCGGCCTTGAATTATGTATTCCGCTGTAGATATCATTTACTTGCGCGTCAATCATTTTCAATTGCAGAATAGAAAATATGCTGAGGGCTTCTTCAAATTACTGCGCGAATGAATGTTTTCGCTTCGACTTTGATGGGTGTATGATTGGTGTGCGCCTATGTTATATTTAGAAAGAATAATTGTAATAAAATTGGGGGCATTTAATGTTTTATTCTTGCCAAATGGGGGGAAAGTATGTCAAGCTGTTTTGACAGGTGTGCCTTTATCAGTTTTGTCACATTTTTGTTGACCAATTTATAGCGTCTTATCAGCAGTCGTTTACTTATACTTTTATCGACCCTAACATGAATGACGTTCATTGTTCGCATTGACGAAAGTTATTACAAATGTTTTTGTGGTATGAAGATTCGAGAAAGGATGCTTTTTGTGGGGTTTACTGAATTTGTGTTTTTTTTAAGTGCTACAACGGACAAAGTTCAAAGAACTCACATAGTTCTTCTAATAATTAGCTATCTACTCGTACTTACTTACTTTCTACTCAAAAATCAATTCTGCAATGTGAAGCTAATAAACATTTTTAATGACCACTTAAAATGTAAATAAGTTCACAATGGAGGATGCTGTGTATTAAATATATTGCTATCGCGTGAATACATTCAATTTTAAATGAACTCTAAAAATAATTTTATTAGTCAGGCGCAATGCATTCAATTTCTAATAAATTCAAAAATGATATCAGTAGTTGCACGTGATGTCACACGTATGTATGTATTGAACTCGATTGCAAGTATTTCTGAATATTGTCGAAGCTGCTCAGAGACTGTTTTGTAAATGCTAATTTGTTAGTGTATACTATACATTACCTTTTAATTAGTGCTATATAATATAACCCATAAAACAGAAACCTAATAGAAATGTCGCGGACTGGAATTGCACTTGCATTGCACCTCAATCAGTTCTGTTGTCAAAAATAAGAGGCGAGAAAATAAAAAAAAAAATTAAAACAAAAATTAATAAATAGTTGGCGCAACAGATCCATAAAGCATCCTAAGCTTAGCTTCTCACAACCATTGGTTTGTGTGAGTTTATTTGTTTGGAACGAATAGAAGGGACCTACAATTTTATGCCGAGTCCAATAGGAAAAATTGAGGCACCTTTCCAGTGCAGTTATATTCTCGAATGTTTGTCTGACGCTCGTCAGAGGTTGCGCTTTGTAAAATATCCTAAGTCCAGCACACTAACCATTTAGCCACTGCGCCCACAAAAACATTGTGTACATTTTATTGTTTATAGTTTTTTTTAAGCAACTAAAGTGTCAAGTTTCGTGGGTCTACAGGGTGGGTCAAATACAAGTTTCTTTTTAAGAATGCAATAAAATGAACAAAATTAAATTTTAACATGTATTATGGCTTTATTTAGTAAGAGCAAACATTCCCATTAATTATGGAATACAACGTCGTTCAAGTGGCTACCTCGGCTGGCTTCGCAGTAGCGCATGCTGTAACTTAAATTTTCCAAGGCCTTGTTGATAGTTTCGGGCTGTAGCTCACGGATTGCTTGGATGATATTGGCCTTAAGTTCTTGAATGGTTTCCGGATTGTTGGCATAACATCGGTCCTTCACGGTTCCCCACAAAAAAATCCAAAGGGGTCAAATCGAAGTTCCAATTTCGAAGAAAAATGGTCCAATGATGCCACCACTTCACAATCCGCACCAAAGTGTCACTCTCTGTGGATGCATTAGTTTCTCGACAATAACGTGCGGGTTTTCCGAGCCCCAGATGCGGCAATTTTGTTTGTTAACGTAGTCAGAAAATATAATTGTTCGTCCAAAATCGTTGTCCAATTCAAGCTCCTCTAATGCCCAAACTGCGAAGCGATAACGAAGCGGATGGTCGTGCGCCTTCAATTGCTGAGTCAATTGGAGCTGGTAGGCGAATAATCCGAGATCATTGTACAGAATTCTCCTCAGACTAGTGCACACAGTCTCGGCTACAGCAGCGACATTCTCGTACGACGACGATAACCATGAGTGTTGTCCACTAGCATACGAGTCTCACGAACTGTTTGCACAAACTTGCGTACAGCAGGCGCGGTGGGTGCTTCATTTCGGGCAAAATTTTTTTTTTTTTAAATGCACGGTTTGGCCTACACAGCACTTACTTTGGAAATAAGTTTTCAAGTTTTCAATGGCTACATGAAATTTGGCCCCAATAAAAAATGGCCCCAACTGAAAATGAAAAATCACCCCAAAAATTTACATGAAAGGCAACAACAACAGAAAATTGCGTAAAATTCTGCGAATTGGGGTGTCAATTCATATTTTGGGGCCTTTTTTAATTTTTCAGTTTGGGGTAAAATTTCATTATGAAATAAGACCCCAAAAGAAGAAATGAAATAAGACCCCAAACGAAAAACGAAAACGTATGGGGAAGCATGCTGCCCCCCTGCAACCCCCCTGCTTGGGTTTACTGTCAGATTTGGGGTCTTATTTCACTTTTTGTTTGGGGCCTTATTTTATCGCAGTGGGGCCTTATTTCATATTTGAAATTGGGGTAATATTTCATTATGAAAAATAGCCCCAATTTTGGTGTGATTTTTCATTTTCAGTTTGGGGCCAAATTTCATGTAGCCGTTTTTAATATTTCCCAACGTTATTCAAGCGTAAAGCGACTCATTTCGTTCCGCGAAGGTATGATACTGACTTTCTGTCAAGATTTCGAGCGGGAAACAGCTGTCAGTGTCAAAATAATTTAGGAGTAATTCGGAAAACCCTAAAGGAAAGCCTCAAAACTGGGAATATACCACCAATTTTTGAAAAACTCGAAAACCACTGAAACAATTAAGCTCAATAGTTGAGAAATTTAAGACCTTAGTTTTAGCATTGAAATTTGGTAAACGGGCATATAACTCTGACATTTTACAAAACCGAGTGGCATTGGATAAAGGGCGTGGCGTTTCCCATAGAAAAAAATCTATTTCAAAACGCTGCTCTTCGACAGTCATGGGAGCCAAACTTTGTTAAATTTGGAACATTTATATATGCATTGTCCTGATAGACAAAAATATATCTAGCTAATAAAATTCATGCGGACACGACCAATTATTTAATTTGTTTAACAAATTCCACAGCATCGCGGCAGTAGCTTGAAGCACCCGTTACAATGAACTACCTAGGTACCTTATTTTAGTGCATAATATCACTTGACTCACTCACTATATTTGAATCACATTCCGATATTTGTATCCCCATCCTCTAATGTCTAGTCGAAATAATCTATTTGTAGATGTCTTTCCGTCGTTACTCAATTCCGTCCCGGTACACTGACCCCAACTCCCCTTCTTGCTATCTATTGACCGCATTTGTTCAGTGCAATTCCCTCTGTATTTAGTTCATCTTAGTGCAATAAAAACGTGAAATGCCTGTGCGAGTGCGATTGCTCCTTTGGAATATACCTCCAAATCGAAGTGTCAATACTAACGTAATAAAAGAGTCAAAGGAATCCCTAAGTGATTGAGTGCATTCCCCTGACTGGCACGTATATAGAAATATCTCGACTTTGAACATGGACGTGGTTGGATTGGAACATAAGTGTTTGTAATGTATTTTAGGAAATTTAGTTTAACAACAAAAAAATGTTTCCCAAAATAAATCAGCTTTGCAATGTCCATTAAACTAAGCCATCTATAGAAAATTCCGTAATCGGGGCTAATTTAAAAGGACTCCCAAGAGAGAGACTGAGAGTAATTTGATGCCTGTCCAACACGTGTAGGGATTATCATTTATAAATCATATCACGCGTCCAACCTTAAAATAATCGAAAGCAAATACTGACTGTCTGTCCCTCCTTTAACATGCAGGCAGTATTTTTTTTTTTTCCTCTCAAGATCCTTTTACCGCCATAACCTACATAAAAGAAAAGACAGGCATAGCATACGAGTAGAACTAGATATGGTATACATGTATATTGTATATATCAACTTTCGTTCCCATTAGTACATGGAAATAATAAATGCTGTCCTGCACAACACACCCACCCAAGCTTTCTATAGATGAGTGTAAGATTACACTCCGCCAACACCTAATGTGTCACTTTTCTTAAATAAAAAAAAAAAAAAAAAAAAAAGAACCGACGACGACGCACTACGATGTGTTGTACGAGCGTGTGTATGGCTTTCTTTGGAGACTATAATATCACATGATTGATGTGATATGTGATTCACCAATTTAATTGGGCGGAACTATGTTGTAAGCATTTTACTACGGCATGCATTAGCTCTCTCTCTGTCGTATTCATCTTTATATGTTGTAAAGCTTTTATTAGGGTTTTGTAATGGTCTCTTTGCTTTTGCTTATTTTATGGAAATTGTTAGGGGAAATTGTGCACAAATTACATTCCCTCCTCTAAACTGTGGCAACAAAGAAGATGTGGTAACAAAAAATAATAATAATAACAACTGCTGACGGTAAGCTTATGTAAGGCCATGCAGGGTGGCCCGGTCCTAAATGTTGTTGGATCAACAACGGGCAATGACATTTCCACTTAATGTGTAAATCTTGAAGTGAGAGTTGGAGTACAAGTAAAATATAAAATTTTGGTATGAACACACCAGTCAATTATTCCTGCTCTAAAAGAAAAACACGTCCCTGCTGCATTAAATGTGGAAAAGGAAATTGGCAACACTGATCTCATCGATGGCTCGCGTTTAGCTTTGTTCCTTATTTATAACCAAACCATCTCCCCAAATCTCTCCCCAGGAGACATATACCGTGTTATCGTATTCAAGTCTAAATTAAGCTGGAAACGGAATAAGAGGAAAGAATGAAGCAGGGACTAAACACTAAATTCTTTTAACGCCTCGTCAAAGGGTTTCGGGAAGAAGTATGACTTACAACCGAGCATAGTGAAGACGCAAATTTATCGTTCTCAGACTCTGGACATGTCTTACCGAACGCGCACATTTTTGTAAATTTAACACTTAAAATGACACCTTCATCCTTATGATCGCCGATCAGGGAAAGCTCCGTACATACGCCAATTGAGTGCACAAAATAGAACAGAAAGCTTTTTCCTTCTATTGTAAATTCTGGTTCACTTTACGTTGCTCGCTCAGCGACACAAAACTGGAAAAGATCCAGAAAAACATGGCTGCCGTCTATTCTGTCAAACGCTATCATGAAATTATGTCCACCAAAAACAATTTTTTTTTTCGTCTAGTAAACGAAATTGCAACGAAATTGTCGCTGGCAGCAACAGAAACAATCAATATAGACTTGTTTACGTTCTGTCGTTAAACAGCCATTTTTCTGTCGTTAAACAGCCATTTTTCTGTCGCTAAATTCTGTTGCTGAAAAAAAATTTATTGGATTCTGTTTCTGTTCTTCGGTCGTATTTTATATGAGTCTTATTCTATCATCTACTAGCAAAATTCTTTTAAATTTAAATTGTTGACCAAGGGACATACTTGTCAAGGACTTTACTAACAAGAATAATGCTAAAACCTTTTCTTCAAAAAAAAAAAAAAAAAAAAAAACAACCTAAATAAGTTGCCCTCTTCCACCGGAACTTCTATAGACAAAGTGTACTAAATTCCTGATAAATGTTTAAAGCTATATAAATAATATGCGAATTCAGCAATTTCACCATTTTTCCATTATACTTGTATGTACATTGATGTGATCGATCAACGGCAAAGAGTTTTTATAGTAGTGCGCTTATAACCCTACGAAAAGATTTAAAAGCGATACTTGTAGAACTCAGTAACTGTAGAGGGTAGATATCGTGAATAAATTCTGATGAAAATGTCAGTCGCAAAAAATGAAACACTCACATTTCAATGTGAATGCGCGCACATAATTTTGGATTTTATGTGCGCGCATTCACATTGAAATGTGTGTGCTTAGTTTTTTGCGACTAAAAAGTTGCGCGATTGAAATCGCATGTGTGTTTCGGGCCTAAGGAGTATTTTAGAAAAAAGAAAGATGACTATTCCGATCTTGGCTTATTAAAAGCACTTGCCTCTAATATAAAACTATATTAATTTGTATTTACATATTATATATGTATTCAATGTTCATATGGATATTGGATATTGTTTATTTTTGTTAAGTGAGGTTACGCTCTTTAGGAAAATGGATAGTCCGGAAAACGTCTGTTTCTTATTTAAATCAATAAGAAACAAAGATAGGCTTAATGTTGATGGTTTTTCCTACGACTTTGTGTATATAAACAAAGAAAAGCGTTGTGATTTGTTCACATTTTACTATTTCGCATTGTATTATTTCGCGAAATGTTTTGTTTTACAATTGTTTTACAATTTCGCGGCGAAATTTATTATCATGTAATAGATTGTAAAACAAAATATTTCGGGAAATAATACAATGCGAAATAGTAAAATGCGAACAAATCACAACGCAAGATAAAAATTTGCGAGATGACAAATGCGAAATGATGTTTTTGCGATATGATTACAAATTGAAATGAAAGATTGCCTAACAAAATTTGCGATTTGATGAAATGCGAAATAATTAAAAAGCAAGACAACAAATTGCGAAATGATTATGGCGAAATGATAAATTGCCATATATATTAGGCTAAAGGATTTACCGTGGCACGTCCGTACGCAAAAAGTAAAACACATAACTATGTTAACAAACTCACTTAAGCGTTGCGATTGTTAGGTGCGTTCATTTACATTGAAAATTATTGTTTTCTACTTACGAAACTGCATTCGTGTGATAGAAAACGCATGTCTGCGCCTAGCCTAAGTTAGCTGAAAAATGTTCAATATAATCACGCTTATTCTGAGATTCGATCGAATCGAGTATTCCTCGAATTCAAAACTTTCACTCGACTGAACTTTTCGCATTCTAAGTTTCGAGGGAAAGAAGTTCATTATCGAATGATTTCATTGGATGAATTTTATTTTCGAAATCAGCTGTATAAATATTTAGCTGTCAGATTCTCTATTTTTGTTGGTTTTAATTTGAGTAAAGATAGCATTTATGTATACTTGGAGGTAGAAACGTTCAAATTGAACCGAAAAGTACTACGGAATAAATCTAATCCACTTAGTGTGCCCGACGAAATATAGGTTTGCATTATGGTATTTCGCTTGTTGGAAGTTTCTGGCTTAATAAGGCAGCATTTAAATACATGTTGTGTCCATTTTGATTGCGACCTGCAAATATATATATATATATTTTTTTTTTTCATAAGATTTTGCTTCCTATTTAATTTTATATGTTCTATGTACATTTTGTGTTAAAAGTAAGCTACATATCTTTCGATTTATGCAAAAACAATTGAATTTATAGCGCTTTCGACCTTAATGTTCGCTCATATAAAATTTGACATTTAACTCGATCCAATCGAAACTGAGAATGTGGGGAAAAAAAAAATCTGGTAGCCTACTTTTTGTCAAAAAGTTTTACAACTTTTTATTTGACGTCTGCTAGCTAATTATGTGTGTCAACGAAAATCAGGTTTGCCATAAGTCTTCTTACCTTAAAACGTGTGCTGGTTGAATTTGATTCAAGGAACTGTACCTTTTACTCGGTTCTAATGAGTGGATTCTCAATGTAAATGACGTGTCGCAGAGTTTGTCTTTGACTATGCCTAACGTCTGACAAATTCCAAGTAGTAGCACACCCTCTCCAAAAAGCTTTTCAAATAATTCCTTTGGGAGGGTGTCAAAAAAAATTGTTGTCGTTCAAACAATAAATAAATAATAAACACAATGCGGATGTGTATCCCCCTATCTTATTAAATAGCGACTATCTCTATGCCCATTCCAACTTACCAAACCTACACTTTATTTAATTTACTGTCACCCTGTATAAAAAAAAGCCCCACCACATAAAAAACCATCAACAAGTATTCTGTGCGGTAATGGTGGTTGATGATGGATTGCATAAAGCTGAAATAGCCGTCCTTTGTACGCATTATTAATCTTCAATAAAAAAAAATGTAAATAAGACGAAAGACGACCAGCTGTTGGTTCAGTTCGTTGTCCCGCGCCGTCACCATCATCATCATCATCATCGTCATCCTTTGTATTGTGTGTCAGCGCACAAAGTTAATAGATCAAATGGATTTAATTTTCATTACTATCAGTAGAGTACGATGTAGAAAAACGTGTAGAAAAAGGAAGGGGTAGCAAAAAATTAAACCCTGCTGCAGAGACCAGAGGAGCCAATTCAGTCATGTCACATGTTGCTATTCCCGGCAAGAGTATTTATTAATTAGGCGTTGAAGACCACTTGTTCCATCATCGGTGCCGAGGTTAAATGTAGTAATTAAGTTCACTGACACTTAGATCACACTCCTCTCTGTTGATTGGAAATTAATGTGCAAATTGGTTGATTTGTAAGCCAGAAAACCACCACCACCGAGACATCAACCACATGAATTAACCACCCCCAAAGTGTGTATTAAATGTTTTCGAGTAAGCATTTTTCTTTTGAATCTATTGAAATGTGTTTTTTTTTTTGTAGGAACTCTCCTTTTAAAATGTTGGTACTATTTAAAAAGATTGCATTCATGGCAACTTGTGCAAAGCACGTTTATGAGTAAACAGAAATAAACATAATGCGTAAAAGCTATGCACAGTAAACAAAGCGATAAAAACAAAGGAAGAAGGAATTCTTTGGAAAGCTTTATTTAGTGTGATATGTAATTTTAAGAGAACAAGGTAGTCGATAAAAAATATCCTTGTATGTTAAATTTTTGTATTCCAAAGAAGTAACCGAAACAAAGATGAATTGTTCTTTGATGTGATGCACTTTAAAAATGGAATAGATTGTTATTAGCTGTCAAAACTTTTATTAAATTGTAATAAACAGGGAACAGATTTAGTCGTTCGGACTCGGCATAAACATTAGTAGGTCCCTTACATTCGTCCCAAAAATAAAAACTCACACAAACGAATGGTGTGAGAAGCTACGCCTACGGTTCCTATACGAACCTGTCTTTTATCATTTTTTTTTGTGTCCTGTGTGTAATTTATTGGAGACATTTTGAATGGGATCGATGAGAAATTGCAAAAAGCAAAAGGACCATCTATTGAAGTTGCGGTGAAAGCGCACGCCGTCTTTTCTGCAAATGAAGCACTCAAGACCATCAAATAAATAAATAATGTAGTAAATGGCGGTGAAAACTTCATAAATTGCCTTCATTGCAGTCGATGACAAGACGTCCTTTAAATGGGCTCCACTTGTCTCTGCCCATGTCCTCTCTTCAACTCTTTCAAAGCTTTCCTGAGGGACAATCGCAGGCGTTCGTGGCCAAATGTTTCTGGTTGTACGGTGTTAATATAAGGCTTAAATGCCTTTTTTACAGTTTAGTTTTGTCTTTCTTTGATTTTTTACGTCAACAAAATCTATTCCCTGGTAATACGATTCTCAGTGAGAGTATCTTGGCTCTCTTTCACTTTTACAAGTTTTTCTGGTTAAGCAACGCCATTGAGCTGTTTTTTTGACAGCTACTAGAATTTGACATTTTATGAAACAGTATCGAAAAATGCAATATACTGGGATGTCAGAAAACTGTATGTTTCAAGTTCGTGTCAATCACATATGTGTGCTGAATTCCCAATTGAATTCGAAATTGAGTTTCGAATTCACTTTCTTACTGTCATTTAATTGATTTCGTTGAATTGAGAGACAATTAATTGAATAAATTATCAGTTTTGGTCTATTTACCAGTTTTTTTTTTTACTATTTTGAGCTTTTTGTCTCATTTTTGGCACCTTTTTGACTCGGTTATTGCAACAAACTCAATCAAATTTCTATTAGTTGCTTTTATTGAAGTCGCACTGCATATCGGACGTAACTAGTTAAGTCAAATCTAAAGTGATAGCCAACGTTAAACCTGAGGATTAAGCGTTTAATTTAATACATTTTGCGAAAATGTTGTAGGGCTCTCTGAGACCGGCCAAAATAGTCATAAATTCAGCCGACAATAGTACTTGTTTGTGGCAACAATTTAGCGGTCAACAACTCTCAAGGGTTTTCCGCAGCGAGAGTCATTGTTGTTCCTCACATTCTCACATTGATTATACGACTACAAATCCATATCACTAAGGCAACCTTAAAAAAGGCCATAAACTTCGCACCAACTTATAGCTTTTACACATAACAATCACAAAACGATACACCAAGTGCGTGCACTTTACGATACCTATACGTGATATACTTTGCTTCTTTATAACTTGTTATAAAATCCGTGAAAAGTACTGCCCTTATAACTAGCAAACCAATTATTTAGAGTCCTCCTGGAAATGTAACAAAATGTTAACCGACCAACTTGCTACTGCCACAAAGTGCAACTTGTCATGCTCTCTGGACTGTATGTCGCTTCAAATTGCAATCGGTGGTAGGTGTATTTGCAATCTGCTCCAAATTCGTACAGCAATTATTTGCAAACACTGCTAATTGCCAAAAAAAAAATCCAATTTATAACCATCAGAAGCCGCAAAACTATTGATTAATTCGCTGCCGGGCGAATCGGGTGAAATGAAACGCGAATATCGCTACCCCAATCTGTCGACTGGTGCCATTAATCACTTGATTGGGGGTAGCAAACAAAAAATTGCACTCCACTCCCCAGAAAACAAGAAAAAAACAAACGCCAACCAAGACATTATACGGTATTACGAGTTTGTTCACACTGTAGTATATATATATGTATAGTGAATCGAATACCTGGCTAAAAGCTGATTGACACGAATAAGTTTTAGTTTCGCCAGATCCGGAGATAGCTGTTATACAATTTGGTCATGACCACTGCACAACAAATATTCCCAATCAATTTCAGCTAAGCACGCACACGCACCGTGTATATGTTTACCTTATACGATGCGGCACAATCCTATAAGCACGCTGTTGGTATGTGCCCCCCCAAAATGGAGCCACGCGAATAACGCGCTCCTCTCCAAAAACACTGACTGGCAAGTCGCACGATTCGCACGACGATGACGTTGGTCGTTTGCATGCGACTCATTTTCATTGTCGCGCAGCCAAAGAAAAGCGATTTTTCAAAAAAGCCAGCAACAACAACGACGACATAAAACACGCACGTATATTGTTGGCGTATGCCGGGGGGAGGGTCGTCGAAAAATATAATGCTGCTCGTAAAAGTAGAACTGCCAGTTCCACCACCCTCGTCTGTAATTGGAACAATAGAAGAACTGGCTATAGCTTAAGGCTGCTTCTCCCCGCATCGCCCCATTGATGTGATGGGGACATGAGGCACAGAAATGGATTAAAATAAGGGGTGGCTAAAAAGGGTGTCAGTTGAATGGTTTAAACAGCTTCGGATGGTGTCGCTGGGTCTGCGTTTGAATTTATTTTCGCTTTACAATCATCTACTGTTTAGGGCTGTTTTAAAGGCCTATCGCACGCACAAGATCTCAGCGACACAGCAGGGGAGCGAATGCAAATTTAGCTATGTGCTTACTACCTGAGTCTGAGTACAACTTATCGATTTTTAATTCGATTTTGTGAGTGCAAATTACCAAGCATCCGATGGCAGCGACACATTTAACTTCCGCCCGGGAACCGTGTAATAAATATTTAATGAATGAGAGAAAAATTATATTAAACGAGTTCTCGCAGGTCGTCTGTTAGTCATTTTGCTGTTGAATCGTTCGTTCGAAATGTATCTGATGTCATATATCTAAACGAGATTGTTCTTGTCGTCACACACGGAGGAGAGCGAGATCACAACGCGCCAATTGATCCCTATTAGTATGGAGTTTGTGCATCGGTGCCGCACCGCAATTCCCATGGATAATGATGTGGCTGGCTCGCTGTGGGTCATTACTAAAAGCGGTGGGATTGTGCAATCGGCTGGTACGCGGCAAATTTGTTTTAATGCGGGTAGTACTCGCACTCGCACTCGAACTTGTATTTTGTATCGTGCACCACCGCCTGTGACGGCGATGTGATGGATTTAAAGGGGGAGCGATGGGCGAAGTCCAATGCATGAGTGAGAGTGAAGCGATGCGTGATGATGGAGTTATTGCATCGGGTTATAATAAAATTACGTTGGTCGATAGATAGAGTGCATGTAGCAGTGCGCCTGCGTTAATTTCAATTCAATTAAAGTCCGTCCTGGGAATGTTATAGCGAACGAAAAATCAAATTAAATTAAAAAAAAAAAAAAAAAAAAAATTACTACGTCTTCTGCACATGCCTTTTGTGCCGGGTGCGGTGCATTAATTCCATCAAAGAAGTGGGGGATACAATTTACCACAATAGTTGTAGTTTGTCACATCCGTTGACTGCAGTTTTTGTTGTTTTACAACGGGAAGACTGGATGTTGGTATATCTGAGATTAATAGACCTCGAAAGCACCAAGGATCAATTGAGCCTACATTTTTTAGGGCATCTTCGGCTCGAGAGTGATTTTGTGAAAATCGGACAAAGGGGCTAGGCACTTCCCATACACGCGAAACGAGAAAGTTAAAAACAATGTAAACTACATTGCTCGACACTCATGGAAGCTAAAGTTGAAAAATTTGAAACATTGACGTCGATTGTCCTGATAGACAAAAACATATCTAAGCAGTACGTGTTTATCACTCTAAAAAATGCGTGTAAAATTACTATGAAAATGTATGTAATTTTTAATGTAAAAATAGGCAAGTTGCGTGTTTATACACACGACAATAGGTAAAAAAAAAATTTAAACACATAATGTTAGATATTACAAACATTTGTTGCAAATGTACTCCTTTTGTGTACTTTTCAACAACTTTTGTTCAATAATATTCTATTATTGTTTAAACTTTACTCTCAAAATGTTTATAAATAAACAAATTTTGTTTAAATATAAACACCTTATGAAAATTACACACACAGTGTTTAAAGACCAACACCCATTTACACCAATCTGATGAAAGTTACACATTTTATGTGTAATTTTGCAATTCGATTGTGAGTGACGGTGCATTTGCGAGCTCATACGTGATCAGACCATTGAATGAAGCGGTTGCAGCTTTTGCGCTCCCAAGTTCCATGGCATCTTTTAGTGAAAGAAGTGTTTTTTTACTTTCTTTACGGAAGTATTTTTTTTTTTTGTTAAATCGAATAATTTTTAATAAATATCTTAAGCATTTTTGGATTGTTTTATTTCGTTTAGAGAGGTTCACTGCAGTGGAGGATATCAAGGCCAATGATAACACTTTTACTTGTTTTTGAATTGTTTTGAATATACTTTCTGACGATGTACAATTTTGTTTAATTGTACACATTAAATATTGAATTTAAGCAAAATTACATAAAAAAGTCTAATTTTAAGCTTTTTCATACACAATTTTGTTGGATTTTACACATTGTATGTCGAATTTTGCTACAAATTTAAACATAAAAGGTTTAAATTTACACATTTTATGTTGATTTATAAACATTTCTTTCACACCTTAAGTGTAGAAATACGCATTTATATTTAAAATCTATGTGTGAATTTACACAACAAAGGCTTAAGATTTACGCATTAAATATTTAAAATTGATACGTGCGTAAAATTACTGCAATTATGGTAGGCAAGTAGATTCCTCGCTTAATGATAGTAAAATTACACGATTTTTTCTTAGAGTGTACAATGGCAATACATTTCATTTCATTTATTTTCATTTCATTTATTTCATTTATTACCTATACAAAATCAGTATGAAATAAAACACTTGAAGAAATGTCTATGATATTAGCTTTATTTAATAGATCATTTTATGTAATTAATGTTTACAAATGATTTCGGGCATATGCGCGCCACAGCTAGTTCGAATGAAGCACAATCGTGAAGTTCAATTTTCGACAACTTTATCGAGCATCTGGGGCCGTATATCAACAATAACACAGCGAATGTTGACTTCCAAATCGTCCAACGTCTCTGACTTGTCGGAATAGACTAGTCACTAGTGACTTCACATACCCCTAAAAAAAGTGTGTGAGATCTCAAGGTGTGAGATCACAGGATCGTGGAGGCCACAGGTCCAGGTTACATATCCATTTCACCAAAAATGGGACTCATCGGAGAACAAAATTTTGCATTGAAAATGAGGATCAAGCTGAACCATTCACCGAACCTACGACGCGTATAATAGTCACGCGGTTTCAATTCTTGCACAAGCTGGATGTTATAAGCTTTTAAGCCAAGATCTACAAAGTCGATGGGCATAGCTCCAATTGCTGTGCACGATGTCGAATCGATTCATTCGGATTCTCCTCAACACTATGGTCCAACTCTGACAGCAAGCACAATAGATCTTTTAGGTCGACGTGCATCTCAATGCTCCGGCAAGTCAGAATTAAAAAAAAAAAAAAAATTGTCCAACTTGCTCTGGTGGACGATTATGTCGACCGTATGTTAGGTTAGGTTAGGTGGCAATTATCCGTTAATACGGAGTAATTCACTTAGACCAAGTAAGGTCCATTGTGATACCACAAGCAGAGTCGGTTATTTCCGCTACTCTTGGAACCATTTCGAATTTTGGAGAAATTTCCGTATTTTACTGATATCCGTTTCGGCAATATCAGCAAGTATTCTCCTAGAGTTTGCTTTCTAATCGAGGATAGCGCCGGGCAGTTACATAGTAGGTGGAACGGAGTTTCCTCCTCCTCCTTATCCATGCAACTGCGACAGAAGTCATTAGCGGTAACTCCAAGCCTTACGGCATGTCTTCCTAGTACACAGTGGCCTGTTAGTACTCCGACAAGAGTTCCGATATGTTTTCTACTGACGTTTAACAGGACCTTTGTCCTGCGCCGATTTATTCGTGGCCAGGTCTGTTTTCCGTTGTTGCAGGTATCAATATCGCGCCATCTCTCATTAGCCTGTTGCAGTGCTAGTGTGGAGATGTTGTATCTTACCGTTTCAATTAGCACTTTTACCAGTAGAGAGTTCCATTTTCGTGCCGTTCCTTGCTAGTTCGTCTGCTTTACAGTTACCTGGTATATCTCTATGACCAGGGACCCAGCACAGCGTTAACGTGCACATATCCGAGATCTCATTCAAAGATTTTCGGCAGTGCCTGCCCAATTTGGTCGACCGAACCATGTTTTTCAAAATAAGTTAGCACAATTTGCACGCGTTGTTCTGGCTTTAATCTATTCATCGTAAAATGGCAAATCGTACTATCCACAAATCAACTTTCAACTGAAAATCTGTAGAAACAGAGTTACCAGTTTAAAAACCAAATCTCTAAAAAAACACCCTTAGTTGAAGAGTGGTAGATTGTTTATATTTACAGGAGTAAAAAAAAACTTAAAAAGTCAAACCTGGTTGTGTTGAGTCAGACCAAGGGTCCTATACGTACTACGTAGCTGTAATAAATAACTATTTATTTATTTTTGTGTGAATACTCATACAACGTCTTTAAAGTCTGTACTACACCTTGTGTAAGAATGAATATAGGACACTCCAAATAAAATAGGCCCTATATGCAAGGCAGATGGTAGACCTACTTTAAAAAAAGTAACTCATCAGGACTCTTAAACACTTTTTGTTGTTTTTTTTTTTAACGCAGCTAGATCAAGTGCATCATAATCTACATTAAATGCAAAAAGTGTCCACGTTTTACTTCAATACACCCACCAGACCCGTATATCTGACGAGATGGCATATAATTTGTTTTTGCTTTTGTAACTCTGTTCTTTACGACAAACCCTACAAGTTGTCATTCTCATTTAAAAGTTTATGAAAAACTTGCTGTGCCACATACACCATAAACAGTTCGATTGCTCGACGTTATTACGTACAAGATGTAGGTACAGTATATACATATTTCTATCTATTGACGTACCACACAGCATTGTGCAACAATTTTCCTTGAAAATGAAATCTCCGAGTAGCAAGTGACAAGTCCTAAACATACACAGCACACGGATGTTAAAAGAAAAAGAAGTGAAATATAATTTTATTCTATTATGGCCACTCAATACCACAGGAAGTAAACACGTTTTTATCCGCTTCCTTAACATCCAGCTCTAGGCAGTTACTTTTTACATAAAAAGTTATAACCACGATGAAATTATATGTGGTCGCATCCACTAATCCAATCACGTGTAATAAAGATGTACGATTGCGGAGGAGTGTGAATCTCAAAATATCGGATAAATAGAAGTAGAGAGATATGCTGAAAAGCACATTTCATAAAGTATAGCAGAAAGTTCTGCGTGTTCCGTCCACCATCCACATCGACTGTTAGCGCCATCTAAAGGGAAAAGTTCTGTCGTTGTCTTCAGTGGAAACAAATGTTTATTGAATTGAAATCTAAATTTTATTCTTCTTCATTATTTAGGACAACATATTCAAAACTCTGTTTCGTTTTGAAGTGATGTCTATAATGTGAACGCATGTTTTCATTGTTATTTTTATTAAAAAAGTTTTTTTGAATATTCGGATGGTGCAATGTCAGGTTTATGTCAAGTTTTATTTTGGAGTTCGTTCACTAGGGGACCAGTTATACCTATCATTCAAATGCATCATTGGAACAAATTATGGTTTAATTTTTTTGACAATGGAATCAGAGCAATCATTGAAAAATTGCTGTCAGTTGAAAGCGCTGTCAACAAGTGAAAACAAGGAACAATTGGTTACAAAGAAATCTAGTGTCTAGGTTTTGAGGTTAGAGATGATCATTAAAACAAAACTAACAGATAAAGGACCATTCACATGAGAGCGAAGGAACGAATTGATTAAATGCGAACAAACCACTTTTTATGCATTTATAAGCAGAAAATAGTACATTTTATTACTCCGAGAGGAGGATAATTAATTATCTTATCAATATATATCAAGAAAATAAGTTTATAAACAAAATTTCGAATTCCAAACACCCTTGCCGAATTGTCAAAGTATATTCGCAATCCACATCATTTAGTTCGCATTCCACAAACTAGCGAATAAAACATTCGTTCGATCTTAACCTCAAATTAGACATTGCGGGTAGAAACTGATGACTGGAATTCGCGAACTGCCGCGACCTAGAAAAGTGTTCATGTGCATTTGACTGTCAAAACTTGCGAATATTCGTTCGTTCGTAGGTAGTTGGTATCGCTCTCATGTGAATGGTCCTTAAGAGTGGTGTAGTGTACAAATATTGTTTGCTTAATCGCCTTAGAATGGGAAATCTAAATTTGAAATTATGGATTTCAATGATAGTTATAACTGGCCACTTTTAGTGTAGGTGTAAATATGAATTTTTTGACACCTGGCAATCATGCCCATGCGATTTCCGTCGCGCGACAGCGCATAAAAGTGTGTGCGAAATTTGACGCATTGACGCAGTCAAGTATGCAATATAGATCAGAATAGGTCTGTTCCCGCACTTTCTGTCAGTAAAAATGTCACAGTTCACAGTGTAAAATATCACATTTGGGAGAGCGGGAGAAGATTCTCTCTGCGAGAGGCAAAATTAATAAAAAAAAAAAAACACGGAAGCGGATGTACGAGTATACAAATTTTACGAAAGATTATTACGATATTGGAGTCTGTTAGACTCGGCGCGGTTGTAGTATGTTCAAGTGGCAATGGAACGTCGTCGGTTCACTAAGCTAAACTGTAGCTATCAGTAGTCTGGGGAGGATTTTCTTTTTTATTAATGCTACTTTACAAAATCTTTGGAGAGAAGCGCGCACAGAGTCCCAAATTTTTAGACAAGGAGCGGTCTTATCTCATTGCATAAGTCCTAGCACGTACAACTCATATAGATAAAGATATACACTTGTCTAATTGAATCATGTTGGTTGGTTTGGCATACAAAACAAAAAATGTGAAAGAGAAGAAAAAAAAAAGTCAAATCAACCCAAATCGTTGGCTTAGTGATTATATCTGATAGTAAAATCAACAACACAAACAAAAAAAAAAAGTGACGTAGGTACACATATCTACTCGTATGTATACCCAACATCATGTAATCGCTGTCATCGTCTTCCTTCTACTACTTCTTGTTCTCCGTCTTTATTAGACGGCATTAAATTGGCTTAGCAAATTGACAGAATATAAGGGGGGAGTCAAATAACTTGGTAAAGAGATAAGCTGTTATCAATGGGTTGATATGACTGACTGATTTCTATTTCTATAAAAAGGAACGAGGCACAGTTGACTGGTATGACTCATATCATACAATTTGAATATTTTAACGCAAGTAAAATGTTTTGGCCAAAATGTTGGCAATCTCACCCGCAACTACATACTGTCGTTTTTATTAAACAAATTTACTCTACTTTGTATTCCAATCAATACTCGGATGGACAGAGCTTACTCTGAGCGAGTGGGGGAGAAAAAAAACAAGCACTCCTGTTCCTGTAGTATCTACACACTTTTCGAGGTGAAGTTCATTCATCCGTTTTCCGACTAAGAAGAAGGTGAAGGGGATAAGGCCGAGTTTCTATCCTTGATTTTGTGTTTATTTTTACTTTAAATTGTTAATAAGAAGAAACAAGCTTCGCACTTGAGATCGAAACTTTATATTTTATGCCATCAGTGAGGCAGAACCGAAATTAGAAACATTCCTAAAGACAACGAAACGTGAGAGATACGCTGAGCAAAACAAAAATTCCAAGCAACCAACTTAAATAACTACATAAGCAACCATCAGCAGATGCTCCCTAGGGGTGGATGCGGCAGCAGATAAAATCATTGAATCGTGCATGTCGAGCTTTCCCTCAGCTGCTGTCCCCTCTCGCAACCCATCTCATATTAATGAACCAACAGAAAAATAAAGAGGAGCACGTCTCCTGTGAGAGGGCAGCTTAGCTTGATTTTACCTATACCTACAAAGGAGCATCTCTGCAACCGCCCGGCCGGCCCCCGTTCGTCGTTCACCATCACCACTAAGCCGCTGAACCGAAAAGATAGGGTTCCGTAGATTTAGTAGATTTATGAATAATAATTGGTTTCTCCCTTGAGAGGAGACAAAAGGAGGCAGAAGACATTTGCACGGATACAAATGGAAACAATACAGAATATTATTAGGAAACTGTCTTCTGGATTTTATACTTTTCCGTTTCCATAACTACGAAGGTCGATTGGAATTTCGTGAAAATCATGGTCCGCTGTTGCTGGTAGTTTACATATCGTCACATTTAATGATTGGAAAGAATCGCTGTGTAGGTATATTCTTTGTGTATTCATTCAGTGTCTGTTTGGTGCTCCAATGAGGTGTTGAGAAAACACACGAAAATTAAGCTGGCTCGTAAAACTTTACTGATGCTGAACGAAAAACGTTCCCCATGTTCTTTAGGGGGGGAGTAGGTGTATGTATGTTTACAATCAGCCGCAGTGCGCGGTAGGAGTGAAGATTAAAATAATTTAGAAGGATGATCAAGAGGAGAGGGTATATCCACAACACAGGAAATATAGATATCTAGTCGAGAGAGTCGACGAAACTCGGAAACAATTAATTTGAGTAGAGCGTATAATGTATACAATACTTATAGAGAAGTGTTTTGGCCATAGTTTTGGGATTGCTTAATGCTTCTCGGTTTTACAGGTGCCGAAATTAATGTTTATAGTTACTGAATGGAATTTTGTATTCATTATTAGGTGATTTCGAGTAGTTGAGGGTTTAAAATTTGCCAGTTTACATTCGATTGTTTGTGCGATGGGAGGTGGTTATGTATAGGTAGGCACAATTATATCAGAGGTCTTTGTTTTTGGACATAAAACGGTTCACAGTTTGGCGATACAATCGCTCGGTAATACCTATGTGGAGTTTGTTGTTGATTTTGTAATTTAAATGAGCTTTGATGAAGTTTTCAAAGTGTTTACATAGCGATTTGAACGTTTTAGCTAAAAGTGAGAGGCATACTTTATATGGGCTTAGCTTAAGCTCCTGTGTGTGAGGTTACATGGTGGAGGATGGTTAGATGCAAAAAAAAAAACAACAAGTAGAACGATGTGGAGCAGTAGAAAATGAAGAATTACAGAATCCATATGAACGCCGTTTTCAATTATGTACTTCGCAACTCCGCAGTTTTCAAGTCGCGAGGTTCATCGTGGGGAAAACCCTATGCATCTATTAAACCAATGGAAAGTTCGAGTTGGGGTTCGAATAATATTCTAGGTATTACAAATAAGTCTAGTAAAGTTGTAATTATGGCGTATTTGAAAAAAAAAAAAATCGAATTTATAGATACGTGGGCAGAAGCATTTAAAGGGTGTTTTTTATAGGTTTAGTTTTTAAACTGGCAACACTGTTTCTAATGTCAATTTGACAGTTGATTTGTAATTAGTACGTTTTGGCATTTTACGATGTCTAGAAACACCAGAAAAACGCGTGCAAATTGTTCAAATTTTTCGAAAACCATGGTTCGGTTCGCCAAACTTGTGTCCATTTGCGGTCGATATAATCGACCGTCCGCACCACGTACACTCTTGTGAATAATACGCATCCCCAGTGACGACAAACAGTGCTCGAACAGAAGAAGTTATTGCCATTGTGGAGCGCAGTATTGAGGAGAATCCGAATGAGCCGATTCGCCATCGTGCACAGCTATTGGAGCTATTCCCATCCACTTTGTGAAAGATTTTACGGGAGGAATAGAAACATGATTTCTGACTTCTTCGTTCCTCAGTTGAATGGCATTGACGTGAAAGAACTTTGGTTTGATGGCGCAACATGCCACACGACGCGCGACATCATCAATTGATTGCGGGAAACATTTGCTGAGCGCATAATTTCGCGGAATGGACCTGTGAGCCTCCACGATCCTGTGACCTTTAGATTATTTTCTTTGGGGATATGTGAAGTCACTAGTCTATGCCGATAAACCAGAGACGTTGTACGATTTGGAAGTCAACATCCGCCGTGTTAATGCTGATATACGGCCCCAGTTGCTCGATAACGTTGTCGAAAATTCGACTTCACGATTGCGCTTCGTGCCCGTGCACAGCAATAGCAATTGTATTGCTTATAGATCTTAGATAATAATGTTAATGCGAAAAATGAGAATAAATCGATTTTCTGGAATTTTCTTTCTGCGTAAACCTGATGAAATGCAACAATACGAACAAAACAAAAAAAGAATCATGATAATCAGCCCAGCGGTTATCGAGTTATAACGTCATCGAGTCTCACCCCATAGAAGATGTTTTTGGTATGGACGGTGCCACGCCCCTTTGTCCAATTTTGACTAAATAAAGCCTATTGTACTCCCAATGTTAAGGCCTAACTACCAATCGGGTAAGTAGTTAGTAGTTCCGTTTAGTCCCTATGGGAACGAACATTCCATTCATTTTAATATGCATTATCGAACTTAATTAAATTTCCCCAAGTATGTCAAAAGGTCAAAGTATCATTATAAGATAACTAGATAGAGATACATTTACCCACAATCAAATGAAATGAATTGAATAATAAATTTTACTCCACAAAACCGTCTCGTCCTATATCACTCAAACATATGTATACTATCCAAACCGGATGCATTGATGTTGAAAATTGTACAAAAAAAATTCAGTGTTAGACAAGATTTCCATTTGGGATACGTATAAGTTAAACTTGTTACAGTACAGTGTACCTTAAGCACAATACAAGGGATATAGTCCTCGACTACAATCATCTGGTATAGGTAGCAGAAAAAGTGGATGAATTCACAACTGGATGCATGTAACACATAGCACATGGAGTATCTGCACTCAGTAGCCGGAAGGAAACTATACGTAGGCGGAATAGCAGCTCTCAAACTAAATATAGGAGGCGGGGCGGTTTCCACAGGATACACGGCAGTGGGAGTAGGTACCCATGTTCTGTGATGGCTTTTAAAACGAACGAGTGTCATCCTTGCGCTAGCTTGTTGATTTGTGCCACCAAACCAACACCTCCTACACCTGTTTCAACACGCAGATGACATTACTTTACAGCTGCTGTAGCCGATGATTTCTGCCATGGGAATATATGAGAGATGCGAGTGTAGTATACACCAAGAGTTGTGATGAAGATAAGTAGGTACATAGTCTCTCTCTCACTATGACTATGACTAAGTGTTCCAAATTGAAACGATGACACATAAAGCCTTTTGTTGAGCTTTCTTGTTCTTCTTTCGACGTTTTTTTTTTTATGTTCTATTTCGCACACAAACATCACCTTTTTGTCGTGAGTTAAATTTCTTGTTTTTTGTTAGTGAGTGGTGTGGGTGATGTGCAAGCTTCATAAATAGTAGATATAGTCAAAAGCTAGGTGTATATATCTAGCTACTGTGTGAGACAAGCCAAAAAAACAAATGGTAAGGTTACATGGCAGCAGTTAACCATACACATTATACAACGTATACAAACACACACTTTTTTATTTATGATCGACCTCCCTTAAGGCACATTCAACTTTTGTATTTAAATAGTTGCCAGGGTGTAAAACTGTGAGAAGGTTGTTTTCAGTCCTTTTTTTTTTCTTACTTTGGGTTGATTTTTGTGTTCCATATATTTTGTAATATTTTTCTCTTTCATTCCTCATGCGTTCCATCCGACCATCCCCATGTTGCTACTCCCCGCTCTAATGACTTTGGCTTTGGGAAATTTCAACTGGAAGCATTGGTTGTGATCCAATTTAAGAAGGAAACAAATTTCGCTTCTTCTTTCATTCGGTGTGTTTCTTTCTTTATCCTTTTTGAGAATAGGCATAGCCCTTCGCGAAGAATGAATGAGAAAGCGAAATACTTATCATCAACATGAGTGGTGCTTTTTTTTGTTGTAGTAGTAGTTGGTTTGGTGGCAGTCTGGTTAGCATTCCGAGAGCTCTGAGTGTATATCAGGCTCTTGGTATTTCCTGAAAGAGGCATTTCGACTTAGTCGAAAAAGAAAAAAAATGAGAAGAAGCTCAGGGCTTAGAATTGTGATACAATTTTTCACAAGGATAAGTAGATGATGTGGCGTTGTGGAAAATGAGCAGTTTTCCCTTTAGACTACAAATCTGTAGGATGTGGGAAAAATAAAACAAAGCACACTCCACATTAAGCAAAGCCTAAATAATTTATTGGAACGACACGCCGGGCAGCTTGTATCGGAGACTCGGAACAGACCGTCAAAAAGTGGAAACTTGGGAATGGTGGGCTGGCTAAATTAGGGAATTTTTTTCATTTTTGTTTCGTTTTCATATGGGTGGTAGTTGTGCCGTAGAAATAGTAGTGGTAATTCGCTTAGTTATTCGTATGTCTGGATGTTATTCATTATGTATGCTAATGCTTAACTGGATCGTTGGTTTTTCGTTAAAAATTTTGGATACGTAATAGACGGGTAGAAGAAGTGTTTTAAACTTGTATTTAAGTTGGGTTTATGCAAGGATTTTTAAGGTACCATTTTGAACTCATTTTTAAGTAAGGTTTATTCAAGGACAAAGAGATATAATGGTTTTTTTTTAGGGTAGCACTTATAATGTGCTGGACTTAAGTCGTTAAAATTATAGCCAGAAGAAACTTGGTATCTGGTGGGAGACTTAACAATATTGGAATGTATAATGGAGTTCAAAGATCTACGTGACAATTCGTGCACCGTGAACTATGTATGAATACTTTTTCCGGGAAAGGGTTACCTGGATTCTGGAAATTCCCCATGAAAGGTGTCGTCAATACCATGGTTTATATGTATATACGGTATTTGTATGTGTATTGTTTCATGAGTTATAGGGGCGTGGCACCTCCCATACCAAAAAAAAACATTCAAAATCGTATATTTCGAAAAGTACTGAGCCGACTGAGCTCAAATTTTCAGACAATATTATGTATTGGCCCTGGAGCGTTCCTGTGAAAATCGGAAAGCCCCTTTGTCCAATGAAGGCACTGCAAACGCTATTCTTCGACAGTAATGGGAGCAAAAGTTTGGAACATTTGTAGCATTATTATGCATTGTTCTGATAGACAAGAATATTACCTATCTAGGCAAACGATTCCTGGAAAAAAAAATGTAGTGTACCGCAGATCATTACAATAGAAACTGTTTAACTGTTTTTTTTTCTATGCAGGGGGCTCGTTAGTAATTTATAAATATGGCAATAGTTTTCCAGAAAAAAAACCGTCACGGGAAACCTAAATTAACCGAGAATTGCTGTTGTTAGATATCTGTCAAGTCAGTGACAGATTTATCAATCGCGCATAACTTCTCATTAAATGTTTACTACAGTTGCCATCTTTTTTGACACACATAAACCACAAATGTCATTGATTTCTTTAGAAAATTGTGTAGAAAGTCGTATGTCTTAACAAACAATAAAATGGTATTTTCAAATCATGAAAAATTCAATAAATGAATAAATTTGAAGGAGTTTAATTACATTTGATGACATTTATTTAACTTCCACCAAATTTATTCATTTCTTGAATTTTTCATGATTTGAAAATGCTTTTTGATTGATTAATAAGCCACTGGCAAAATAAAACAGTCTTCGACTAAAGATACGTTTGGAATTTATAATTCACAATCAGTTTTTGATTGGAAATATCATAAGCCTCGGTAAACATCGAGCAAAGAGTGCATTAACGCAGATTTGGTGGTTCTCATTTTTGGAGACCACTAAATGTGTGAATAAATACATGCAAAATAAAAAAAAAAAAAATTGGACTCAATTACTGCCTGTGAAGTGGGCAAGAGGTGTTAAATTGTTCTTAGTGACGAAATGCTATCCTTTTCTCTCTATTTGCAAAACTTGTGCTCAGATATCAAAGCAAAACTTGGGATAAATTAAAGTTGTTAATCTGCCTTTTAACAAACCAAACTCAAATGGCATTGCGGATATCGAAAATACACAGTCGATATACAGACAAAAGCCCAAGAGTTCTAATTGAACACAAAGCCGCCATAGCAATGCATCCATTTAACTACTCCTTGTTATCTACCTCACAGCTGTTGAATTTGCACATTGCCATGAGAGAAGTTTTACCCAACTATTGCATAATCTCGGTGCCTCCCCCCCCAACCTCTATTCATGTACTCCCAACCATCCTTAGGCTGGTATAACAATAACATGTCTGTGAGTGCTGGCGTTGTCTCATTGTATTCCGTTTCCAACCCCTAAACGAAATTAGATTCTCTCACTGGTTTGTACATTCTCGCAAATAACCCAATTCCCAACGGTTTTTTGGCAAATTCATTAAAAAGCACTAAAGGAAGCACTGGCAAAAAAAAAATCCCACAACAGCCATGACCTACAATGAGGTCAGGTCAAGCTCCGAAAAAGAGAGAAAAATAAAGAACACATCAAACATTGCAAGAATCCTTTCTGTTCCGCTGAATACGCTAACCCGCCTACAAGAGTATACATCTCGACCTCGTTCTGTGATGTAATTTATCGACTCAAGTGGATGTGTATAGGCATTTTGAATGAAACCACATCCGTCATTATCGCAGATATACATTTCTCTCAATTGCAATAGTACTTATTCCACTCTACTTTTACTCTTTATTAAGTAAAATTTCCCAAAAAAAAAACACACAAGTCCACCCTCCTATGCGCCGCAATCATCTTGCGACATTCTCTTTTCATTTCCTTTCCTTAGCGTTTTGGTCGTCGTTATACTACTAGTTCTGCTTTACTTCTCGTCACTACTCTACACCGTTGATGGTGGTCTCTCTAAGTATCATCGTTTAATCAAAAAATCCCATCTATACTGCCTGGCGTTACCATCACCACCGCAACCTCCACCCTATACTTGAACGGGGGAAAAATACACAAATCCCCATAAAACATTAAAGAAAAAGAAAATAAAGAAAAGAAATATCTCCTCCAACCCTCTGTGCTAGAGGACAGGGAGGTCATAGGTATAGGCTTTGGCATTCAAGTGGATACGGAAGACAAAAAGTGGGCACATACTGGTGGTGGTATAAATCCTGCGAGGGAAACCGTAATCCACCATAGACTAGTTATTTAATACCTCGCACAATTCGCGTCTGAGGTGACTGCCTTTGCAATTCCTTGATAGATGATGCTAGTTAGGTTCGTCTTAAGCTGAGAGTATGAGCGAAGCACATTTTCTAAAGCATCGCCAATATTGGTGAAAGTATTCGACCATGACTTGGTTTAGACACACTGCTTCAACAGTAATTACATTGAATTATGCCAACAATAAAGGACTCAATAAATTATTGAAAAAAAAAGATGAGAAATAATAAATTGCCTGTGATATCCTTAAAATGGCCCGCGGTTCTTGGGGAAATTTGCCTAGAAAGTTTATTTTCATCCTTCTTGCAGCGCTGTCTTTAGCGAGAGATTGTTTGGTTTGTTCAGTTATATATTTGTGCCGGAAGATAGTGGAATACGGTGTGTCTTTTTTTTTTTGGTCTTCAATAGAGGACACCACTGTGTAGCCTGCTGGCAAGTGAATTCTATTATGTCGGCAGTTTTTTTTTTTATCTCCATCTTTCTCTTGGTATTCATCGTGAAACATAATTATTCCATGGTCCTTGCGTCTGATAAATTTTTCATTAAAGATTATCGTGCAAAGGCAAATTTCATTCGACTCTGGGGAACCATTAAAAGTGCTAAGGGATCAATATCTCCACAAAGATCTAAACGATCTAAATAATGTTTATAACTAGTCCTAAAATCAACAGTTTCATTAAAGTTAATGAATCTAAGAGTGGACTAGGACGGTTCTGACAGTAGGTAATACAAAAATGGTTTGGTGCATGCTTTTTTCAGTAAAAAAGAACATTTTCAAAATATAAATTAAAGCGACTGGAGATTTTTTTTAATCAAATGACGCTCTTACCCTCAAAATTACACGACGTCGGTGGAGGGTTAAAGTGAATTAGCTGCGAAATAGTAAGTAATTTACCATTTCGAAGTGAACTTTTTTGAGTTCGAAATTTCGAAAATTGTCCAGGTTAAATTTTATAAACTCAACAATGGCGAAAACCATATAAAATTATTTATTGTGTCCGTCAAAATATTTAAGTTGACGGTTACCAATAATTTATTGGTAAGGGCCTAAGACTCTACGGGCTAGAGCATTTGTTTCCATCCGCTCTACATGTCCAAGCTTATTCGATTGATCCCAAATAGCTCTTATAGTTTGTCGTTAAATCTTTTCCTCCAAAGCGACAGACAACTTTACTATCGGATGGCGTGGCACCTCCCATACGAAAAAAAAACATTCAAAATCGTATATCTCGAAAACCGCCGAATCCATTGAGTTCATATTTACAGACAATCTTAGGTATTGACCCAAAAGTGTTCCTGTCGAAAGTGGACAAATGAGGGTGGCGCCTCCCATACAAAAAATATCTTCTATATATAGGGTGAAACTCGATACATTACAACTCGATAGCCGCTGGCGCTGGGCCGATTTTCATGATTTTTTTTTTTTTTTTTTTTTTTTTTTTTTGTTTATGTTTGTACATCTTCTATATTTTTTGTTTTGTTCTTATTGCTGTACTTCAGGTTTAGGCAAAAAGAAAATTCCAGAAAATCGATTTATTCTAATTTTTCGCATATTACGAAAGAACAAGCCGGGAGGATACAGCTAGTAGTGTATAATTTTGTACGTCACGAACGCTAAATATCACCTTGAGAGTATTGTCCTTACGCAATATACATGTGCTGACTCTATGATTCTATTGGCTTGGAAGGTGCGTCTCGCCTATGTCGAGTTGCGTACAAAATGGCCTCTTCTAACTGGGCACGCTAAGGTACGAGTAAGGTCGTCCTCTACCGCGTTGTCTCTACGCATTGATGTTTCATATTCATATGCTCTGTCCAAGCCATTTTAGCCGATGAATTCCAGCCTACGTAGTTTAAAAAATCGTGACTTATGAACTACTCGTTTTTAGCTGAAATGACTTGCAAAATTGTCAGTTGTGAGAGTTTAAAAAAGGGTAAATTTAACTAGAGGAATAATTTCGAAGCACGGTTGTTTTCGCTTTTAACGACTGTCCCCGGACACAATCTAACTGACATTAGTTAAATTACAATCGCTGTCATTACATTTTAGGTCTGTTGCCGTGTGTTAATGTATTCAAACATTTTAATCAAATTTGAGAAAAAATTGTCAAACTCCGTTCCCGTACGCAAAAGTTAGACAAAAGATTCACAAAAAGAAAGCAAAACACTTAACTTTATTGCCTTCCGATTACAGTCAAAGGAATATGTATGGGCTGTCAAATGTCTTTAATCAATTTCCCACTGGCAATGACGTTCCCGAAATGTGGTGCAATGTATGTGTCATTTGTGTTTTCTGAGGCTTAAACCTGAGACCCCTCGCTCAGTAGTGCAACACATTAACCACAACTGAGTCCCACTGCGCCCACAACAGACAAGAAAAGTAAAATTGTATTTTATTCAAAGCGAAAACTGTTAAATATTAATACATATGTATGTGCGCATATCTGAATAAGAAAAATACACGTTTTCTAAATTTGTTTACGTTCGTACTTTTTAATTTTTGTTTCCAAACAAATTCTTTCGTGCTGGGACAAATGTGACATTTAGTCAATGTTGGCCCAAAATGAAGGGGGATGGAGTAATTATGTACAATTGATGGTGGTACATAATTCATACGCATTTTCAGTGCCTACAATCAAATCCATCATTGCTGCTTGACATGTTTCGCAACAAGCATTGCTAATTGAAAACATCAACTTACGGAAATATGCTATGTTTCCTTCATTTCCCTTGGTGGTTTCGTCAAAATGTCAAATATCAAAGTATTTCTTCCGTCTTCGTTAAGAATGACAAAGACAGTTTAAAATGCAAATTCAAGTGACGGTTTTTACAAGTTCATTTTGAAGCCTATTTGGAGGGATTGTGCTATTTTGGTTTTGACATTGTCATTTACGAAAAAATTTAACAAGAGCTATTCTCCCAGTCAAACATGAAGCTCCCTTGAATGTATTAATAAAACCCGCATATCCAATCAATGGTCTTGACTAGTCTTTTTTTTTTTTCGTTGCCCTGTTTGTGCCTTATAGTACCGATGTCGGATGTCGATTCGATTGAATGACAGCATAATAATATATTATAGTCCTCGGGGGCTATGCCCACAGAAAATTATTCTGCTCCTGTGTGCTTGTCCTGTCCCATGAATATACGATATCGCTATATACTACCTATATATAACAGTAAAGAGAAAAAGTGCAGCAGCAACAGCTGACATTATTTGAGAAATTGTCTTTTTGCTTTTTTGTGGGTGGTATTCGTATTTGGGTCGGTTGAATCACTCTAGTACGTCCTTCTTTTGTATGTTCTCTCCATCTACTTCGTGTTTAATTTAAAATTGTCTGGTGCAGCAAAAAGGAGTAGCACCGCAGTAAAGGAACAAAAAAAAAGAAGCAAAAAGCTTTTTGGTCGATAAACTTAATTCAACAAATCGTTATTCGATAGCAACAGTCATTAGAGAGAAGGCTGACTGTTGATCTTTATTTGTTGCATTACCATTTGTAGCACGTAGACGTAGACACATCATACGAGTATGAGGAACTCTGGTTTTGTGTGTGGTCACGATGGTGTCAAGTCATCGTGATTGTGAGAGCAAGCAAGCAAGAGCCTGGGTGTTGGGTTATTATTAGGCATGCGTACGACAGGTATGACAGGGGATTTATTTAAAGCATCATCGATCGTGACATTGCAATTAGCGTCTAGTAAGATACTTTATGACGTTTTCTATAGAATCGTTGTATTTGCTGTTGAATGTTGTTTGGGAGAATTCATTAAGAATTCATTTATGGGCAATTGCCACCAGTCGCTGGGTACGAGGAGAATTTTTTTTATTTTTCGAAAGAGACGGATATATTTCAATTTTATAACAATTTCTTGTTGAGCTTTTATAAGAATAACTCTTTGGTTTGCTTTCAAAATGTTCGTTTATTGTCACAATTCGGACTCTTCTTCATACTTTCCACGTAAGTCTTTCTTTCTTGGGAACAATTAATAATCGCTAGGTGCTTTGTCACGACTGTTAGGCTAGGCGCGCACTTGCATTTTCTGTAGCGTCTCCAGTTAGCGCGTTTTTTTGTTAACTGCCTGCGCGCCACCTTATATGAGATCTGCTTCTGGATTTGAGCCAAGAACTTTTTGGTTAAGTTTGGTTAAGTGTCCATTCGCATCCTAGACGACTGATTCGCCTACTTTCCTGGCCATGTCCATGTCGCGTACACTCAGTATGTAGACAAGTTCGCTATGTCTGCTGCTTCTCCAAATTCCGCTTTTCCGGGAGCGAAAATTACTCCACTAATGTCGAGTTAAAAATGGACAAGAATATCTCCATCCACTTTAATAGATGGTTAATGTCCATGCAAGCTGGGATGGAGAGGATCTTATAAAAAGCCTTCATAGAGTTTCTTGACAATCAATTGCCTTATTCCAAGAAACTGCGTTATTCGCTTGATTTCTGAAGTGATGTCAGAACTTATAGTAGAATGCGCTAAATACTTCAATGTTCCGTTACGTCCGATTTGTCTAACACTCAGTCACCAGTGTCATACCTAGCTACCGAAATTCTTCTTATTTTCCACACTTTTCCATTATTATTTTTAGGAATTTAATTACTACGCGTAACTCCATTTAGTCACTTGTGTCTTGCAATAACACGCAATTGTTTACGATACGACTTTTTTTTTTGCACAAGGACAAAAAAAAATGAGTCCTTAAGAAGTCAGAAAATTGTATTTAACACAACCGACAAGCGGCTATACTCGCAATTATGCAATGCAATGTGTTTCGGTCCAGTCAAAAACATTGTTTTTAAAAAGTTCGATGTGGCTGCGAATGTTGTTGTTCATGTGTCAATAGAACAGCAACATTATTAAAATATCTCACGAATATGTCCATTTTTGTCCATTAAGACACCCAGTGACAAAAAACAGAAACTGATACAGAACACAAAGATTTTACGCTCTGTAGTAAATTCTGGTCCTATTTACGTTGCTTGCTCAGCTACACAAAACTGAAACAGATCCAGAAAAACATGGCTGCCGTCTATTCTGTCAAACGCTATCGTGAAATTATGTCCACTAAAAATATTTTTTTCGTCTATTAGTCGAGTTTGCAACTCAAACTACCTAAAGCATGCAGCCAGTTCACTTGGCAGATGCAGAAAAACGCAAACAAAAAAAAACGCCCTTCGACGATAAATTGGCATTTCTGTCGCTGGCAGCAACAGAAACAATCAATACAGACTTGTTAACGTTCTGTGTCAAACAGCAATTTTTCTGTCGCTAAATTCTGTTGCTGAATAAAAAATTCTCTGTTCGTAATTCTGTTTCTGTTGCAAATGTATGGGATTCTGTTCTAATAGTTAACATTTATGAAATAAAACTTGACAACTTTTCAATTGACACGCCTGTCAATTTAATATACACTCTTTCTTTCTATAGACATCGCAGTTCTTAGACTAAAAATAATAATTAACAAGGAAAAGTTTACCAAATGTGGATAGTTTTTGTTTTCTTAAATTATTATTAGTTTTATAACTAGGTTAGAACATTGGCAAAAAGACTGCATTAAAATAACGAGTACAAACTTCTGCAATTATGTATATAAATTGAAGCCATACACATATACTCATTTGATAAGAATACCTGACATTCTCAGAACTTGACATTTAAAGTATGTTGGAATAAAATTTTATTGAAATTGAAAATTAAGCACATGCAAGATAAATATTGTGATAACTCTTTTTGACGGTTTTCATTATTGCAACATCAACGAATGTTTTCACAAGTACACAGATTTTACCCATCTGTATGGAATATACGCTAACATAGTCAACCATGATGAATAATTTATCTTACTGAAAATAACAGTAGGGAACAACAAAAAAAAAAGCAGAAATCCTCCAGCAGAGTATTTATTTCTGAAGACTGTTTGAACTTCATACGCTGTCATATCCACATTTTTAAAGCACACAACTCAGTTCATATCGAGGCCATTGTAAAACGACCGATTGCAAGTGTAGTCTGGGTATTGATGTTGTTTGTAAAAACAACTGTCCTTTTTTACACTGAAACAAGTGTTTAATTTCACATGCAACGTGTGCGTGTATGCATATATTTTTTTAAATGTTTCCCCCCCGTTCAATTAAAATCGATTTTTCCCCAAAAAAAAATTTGAATAATGCTATATCACGTAGAATAAAATTCCTAATCTGTATGTAAACTCAATTAAGGCAGTGAATAAAGAAAATTCTATAGGATAAGGTAGAGATGGGAGATGGGTGGGTGGGACGAATAAAATCAAACAAACTTCTTATTCAGCGCATGCAAAAACTTCCAAGAAAATTGCATCCACAGAGAAAAACGACGACAAAAGGATGATAAAAAGTTTTTCTTAGGTACTTTTTATTATTTTCTTTTTTATTTTTCAAGGAAATTGTACTGTCTGACTTTTTTTTTATATTCTCTGACCTGCTCAAGTTCCTTGTTGATTTAGTGTATTTTACATTTTATATTTTGTAGGTTTAGATGTTTTGCTATTATAAGTTGGGGTAGGAGATGAGGGTATTAGCATTTTTCTCTTACCTAGTCTTTAATGAATCAGCTATAAAAATGTATTATAGGTACTGTCGCAGATATTTGGTCTTAATTTTTTTTGGATATCAAAATTTAAAGATGGAAATTAGATTTCTTTGTTATTCGTGTTAAATGAAAGCTTAACCTATAACAACAAAGTGAAGTATGAAATTTGGGTTTCAGAAAATCCACGAGTAATTGTTGAGAAACAAATGCGTCCACAATGCGTGAGTGTTTGCTGCGGATTTTGGGCTGGAGGCATTATCGTCCGATTTTCTTCGAAAATGCGACTGGCAGTAACAATTAATTGCGTTCGTTATCGTGACATGATAACCCAGTTTTTAGTGCTTAAATTACAAGATATGTATGTGACCAACATGTGGTTGCAACAAGACGGTGTCACATGCCAATTACTGCATGAGTCATTTCCTAATTGTGTAATTGGCCGTTTTTGCGATCAGAATCGGTCTTGCGATTTAACGCCATTGGACTTTTTTCTTTTAATTTTTTTGTATTAGATAAAATTTAATCTTGGTCTTTTAAACTCTTTATTTATTTTAAATCAATAATAATATTTTGCTACATGCTTTGTATTAAGTTAAATACTTAAGATTCTAAACCAATGTAAATGGATTTTGCATATTGTAATTCAATTACGGATTAATAATCATTGACAAACCGAACTTCAAGCTTATATCCTGATGGAAAAACAGAAATGACTTCTAAAAGTCGACTATTATACAGAGAATGGACTGTCAGAATTCAAAACTATTCAACAGCAATCACTTCAAGAAATCGAATGACGAATTAGTGGTGTAGCTATCATTTCTACCATAAGTGAGTGTTTTTATGAGCTGATATTGTTGTTCTTTCAACAATAATTCGTAGACTTAAATTGGACAATCACTTTTCAACAGAAGTTGTTACTTCTCACTTTTCAATTGTCGCGTTTGTCAGTTTTCAGAAGCCATAACAATTTTATTTTGTCACTGCATTATTATTTAATACTCATCGAATTCTCTACAGAAACTCTCTTCGGTCTCTTTCGGAGAAAGTAAAAGTAATACAATTAATGTTTTTAATTGTTAATATTTTAGAACATTAAAAAGGCTTTTTAATCCCATGACAAATGTTTTTCTTTTTAGACTTCGTTTGTTAAGATTGGTAGTGTTAGACAAACAAACAAAACAAATATAATTGAGGAGATAGAGGGGATTCTTTTCCCTTGAGAACATTTTCAATTGTCAAATTGTCTACTATACCGCATTCTAGAATCTAGTCATCGTAAGTCGACCTGAATTGTCCGGACTCAAATTTACCTGAACGCGAAAACTAATTTGAATTGTCGGTATGTCACTTATTGACAATTGTATTTTTTTCCCCTGGGTTCTGAGTTTCTGATTGGTGCTCTACACGTCAGTGTAATTGAAATATCATACTGCGCTCTCCCATGCTCTCCGATGACCCAATAGAAATGTAAAAACTGAATCCTCCAGACATATCTTGGCCCGAATAGATGTCAACTTAGTAGTAAGTCGAGAAATTCTGGACTTGATTTGTCGGCGTTGCGAACATAAACGTCAACTGAGAAAACCGTTCACGTAACAAGTTCGGCCCAATGAAAACTCAGCAACATGAAGTTAGAGAGCTGTCCGACTTACTAAACTAGATTCTTGAATGCCCTCAATGAACATAATTTCGATAGGTAGCTAATCAATGCTCTGTTCAATTTTTATTTGAATCTATTTGTATATTTCGCTATATTTAAGCTATCGACAGAAAACGAAACGCTACCAAAACACTTGTTCTAGTTCGAAAGTTATCAGTCTCCGGTAGGACATAAATCGTTTGAATCGATTGGCAATTCTCTCTTGGGAAATAATTACTTGGCATACAATTTGCATTGCTATAGGCACGAGAATAGTTGTTTCCAGTTAATTTCATTTTTATTCTTTTACTTATTATTACTCGTTTATAATTAGGTTTTGGCGATATCAACACCGAAAGCAATGCCAATAAATATATTTCTCCATTTAAATTGAGTTCATGATTTTGAGGATATTATATTCATGACTTATTTGCAATATTTGTGTCCTCTTTGTTGTTTGGAGTTGTTTGTTAAGAGTCAAGGATATAAATAATGCACTTAAGGCTTAACTTTTCTTGTTAGTTTGTTTAAAGAACTTGCGGAAATTTTCATTTAGATTTGCTTGTTTTTAACTCAGGAAACGACGCCGACGCCTCCTCTGTGCTGCATAAGTTCTTCTAATGAAAATTGAACATACGTGAAGAATTATTTTTCTTAATTTTTAAGTTTTTTAAAACATTGTATATTGAATACCGTTTTTGACATGTGCATTTCTTCACTATGAATATAACTGGATATATTGTCAGTTTATAACTCTTTCTCGAGCTGTTGTGTGGAATAGTGCATTGTTGTAATATAGTGTGGTTTATTGGTTTGATTAGGTAGATCTATTAAACCCGATTAATGTAAAATACATAATGTCCAGTTACAACTCATAACCCCCCAGTAGGTTTCGAATAATAAATCAGCATAGTTTGGTAATGGGTTGATACTTATTAATTCAATTTTTAACTGAAATGACTAAGTCATCAACCAAGAAGTGTCATTTTAAATCAATAGAAAAAACGAAACGTTTTTATGAAAAGTGGTGATATGTATTTTTCTTTTAGTCTACATTAAGTACAAACTCCGCACTCTCCTGATAGCCAAAAATATACCTAAGAAATAATTTTTCTGGCACTGCGAAAGCCGGGCAGGTAAAGCTAGTTTTGACTCGTCGCATCGCACTCAACAATGGCGCAAATTTTAAAATGACACATCTTCTTCTTGTATGAACCTTTATTATGACTCTTCCTTGTTTCATGCGTGGAAATACACTTTTTACCTAATTTTGCCTTGTCGGAATTTGATCCAATGATCCAATTTCCGATTAAGCTTCGAAAACTAAGTGCAGCGGAAGATGCAATTTCGAAGCTGCTCCCTGTTTCAACTGTGTCTGGGTGCAAATTTAATGTTGCGAGAAAGTTCTTTGTCTCTTTGAATCATCTGAGAAATTTTTGGACAGTTTCTTTCTTAGCCGAAGTGAAATTTGGTCAATTTTTTTTAATAATCTCAGTGTTCCCCCAACTTTACGAATCTTAATGTTACCATCTTCATAGCCGTTAAGTGTTAGTGATATTTAAAAGAAAAATAGAATCAGGTACGTTTCCACGTTTGCACATCGATCCAACGTTTAGAAACGTTCTTCTTCCATACTTATATATATAAACTTTCATTTTTAGGTTTAAAGTAAGCAGCATTGAAAAGTGCACTTGCAGACGTTATCTTAACTTTCCTAATGCCACATCACCCAATGGATAAATAACCAAATATTGGAAGATACGTACATCAGAAAAATTAATTGCCTACTACCTACTTACAAACGAAAACAAAAAAAATCAACTGTATGTCTTAATTTTATTTCTTAAACTCTATTTATTGTTATTAATTATGATTTAGTCCGCTGCGACGTTGTGATCAATTTTTGTATATAAAATAGATTCATATACATAAAATATATATATATATATACATTAATATCTTAATATTTATTATTAATATTATTATTAGTAATTATAATGTGATGTTAAATTTAAATACAAAAGAAAAATAAAAAAAAAAAAACAATTTAAAGAATTAAAAAACAAAATAAATACAATTTCAAAATTAAAAAAATTTTAATTTCTTATTTATACATGTAAATGTTGTAAAACGGCTATTTAAAGAAAACAAAGAAATTCACTAAATAATAATGAAAATGAAAATTGGCAACCTAAGCGCGGTTCCTAATGAAAGTAAACCAAAACTTAAATTTTTTTTTAATTTGATTCCATTTTCCAAAAACAAAACTAATCAAGAATGCCCAAAATACAAGATAATATACTATAATATTCAATAACTTTTTGAAATACAAAAAAAAACAGAAACATATATTTTAAGCGAACGAATTGAGAGCGTACATTTCACATGGCCTATGTTGAAATATAAGTATATAAGCTGAACTCAGAGTGTAGACGCGTTCCCAAATCACTCAGGAATAAATGGGAGTGTACATAATATTTGTTGCATTTTTCTACGCACGTTGAGGCTGAAGTGCGCTTGGTTCGCATTTCCACATAGAATTACCCAATTGTATGTGTACGTTTCCATTTTAAACCAAGTAAACATCCGTAAATACGTCAAAACAAAAATACTGTGCTGCAAACGCGCTCTACATTTATTGCCTGATGATATTCTTAATTTTATTTTTGTTGTGCTTTAAAAACAAAACGTATTCTCATTGAATGTGTTTTTATTTTTATTAAATATAATTTCTTTAAACACAAGAAAAATGACAATTCAAATAGGAGAGGAAAGAGGTAACCAGGAAAGATAAAATTAAATTTTTAAAATAAATTGTTTAAGTTTCTAGGAGCACAAATATAAAAACAAAAAAACATGAAAACTCCGCACTATACTATATAAGCAAAAAAAAAAAGCATGGACTTTAAAAAAACATACCTACATTTGTAGGATAACAAATTTAAATGCTAAATATTGTTATTTAAAAAAAGCCTTAAAACGCCAAACTAACAAAAAAACTACACTGAAAAAAATGTCCACTTGAAAATAATAAAAAAAAATAAATGTCAACTTAAAATTAAAATATTTAGTTTTCTGTCGGAAATCGCATATCTTCCACACGATCGAAGACTATTTTTGTTTTCTTTTCATTTTTTGTTACCAACCTGAATGCCTCTTATTGCGTTTTTCAGTTTAGATTTTATGTTTTAGGGAGATAAATTGAATAATTTCTTTTTTATATTGCGTGCTATTGTTTTTTTTTTTTTTTTTTTTTTTTTGTTTTAGGAAAATCAGTAACTAATTTACATTTTGTTCATAACTGTTCTACTATAAGTACAAAAGTTATTTAATATTATATGGATATAATATATATTTATATATATATACTATAACCAAATTTAAATTATATATACATATATATATTGAATATACAAGAAAACAAAATCATTGTACATAATTAATAAATTCAAAGAATAACAATATATATATATATATATATAGAAGTGAAAAGATAGATTATACATTAATACTATTAATTAAGATCGAAAGTTCAATTAATATATGTGGAGAAAACAAAACAAAATAAAAAAAACAAATCAACATTATTATAAATAATAAATATACATAACTTAAAAAAAAAACAAAAAAGATTCAATTATATAATTAAATTATATATATACATATTTAATAAATGCATAATGAGACAAAGAAAAACAAAAAATCAACTTAACTAAACCACTACAATTATATACATTAACTATACGTCAAGTAATAAATCCTTTGTTTGAATGAAACAAAAAATAAAATCAATCTATACCCTAATGTATTTAAATATGTTATTACTACTGTTGCAATGAAAGTATTCAATTTATTTATATAAATATATTTGACATATAATTATATAGATATTCGAAACTACTGGAAACGAAACCAATAAAACAAAACGTAAATAATAAATAAAACAGAACAGAGGAATGAAAACACAAAAAGGAATGCAAATACACAATTTTTTTACACACATACACCTTAAAACGAAACTTTAACATACATGAGTAGTAAGTAGAACCGTCAAAGAATTTGTTTTGGAAATCAAAAAACATTGGTACAATTTTGTGGGTCCATCCTGTTTTTTTTAAGACTTACATGTATGTAGCCGTTAAACAATTTGCGTTTCAACCAACACGTCTCTCCAGTTAGCGCAGTCTTTAACTTTCTCCAATCGCATACAACAAATTACTTGAGGTTTTCTTCCACTTACACGCGCCATTTAACACGAATTCTTTATCTGCTGTGTTTTTCCATCGGGCTAGAATCGAAAACCCTTAGGGCCGCTTCGTTGACTTGACTTGACGTTGACTTCTTTTCGCTCTACTTGTCGTTGCTATCCTAGACGCCTTAGTCCCATTTTTCTGGATCCGAATTCGTACTTCATCCAAAATAAATGGGACCGAAAATTAATCAAGAAAATTCTCGTTCAAAACGACTAAGTATATCTCTTCATCTTACTTTCCTAACGTTATTACTTACTTAAAGAACAGGGCAAGTTAGTGATAATTGTCTAATAATATTCTTCTTCTTTATTCTCTTTCCAAAAGCCAACTAAAATTAAGTTTGCAAGAGCCATTAGTACTTACTTACTTATCGGGCTCCTGACCCGTGAAGAGACTCTGCCTGAGACACTACATCCTTCCATCCTCTTCGATCCAAGGCACGCTGCTTCCAATTGTCCAGACCAAGAGCTCTGGCATCCTCGATGGCTTGGTCTTTGAAACGGAGGTTCGGTCTTCCTTGTCTTCTCGAAAAAAAAACAGACATAGCTATTGTTGGCCGTAGTACTGGGCATGTACAAGCCACATATTTAAGTAGCTTTAGGCTATGTGCAAGTGTAAACTTTAGTTAAATCTGTTGTTGGAAAACAGTCTTTAGCCGTAGTTTGCGCAGTTTCATTTTCTGGTCAATTTGATAAATGTTACGGACGCAATTTTATTTTTGAGTCGGTTGATAGGGCGCGTTTTTGTTTCCAACAGTAAGTACCGTAAGTACAGTAAGTATTGCTGTGTTAAGACATATGACAGACAGTTTGCTGTTTTCATTGTTTTTTGTATTACCTATAGTTGCGCTGTGACTGCTATTAACCGCAATAAAATTCCTACTCTAAATTAAGGAAAGTTATAAAAGAATTGCCTGAGAGTAATCCAATTTTTTAAGTCAAAATGCAATTACATTGAAGTCGTTTGTCAATACCCAAGCGTTTGACTGAAATTATGTGGACTTTACTCATTTTTTGACACAAGATTAAGCCCGCAGAATCCTATTATTGATTGCTGATCCTTAAGGCTAAACATGAAATATACGATTAGATTGTTTGCAATGAATCCAAGTATATGTATTGCATATAGCTTTTTGGGGTGTCCATGTCCAATGTCCATCATGCTACAATTTTGATTCCATTGAAAGTTTGTGCCAAACTACTTTTGATCTTGGCTAACCAAAGTCTAGTCTGTTTGATTTTTCTGAACACTTGAAACATCTTAAACTGTACAACGTTTGCCCAAAACTCTAATCCTACTGCGTACACAAATTTATATGCAAACTTGTGTAGGTAGTTCACAAACGAACTACATAGTTTATTGAACTAAGTGAACTGCTTCGAAAGGGCTTAATTGTGTAGTTCATTTCGCTTCAGTGGCTGTTTTCTTCGCAACTGCAGCAGTGGAAGATTTTCAAACAAAGTTTTAATCTCTGAGCTATTTATTTATGGGAGGACCAGTTCAAAGAAGAATTGCTGTAGAATTGTATGTAGAACCTTTGGAGGTAGATCTATAAACAAGGATTGTTATCATGTATGTAATTTTGAGCAGGGCCGAATCCCATAAAATCCATATAATTCAGTAACGTATTGCTCGTTCAATTGAGCTGCTCTAAGTTCTTCACGACCTACCTACCATACCATGCTACTGCCGAATATCAATGTCTTCAATTAAATGGACAAATTAGTTAAGTAGGGAGAATTGAGTTAAATTGACCGTTCTCTCAAATGAACCAAGTCTAAGCGAAATATACGTATACGAATACCAGTTTGTTGGCTCTGAAGTTCAATGAGAAGTATCTGTGTGGTTTGATTTCAAGCACATAAACATGAAAATCCAAATTCCATTAAATAGAAGAGATCGCAGAAATTTTAGCTGTGAGTTTTAACTTTTTCAATTATAATTTGTATATTTTGAGGTTAAGTTCCAGCAATTTTCTCTTATTCGTGGGATTGTTGTAAACTCATTTTGCGTGGGTTGAAAATAAAAACAAAAAGTTCGCTGCAACAAATTTGAAGTTTTCATAAAAAAAGTTTGTGCGAGAACTTTATAAATATAAACCATTTTTTTTTTTTTAATTTTGAAATATAAAAAGTGTCGTATCTTCCTAAACGTATGATCTCAGTTGCAGGAATGAATAGATTTTAATAATGTTATTGACCTTTTGCACATTGTCATTGTTGTGCGTACAAATTTCTTATTGTGCCACATGTAGCTAATTTTGTTTTTAGTTAGAACATAAAGATTTAGATTATTAAGAATAATGTATAAAAGCCTACTCTCACTGCCTTGGTACGTTGATGTTAAATAAAAAGAAAGTACCTAATTAAATTCAATTACATTCCAACTGATTGTATTTCCTATAATCAATAGGAACTAACAAATATAAATTTTTTTTAAACACGTTTGCGACAAAACATGAGCTGAGCATAGTAATTATTTTTGTCTTGTAATCAGCAAATGCTATGCTCAACATAGTATGACACATTTTAGTCTAACCTTTAATTACATTGGACTGCCGTTGGGCGTACTTTTTTTGTTGTTGCAGTACATATAAATTTACTTTTGGTAAATATTGTATAAATGTATATATACCTACACTACATCATATCTGCACAAGGCAGCTAAATGTTGCTGTAAAAATATCGGCATAGTGTTTTGTTTCGCAAGAAGTGAAACATAACCAAAGACTACTCGCCCCAAAGCTGTACCTTTTTTTTGTTTTTTCCAAAAAAAAAGGTAAAAATTATAAACTACTTAAATGCAAATATTTTTAATAAATAAAGCAACATATCTTTTGCATATACATACCTAAAGTTCCTTTCTTACTACTTTCAGTCAGACAGTCTTGATCTTATGTTATAAAAACAACTTCAAATGTTTTCATTCTTATATATTAGTTTTGTATTATTAAGCTAGAAAAATTCACGAAGTTTGTTGTTAAATTAGAGGGCTAGCTAAATCTCGTTAAATTCCTTAAAAGAGATTTTTTTTTTATTGTTATTTTTTTTTTTTTTTTTTTATTATTTTTTATAACGATTTATAGACACACAAATTAAATTGTCTCAGCCATGGAAGAAGTCACACCGAATAGAATTATTTTTAATTTGTTTCTGTATTTAAAAACCAACACAAGAAACAACAAGCGTTAAAATTAATGTTGTTCCCTATTCTTTTTTCTTTCGGATATAATTTGGATCCATTGTTTAATGTACAAAAAAACACCAATTAATAAATTGTTAACGAGAACATTTAAAGGATAGCAATTAAAAAATGGATAGCTCGGAATTGCTGTAAAACTTAAAAAAAAAAAAAAAAACACATTTTATAACCATGGCTTCCCGATAAATAAATATATATTTCTATAATTCTTTCAATATGTTTCAAATTTAAATGTGTATATTAAACAAATAAACATTACTACGCAAAGCATTAATATTGACAACAATAACAAAAGAAAATATCCAAAAAGCAATAACAGTTTAGAGTAAAACTATAAAACAAAAAAATTAGCAATTAATACAAAAAGAAAAACAAATTGTATAAAGACAAAACAAATCTAACTAACAACATTATTCGACGAACAACGTGTGGACAGAACTTAAGGATTTAAGATTTTCAAAAATAAAAGTGAAACATTGTTTAGAAGAAATACTATTTTTAACCATAAACTTATATGTCTTTTGGGATAATTTTTAACATAAATATTTTTACTTCTAAAATCTAAAAGAAAAACAAAAATATATAATAAATATAAAAATGCAGTGCTCGCCATCTGGGGTGAAGATATCAATGCACAATGCAAAAACGGAACGCCCTATTTGATCATAATATTATAATTTTTTTTTTTTTTTTTTTGAGAATGGGTCTTGTTTTATTGGCCCAATACTGTTGACATGTGATTTACGTGGAGACTACATACTTTATTACAATTGCTTTATAAGGAAATACCTGCGGTATTTAAAACCACCGAGGTTTCATTCTTTCATATCATTGGACAAAACTGACACTATCTGAATGCTAAGTAACGATTCTCGTTCCCTGAATACCGTTTTGACATTTCTTTCTTAATAAATGTGAATGTGGATGCAATTAAAAATGATGGCAAATTGGCTTTAGGCTAGCAATGCTGCTCTCGTTATTTATGATATGCATAACCATCATAAGTCATAGGTATGGCAAGAGTACTTATCTTTTGCCGTGATTCTCGTTTCGTAATTTTAATAGGGACTCAGCTTAGTTATATCCGGTTTTTAGTACATTATTGTTCGAAAACAGATGGCGCTGCAAATCGATTTTGTCATTTGTTGATGATTCGAAAAACCGCCAGGTGGCATGGTTTATCCACTTGCCATTGCGAGGCGCTAAACAACAGCCAAATCTCAAAATTACGTACCTACGTTTGTTTGACGTGGTCCCTATGGCGCAGTAGTGCGAACTGGGTTAGCCCTGTTGCGTTCGATATAGCACTGACAATGAAAACCTGTATTCGAGGTGAGCAGCCCTAGTTGAGCACTGAGCTGCCCCAGGTATTCAGTCAGGGCAAGAGTTCAGTGCTAGATTTTGCTGTCATTTGGGTGAAAACATATTTTTGTGATATATTGACTTATGCTGTACTAGTAAATGTTAAAAGAAATGTGTTGTTCAACATTAAAATCATTAATTAAACAAATTTAATGTCATTGCTGGTGTTAAATCTATATATTAATGAATTTGTTCAGTGACAGGTCTCGGGGATACATTTCTGTTCGCCATGAAAGTAAATTTCTGGGGTTTTTTGTAGCCACGAACCAACAAACCTATATCTTGACATTTATGCCAGGTAAATTGGTAAATAACCTTTAGAAAGCATTTAATAAACGATGGGCTGTCATTTTTTGTGCCAATAGCAGGGTCAGAGCGGTAACTCTAGTCAGGTCTCTTACTTTTTCAAGTACTAATTTCAATCTACTCGACTAAAATGTTAGACATCTTTTAGACAAAAATGATGCATTATTTTTCTTTTTTAATAGTAAGGACATAAATAATTAGAAATAGCTGTAGAAATTATCTGTTCATCACAGCTTTTACGAAATTAGGCCAGATTTTTATGAAATGTCGAAAAAACAACGCCTTGTCTGCTACCACGACTTTCATGTGAATGATAACCTTACCCATGAACATGTAGTCAGGGTCAAATACATGTTTAACGGGGGGGCGTAAAATACATTAAAATACAAATGTGGCAGACAAATCATGAATCATGATAAACCCATGATGTATAAAACGTAATATTTTAAAAAAATTAAAAAAAAAAGTCAGTGAGACTGATGCCATATTAATTCCGATTAGAAGAAATCAGGAATCTTAATGATATTTATTACATCACATATGGTATGAATACATTCCTCTCATAAAAACAGAGTCTACAATTTACTATGGTCGGTCGAAGTAACCCCTATAATACAAAGATTTAAAAAAAAAAACTTCTCTTGGGAACGCCTCAACAAGGTTCCGTAATGTTTTCAGATAGAAGTTGCAAATTACTTACAAGTTACTTCATATCAGACACACATTAATTACAGTAAGTTTGAGTGATTTCCCATCGATCAACATAGTACAGTCAAACTTCTATAACTCGAACTCCTATAAGTCGAATTTCTCTATTACTCGATATTTTATTGAGAACTCTGTGTTTTCAATTTTACAACTTTTGGCCTCCATAAAATAGAGGTATACACAAAGTGTAGTGTAGTTTACACAAAGGAACCTTTATTATTGCATAGATATTACGTCAGAGTGTAGCCTTTACAAAGACCTAAATTGGAACTCAATATTATTCTCCACGTCAATCAAGTTTTCCTTACAAATAATTATTATCAATATTGCACTGTCATTATCAAAGCAGAGGCGAATTAAATAAACATACAAAAAAATAAATAAACTAAAACAAAAACAAAAATAATATATATTATATATTTATAAATTTTATTGGGAAAAGTAGTAAGTTAACAAAATTTTTCATAGATTTATTTATGCTTGCAAATTTTTTATACATATTTAAATAAAACAAATAAATTATAAAAAAAAATAAAAAAAAATTAACACACATTAGAACAAAAATTCATACATACTGGCAAACATACAATAATTCATATTCGAATGCATTATACTACAGATTTTAAAATAAAACTACCTAGTCGATGGTGTGTTGGGACAAAAAATGTCAATAAATATTTCTCTTTGCATATTAATTGTCATATTATGCCAAAAGGAATATTTATTTTAAATATCTTCCCGCACATTATCCTACACTGACAGCGAATTAATAAATTACAATAAGAGAAATTAATACAAAAACTGACACCAATACTCTTGAAAAAAAAATACGAGTTTCTTCTCTTCCAAAAGCAAACATCATTTCATATTGTACCTCTTGCATCTTCTCTCCCAAGAACACGGCTGTTGTCAGGTCTCTATGACATATCTACAAGAAATGATGATTTAAAAATCGCAATTTCTAGCAAACGCAAACAAAAAGAATATGTTCTCGTACAACAGTTCTATGAAAATAAAATTTAAAAAAAATAAAAAATCTTTATGGGTTAGTGATAAGTTGTATAATAGATAGATTAAAATTTAATTGAAAAGAATAAAAAAAATCAACAAAATATATATATATTAAAAATAATTAGGAAATAATACAAATTATAAACAACACTCTTTAACCAAGAAAACGAAAAGCGAGAAGAAAATACAAAAATTCAATTGAAAGTTCTTCTCCCTTTAATCGTCTCTGTATTTCACTTCTTGTAATTTTATCTTTTCTCTATGTGTTTTTCATATATAAAGTAAATAAATAAACGTGTGTGTTGTATATGTTTCTGTTTCAACTGCCAGATTTCAAATTAATGCAGTATATAAAAATAAATGAAACTTCCTTAATTTATGTAGTGAAATTTTAATGAATAAATATTAGGTAGATATTTGATTTTAATTTTTAATTTTATTTTTGTTACCTACTTTTTAAGGTGGTTTGTAATAAATAGAATAATTATAATTCAAAGTTCATTCTATAAATAAATATATTTATCATTGTATATATGGTGAGGATTATCCGAATTTGTAAATCTATTCTCGGAGGTAGCAGAGATAAACAATTAAAATAATATTTTAAACAAAAATGACAAATAAAATCAAAACAAAGAATTATAACGTTTTAAATGAAAACCAAATCACACAAAGACAACAAATAAACACATAGGAACACAAGACATTCACACGAAACAATAAAAAGAAAAAAGTATTTTACAAAATGATTAAAATCGCATATATATATATATAATATAATATACACCATACACTCTCCATAACACATTAACTTATAATTAACCCATTAATGTAATTAACAAATTAATAATCAAGTAATTAATTAAAGAAAAAAACAATACAAATTCAAACAACATAACGAAGAGAAGGAAAACAAAAAATGAAAGAAAAAATAAACAATTTAAAAAGAAAACAATTTTCATAACTTAAATTTACAATTCATAGGAAACAAAAAAAAAAGAACAGAATATTAAATTGGAAAAAATTCTGTCTAAAGTAAAAGCAAAAAAAAATCAACACATGTGTAGATGAACTTTAATAAACAAAAAAAATGTATTCTTATTAATTATTATTATTAATTATTATTAAAAGTGTAATCTTACCTAAGGTAAATAAAAATTTTGTTTTGTTGCGAAAAAAATAATTACGGAATTTTTATTCAAATGGTTTGTGGGCAGTATTGTTATTTGGGGGGTATTTTGCATCTTCATGGAATAATTTCATAATTACAGTGTCTGATAACTTCACAAGTTTTTTTATCGAGTGATCGATCATTAAACAAGGGAATGTAAAAAAATGGATTTTAATATCTTTAAAAAAAAAAATGTAATGGAAAATACTCGTCTGGTAGAATTTGTCGCTTTCTTTTAGGATTCAATTTAAGTTTTTGATGTTTTTATATCTGAAAATCTTGTAAGGTGGCCAGTATATAGTAGTGCCAAGAAAATTAAATACAAGTGTTCCACCAAATGCCTCAGTATGTTGGCCACCTGTCTATCTTGGAACTTGGCCACACATTTATATACTACAGTTCAACAGTTCGTACTAAATAACCTGCGAAAGTTGGCCTTGCGTTCGCATGTGTGTTGGGTGGGTGTTTAAAAATGCCCAGAACAAAATGTACTGACATAGCTAGTGGTAAAATAACGTTTGTGAATAACTTCTGTGTTCCTCTGCCTTTCGGGGGAAATCAGGAAAAAAACAAAAATTTTATAAATTAATACTTTTCATATTGGTTTTGTTTCTTTTGTGAATTTTTTTGTTTTGTTTTTAATAATGGTTTTAATAAACTAATAATATGGATAACAGCGCCGTTTTTTTTGTAATAGATATTAAAAAACAAATATGTACCTACCCTTATAAGTTGGCCATCTCTTTAAATTGGCCAAAAATGCCTGCAGCACAGGTGTCCAACTTACGCAGATTTCACTGTACAAGAAGAAGAACATACAGCCTATGAATTTCGGCCAGATTTGAATTTGTTAAGATTTAGATTTCCAACTGCACTGAAAACATCTTAAAAGAATACAATTATCACTATATTAAGCTAAGATGAGAGCCCTCACTACCCTAATTTTAATCTACGAACTCTACTCAAACTCCATATAATAAAAACATACATTTAACTATATTTCCCTGAAGGAAATTTTTCTATTTAGAACTACCTGGTAGATTTTTCCATTGACCGCTAGACGTCTAGCACATACAACAGAAGGAGGACAGACTGCTACTAGAGCGCCAGCGGGGCAAAATGGAATTTAGTTTGGTTCACGTTTCTTTGCACTCCAAAAATAAATTTGTTTAGCATGAAAAAACATAATTTTAAACCTTTAATTCATTTCATTCTGAATTTTATCGACAAACTCTACCTCCACTTTGGTTTGTTTTTCGAAATTTATTTTAATTTTTTTATATGAAGTCATGCCGACAGTCATATGAATCAATCAATGGAACACGGCCAACATAATTCGATTAAATTGGATGGTCTTATCAAAGTTCGTGCCCAGTGTAGCCTGTGAGTTTTGCACAATTCTTTCAAGTATGATATTGAAGAAGTTATATGACAGCACCTCACATTTAAGTTGTCTGTGAGATTGTTTCCGAGCTAATACAACTGCGAGTGTTCTTCATAATCATTCTGTATAACCTGACGAGTTTATAAGGATTTCAGGAATATCAAAACTATGACATCTCTTTAAATTTCGTTTATATAAATACTGTCTTCTGCGGATCATCGGATTGAATAATTCGTTTTGCCGCAGCAAAACAGCACAGGTCTATGTTCGGGACTTGTTACCTTGACACGTTTTTAATATTTGGTAAAACTTCGAACATTGCTCCTGGAGTAGCACCTCTCGAACGCTCGCTTCTAGTGATATTTATTTTCCCTCCTGAAAAGCCGATGTTCTTTCCTGTTCTTGTACTCATACAGCTTACGAGCCTGGTCTCGTCCTTTTTTGCAGCTTCACTTTAAATGCTAGTTGTTTTGGTGTATGTATTTGAAGGCACTCTTAATCAAACAAACTCTTCATCTTCAACGTATAAAATGCCGGTCCCCAGATTCCGATCACAGTTCATAGATTACAAAATGATTTCAATAGTTTCCAACCATTTTATTAAAAAACATGTATAATTTATTTATTTTTTTTTTTTTTTTAATTTCAGGAGGACAGTTTGTCAGTATGGAATCGTACAGCTACTGATATCGCCAGTACGACACGAATCCGCGACACACTACGTAGAATATTAAATCTACCTCTAAATACTTCGATGGATTATAAGATTCACTGTGATAGCCTTAAATATGTAGCAATGTGAGTGTTATTTACATTTAAAATAAACGTTCCTATAATTTATTTATCTTTCCTTATCTTTGCAGTAATAAAGGCCCTCTGAAAAGCTGAAATTTAGCTCATTCTTCTAAGTTCAGCAGATATTAATAAAACAAAAAAAAAGTTCTACAAATCCCGCAGCCCGAAAACTACAAATTTGCATCCATTTTGCCCGTTCATACAAAACACTAAATTGACGTCTAGGAATCCAAAATTAAAGATATTTAATTATACCAACAACAAAAACAAATATTCAACAATCCCCCTTCAATCCAAATACATAAATAAAAACTGAAACTATTATAGAAAATGCAATTTAAAAATCGTTTAATTTATTTGTCTTAAACCACCAAACAAAACTAAAATTATGTACCTATAGATAAAAAAGAATTTAAGCAAAAAAACTAAGGTATTCAAAAAAAACATAACTCAATGCAACTCTATGATTTTTTTTAATATTGTTTTTTTTATACTCGCCATAGATAATTAGTTTATCAAAAAAAAAAATTGTTTTCTCAAGAACAGCCGTTCATTGCTAATAATACCAACCTACATAAAAGAAAAGTTTTTGTTTTATTAAAATTTCTCGAACATTTTCTTTCTACAACAAAAAATCGTAAAAAAATATATCACAATTGGATGTTAAAATGTGAGTCTTTTATTGAATATGTGGAACTTCATATTAAAAACTAGTAAAAGTGTTATCATCGGCCTGGCCGATGCTATGATACCCTCCACTGCATACAAGTGATGCAATTGATGATGTAGCTACAGCTACACTTCTACAGTGTATAACATGCATGGATCTAATATTTGTTTTCTATGGGAGATACCAGAACTACTTGACTCATTTTCAATACCAACCTGACGACGATAAAAAGAAGTCCTCTCACTGAATTCTATTCGCCTAGGTTAATTGCAAAATCGGTGTGTGTGCAATTAGCCTAAGTCGATTCGTTTGGACGTTATCGTGTTTTTAAGAGACGGAGGCCCTTATTGTGATTGTCGATCAGCGATCGTCACGACAATTGTTGATTGCGTCGATTGGTTTTAGCTATTCGTACGCGCAAAATTGTTTCTCTTCCAAGAGAATGCATCGACCAGACATTCGTAATCGACTACAAGCGATTGTCAAATCGACAATATTCAATCGCAATCGACAATCAATACTAAAATTTACAATCGACGATCGACAGTTGTCGCTCAACGATCAATTATAGACACTCACAATAGGGGCCAGAGAGACTCTTGTGTCTAATATGTATTGGTTTTGTACGGGAGGTACCAGAACTACTCGACCGACATAGCCCATTTTCAGTACCAACCTGACGACGATAAAAAGAAGTACTCTCACGATAAAAATAACTTACTTACTTATCGGGCTCCCGACCCGTGAAGAGTCTCTGCCTGAGACACTGCAGCCTTCCATCCTCTACGATCCCGGGCACGCTGCTTCCAGTTGTCCAAACCAAGCGCTCTGGCATCCGCGATGGCTTGGTCTTTGAAACGGAGGTTCGGTCTTCCTTGTCTTATCGAACCTGGGGGCTGGGATTCGAAGATCCTCTTAGCTGGAGCATTATTGTATTTCTTTCGAAGGAGCCCAGTATCAGCTCACCCTTCTTGCTTATCGTCCAGCACTCGGCGCCGTAAAGCAGAACTGGCAGGATGAGGGTTTTGTAGAGCACACATTTCGTCCTTCGAGTTAGAAGTTTTGAACCCAGTTGTTTTGCCAAACCGAAGTAGCAACGGTTTCCTAGGGTAATTCTTCGCCGGATCTCCACTAGGGTGTCATTCGTGGAGTTCATTGTTCATGTTTACTCCAAGGTAGGTGAACTCTTTAACTACCTCGAAGTTGTTGCTATCAAAAGTGACGTTTTGTCCTAGGGGGTCCACAGATGCTTGTTTGTTTGTTGATAGCATGTACTTAGTCTTGTCCTCATTTACTTCAAGGCCAACGGATTTCGCCTGTTCTTCAATGATCGTCCGCATAGCCCAGCAGCTGGACGGATCTGTTGAGGATAGTGCCTTCCGTATTGACACCTGCCCTGCGCACTATCTGCTCCAGTACGAGATTGAAGAAATCGCATGATAGCGCGTCTCCTTGCCGAAATCCGGTGCAAGTTTGAAATAGATCGGAGGAGCTGCTTCCAAACTGCACGTTGCAGCGCGTGTTTTCCAGCGTCACGCGACACAGCTGAATCAGTTTTGCCGGGATTCCGAATTCGGACATCGCTACTGACGATGTATGCTGTCATACGCGGCTTTGAAGTCGATGAATAGGTGGTGAGTTTCGACTTGAAATTCGTTGGTCTTTTCCAGGATTTGTCTCAGTGTGAAAATTTGGTCTATAGTCGATTTGCCGGGCCGGAAGCCACACTGGTACGTGCCGATTAGTGTGTTGCAGAACGGTTTAAGACGTTCATACAGTACGTTGGATAGGATCTTGTATGCGACATTAAGCAGGGATATGCCTCGATAGTTCTTGCAAGAAATAGGATCGCCCTTTTTGTAGATGGGGCATATGGAGCTGATAGTCCAGTCATCGGGCATTTTTTCTTCCACCCATACTTGGTTGATGATTCGGTGCATGCTCCCTACCAAAACATCACCACCGTATTTAAAGAGCTCCGCTGGTAAACCATCAGAGCCTGCGGCCTTGTTGTTCTTAAGCTTTTTTATAGCTAGGCCAACTTCTTCTATACTAGGCGGTGGAACTAGTTCTTCATTGACTGGACGTTGGCTATCTTCTTGCCCTATAACTCTCTCTACATGATGCCCATTAAGCAGCTGCTGGAAATGCTGCTTAAACACATCTACTATTCCCTGCCCGTCGGTGACTAGGTTTCCTTCGCTGTCTCGAAGAAAAAAAAAAACCTCCGGATGTTATTACGATCGCGCGACTCTTCGATCTCCTTGAGCTGGGAGGCTGCGTAAGCCCTCTTCTTCCTACGCAGGATCTTCTTTTCCTCTCTTCTCCTGGCTCGATACTCTTCTCTCGCTGCCCTTGTTTTGCGCTGCAGCGCTTTCTTGTGTGCATCTTCTGTCACCTTTTTCCTGTACACGCATTCATCATCATACCACGGGCTCTTTCTCTGGGGTGGCTGGTACCCTACAGTGGTTTCGGCTACCTCCTTGATGATGTCGCGATACTGGCACCACTGATTGTTGACGTTTGTGGTAGGTGAGTGCACAGAGGAGAGTCTCATACTCAGGCGCTCGCTGTAGGCTCTGGCTACTCCAGGTGTGCTAAGGCGTCCAACGTCGAAATTCTTCTTCTGGGCGGTTCGCAGCTTCTTCTCGTTGGACAGTCGAGCTCTGAATTTAGCCGCGATAAGGAAATGGTCAGAGTCGACGTTTGCCCCTCGGAATGTGTGCACGTCGAGGATGATGGATGCGTGCCTCGCATCGATTAGCACATGGTCGATTTGGCTGGCGGTTCGACCGTCTGGAGAGCGCCAGGTTGCTGTGTGGATCCTTAGCCTTGGAAACCTAGTGCTACTTATCACCGTATTACGAGGTGCTGCAAAATCGATTAGTCGGTAGCCGTTGTCTGTTGTCGTTTCGTGGATTCTGTGCTTACCAACTAACCCGCCAAAGATGTTTTCCTTTCCGACTTTAGCATTGAAGTCCCCGAGTACAACTTTTACATCGTACTCCGGACAGGCTCCGTAGGCTCCATCCAGGAGGTCATAAAACTCCTCCTTGATGGGATCTTCAGCCTCGTCGGTAGGGGCGTGTGCACATATTAGGCTTATGTTTTGGAAAGTAGCTTTGATGCGGATCACAGAAAGGTGATCACTTATCGGCTTGAAGTCAATAACTTTTGTCCTAAGCCGATTTCCCACGACGAATCCGCATCCTAATACATGCAGTCTTTTGTTGCAGCTGTAATAAATGTCGCAATCTTTTCTTTTCATCATGCCTGATCCTATCCATCGTATCTCCTGGATCGCGGTTATGTCTGCCTTGTACCGCGTGAGGACAGACTCAAGTTTTTGAGTAGCACCTGGGGTGTAGAGCGTTCGTACATTCCAGGTACATACTCTGATATCGTTGTCCGTTGACGTTCCGGGTCTGGTTGCCGTTTGAGGAGTTCCATTTTCCGAGGCTGGTTGTGTCTCTCTCATAACTATTCGTGTTTTCCATGGTCGGGAAGTTACCCCGGCGGCACAACCCCCAACCTGGAGGGCCAGTCCCTTGTTTTTACCCTAGGACAGCGGGCCGGAAAAATCCGATGTCAGTAACCCATTTTGGGATATGAGCGCTGCCGTTGACCCATCGAGGGCTCGTCCGCCACCGACTCTTTTCCAACACCCTGGCTCAGTATTGGAAGTCCCTATAGACCTGTTGTTCAAATATGTCGAAGCAGCTCATATAGGGATTACACTCTTAGTAGTTCGACCTGACTGGAACTGTAGGCGCCAGCGTTGATTCCATCTAGGGAATTCCTCCGCTGCCGCCTAAGAGTAAGTGCCTTAGTGCGAAGACACTCCTCCCTCCCTCTCTCGTTCGCTGCCACCAACGACCTTCCACAGGGGTTAGTTACCCCATCTCAGGTCGAGGTACTAGGCACCCACCAGTCACCAACATGGAGGTGAGAGTAGGAGTTGATAGTGAGAGGCTAGAGTGAGAACGCTTGTGTTCTCATATAATCGCATCACTACCCTTAAACCAGCATAAAAATAACTCCCCTCACAAAATTTAATTCGCCTAGGTCGATTCGTGTGGACGCTATCGTGCTTTCAACAGACAGACGGACATGGCTAAATCGATTCAGAATTTGATCCTGATTCAGAATATATAATTATACTTTATCCAGTGGCTCCTTCTTGGCGTTACAAGTGTAATGGCAAAGTGAATATACCTTCCTGTGGAGTGGGTTTGACTTGTCGCTAGTCATCTAGCAGTGGATACAACACGGCCAATCGACGCATTCGCCGCTTTCCATGAACAGCTAGACATTTAGCACCTAGCCAAAGAAACGAGCTCTAGCGCCAACGGAACAACAATTTTGTTTGGTTTTGATTACGTTTCTTTCAACTCCAAATTTTATCGAAAGGTCTCCATCTACACTTTTGTCCGTTTTCCCAAATTTATTTGGATCCGTTGGAACGGAATTTTTATATTTGAGTGCCTTCCGTGTTGGCTCCTGCCCTGCGAACTATCCTTCAGAATGAGATTGTAGTTTAGCTGAGTCTGGATTTGAAATTCGTTTGGCTTGGTTTGATTGGCCTCAGTGTGAAAATAATTTTTTTTTGCCGGTTGCCAACACTAGACTTATCCTCTCGTTTTCTGTCCGCTGATTCGAGCTTCCCTGATTGCGACTGTTTAAACGAGTGTATGTATGTTTGAGTTTGATTGGCTAGATGACAACATGAATTCCGTTGGTAGTATGCGAGATTCCTGGCGAAAGTCATTTACGTTACACCAATATGAATAAAAACACATAAACATTTGTTTTATTTTAAAATACATGTTTAGTAACACCTGTTAAAATATTAGTTAATACAAAATATTAATTTTAAATAAAAAAATTATTTATCTGGAAATTCCGTCAGATCATATAGATAAACATTGGAGATCAAACAATCGCCATCCTATAAAATAAAAAAGGATTTTTAAAAATTGCAAAAATAATTAAAATAGACGTTATATCTCACAGCAGGCGAAATTCCCACCAATGCGTCTGCGTGTCCATAAAACTCTTCTTTGAGCGAAATGACAATAGTCTGCAGGTTCATTGTGTGATCACGAATGTATGAGGCGACTTTTCCGATATTTGTATTATCCAAAGCAGCATCGATCTCGTCGAGAACAAAGAATGGAGCTGGTTGGTAACTGAAAGCGAAAAACATTTCTTCGTTTAGCCACTTGCGTGGTTTTTAAGTCCAAAACCCACCTATGTATGGAAAAGAGTAGAGCCAAAGCAGCAATTGTCTTCTCTCCACCACTCAAGTTACTCATCGGTTGAAAACGCTTTCCGGGAGCCACACAATTGTAATTAATACCATCCAAATATGGTTCCTCGGGATTATCGGGACCCAGGTAGGCTTGAGCAGCTTCGTTCCTCGCAAGTGACTTGTAAATGCCATCGATTGCCTCGGAAATGTGATTGCAACAGCGAATGAACTTCTCAGCTCGTTCGTTTTTGACCTTTTCGAAGGCTGCCTTTGCTTTCTTTGCCTTTCGTCGGGCATTTTCGAACTCCTCATTAGTAGAGGCCACCTTTTCTGTGACGCGATCTAGCTTCTGCATTGCTTTCATGTTGGGTGTTTGAATTCGCTCCAGAATGTCGAGTTTCGACTGTAGGTCTTTCTGCAGCGACTCGTTGGTCTTCTTAAAGTGCGAGTCATCCTTCAGCTTACACAGTTCACGAGGTAGCGAGCTGTAGTTGACTTCAATTCTGAAACAGAAAATGCGATTAAAAACAACAATCGCACGAGGATGATTTGAACTTACTGATTTTCCCTCTCGAGAATCATTGACGACGATGTACCATTGCCGGTGGTTTCGGAATCACCTTGACGCACTGCGTCGTCTAGGGAGCCTCTGTGCAATGGAATCGCTATACAGTCCATCTAAAAAGTGGTAAATTGTCTAGCCGACCACTTGAAGACCATTCGATTTGCTCACCTTTGATTGCAACAGCAAATTATGTCGCTCGTTCTTCTTTGTTTCGATTTTCGCTTCAATGCCAGACACTTGACTGCCCAGGGAGTGAATTTCTTTTGCCAAATTCGCAACATCTCGACGGGCCTTAGAGATCTCCTCTTCCATGTCATCGACTGCAGTCTTCTTGCTTTGCTTGCCCTGTTTGAGCTTTTCGATTGCCTCCTTGTCTTGCTCGATTTCTTTTAAGTAGCGTGTTTCTGCAACTTTCAGATCTTCAAGTGCGTCCTCTTCGTCTTGGACTGTTCGCTCCCAGCGCTCCAAATTTTCTATATGGAAACAACTAGTCAGAAACTCTTAGAAATCAAGCCGCACTTACTCTTTGTGTCCTTTTGCTTTTCAAAATCCAGCTGTGTGTTGATGGCATCAATTTGCTGCTCAAACTCGGCTCGCTTTCTAGCACGTTCTTGCTGCATGACCAGCTCCCTTTCTTCGTACTGTCGAATGTTCTTGACACCCAATCGACGACAGAACTTGGCATACACCTTATCCTCAACATTGTTCATGTTCTCCTTAATTTCTTGAATACGCTGATCACGCTTCAACATTCGCCGTTCTATTTCGCTGATTTTTGGCTAAAACAACATTTAAAAAAAACTGTAAGGCATATACAGTTTAAATGCAGATCACTTCTTACACCAAACTCATCCAATTGGCTCTGAACGTCGCGCAACTGTCTGTCAAATTGTGAGATGGATTTCTTTGACGACTCCAAATCAACCATACTGTACTTGAGACGATTGGCCAAACCCTGAATCTGGCTTTCCACAGTCGCCAATTCACTTTGTTTTCGCGACTTCTTGACCAGCTCCTTCATTTCTTCGGTAAGTTTTTCTTTTTGCATTTTCAATTGAGCCATGTGCTTTTCGTCCCAACGTTTGGCCTTTCGTGCCAAGTCATGGCTACCACCAGATATGATGCCCGATTTCTGGTAGAATGTTCCGTCCAATGCTAGGGCGTCAAACCGACTGCGGTCGATTTCGTAAGCAACTTTCATGGCATCTTCGGGTGTTTCACAAACAAGCGCATTGTTGGTCGCAAAGAGAACAGCTCTCTCGATCTCTGGCGGATCGAACTTGAGCACGTCGAAAACGAGTTTTACGTTGCGTGGCTCGGAAATGTTTCTGTTCGGAGAGTTACATAAAATGTACATAAAATACAAATGGCGTGAGCTGTTGCAGTTACCTTAGGCGTTCTTTGAGAGGCTTTACTTGGAGGTAGTCCAAAGGAAGAAAGGTCTCCACTTCTAACATTTGCTCCTTGAGGATCTGCAAATTTTCGTAAATAAGATAAAGGTTTCCATTTCTAAGTTTCTATTCCATCGTTACCTGAATACAGTGACGGGCTGTCTTTTCTGTGTCAACAATGATGGCCTCCATGTATTTACCCAACACCTTGGTAACGGCAACGTTGTAACGCTTGTGAGTGGGCTGACACATGTTGATCATACGGTCGTACTAAAACGAGAAAGCAAACTGCATGAACGATTTTAAACAACATTAACAAACTTACCACTCCGGGTACTTGCTTCTTGAAGAGCTCCACCACCTCTTGCTTCTTTTTTCTACGCGCATCCTCGTGTTTATCAATCTTGGCATCGCCCAGCTGATCGCGAACATCTTCCAACTCTCGTTGTTTCTCGGCAATTTTCTCCTTCGATGTGCCCACATCGCGTCTCAACTCTTCCTTTATACGATTTTGTTCTTCCAATGCTGCTTCACTGGACTTGATATGATCCATGAGTTTGTCGTGTCGTTTCATAGCTTCCTCCTTTTGGAGGGTCAACTTTTTGAAGGCCTCATCAATCGATGCCTTTCGATTCATCTCACTGTCGAGTAAATCCTGATCGGACTTTTGCTCGCGATTAACTGAATCGAGATTCGATCGATATTGAGTGGCAGTGGCTTCTGCCTCTTGCTTCAACCGATCATACTCCTGTACAAGACCTTCTTCCATGTGGACACTCTTACCGCGACGTTGAGATTCACCTTCGATTTCTTCTTCGAAGCGTTTCTTTAGGGTCTCAACGTCGGCTAGCTTTTTCTCCAAGTTACGGATGTCACATTGATGCGCGTTGTCGGCTTCTTTAGCTGTTTCCAGAGTTTTCACCAGCGACGTCAATTTCTTTTGACAATGCGAAACTTTCTCTTTAGCCTTTATGAAGAGTGGACGTTTCTTGTTGATTGATGTTTCGACTTCACGAATTTCCTGATCGACTTTTGCCAAATCTCGACTGATTTTGCCTGCTTCCTTTTTCTTTTCCTTTAGAACTTCGTCAGCTTGTTCTTTCTTGACCTCGACGGTTTTGATTTCTTCTTGTTTGGCTTCGAGATCATTGTTGAGCTTTTGGATATCTTTCTCCACGTGGAACAAGCGGAATAGTTGGTATTCCACTTGTTTTTCATTCTGCATAGAATGGAGATGAAAGAGAGATTAGTGAAAAGAAGAACCCGACTAAAACAAAATTTCGACTCACGTATTCTGACTTGAGGCGGGCATAACGATCAGCTTCCATTTTCTCATGCTTTGCTTCCTTGCGTTCGGCGGCGATTCCTTTCTTCTTCTGGTAGGTAAATTGTGTTTCTTCTTCGGCCAGATTCATTTCTTGTTTCAAACGATTGTAGTCGTCTTTTAGAAGGCCGGAGCTAATACAAATCAATTTAAATATTTATTAATATGACTGTGGACGATTATCATCTGGCATGTGGGATTAACTAAGCGTTCGTTGTTAAAATAAATACAATCCTCGTAAGGTCAACTGTACCTATATACATCCTGTGGAATTAAGAATAATAATGATAACAATCAGACTACATACCCACTGATCTCTTCAAATAATGCCGTTCGCTCTTTTGCACTTTTCATTGCAATATTTTCCACTGCTCCTTGGAAAACCAGAAAATTCTTCGCTTTTACATTAATGCCCAGTTTTTCCAATCTCGATAAATAGGTATTGCTTGAAACGGTCTACTTCATACATTAGTCAAATGCACTGGAACTATAATAACAAACTTCATTACCTCTCCGTTAATTTTATACTCTGATGATCCTCCAATAACGCATCTTTGGAAATCCATTTGTGTATCACCGTCAACAATAAACTTTGCTGTAACATAACACGAACGCGCCACAGGCTTACCAATGGAAGCACCATGTATAAGATCATTCAAGCGCTTTACACGAAGACTAGACGTCTTTTCACCCATCACGAAACTGATAGCGTCCATAAAGTTTGATTTTCCTGGACGATTATAATTATTGAGACAAGCTTAAGTTTAGTAAAGAAAAAGCCTTACCTGAACCATTTGGACCTATGACTGCAGTGAATTCTTTCAAAGGGCCAACAACCGTGCGGCCGCGATAGGACTTGAAATTTTCCATTTCAATGAATTTTAAAAATGCCGTTGTCATTTCTTCTTCCGGCATTTTTAAATGATTTTAATTTTTATGGTGGGTAAATACGAAAAACAAATGGGAAATGTTTCCCAAACACAAATCCGGACGCTTTTGCTTTTCTTTTGGCTCCGAGAGTAAATTGACATTTCTTTGAAAGTTGTGATACAAATTCACAATAGCGATTTAATCTTTAGAGTTACCAGGGCTATTGTTTTATTAAATGCATTTTAAAATAGGTGTGTTTTCTGTATCCTTAATTGAGAATAACAGCTAAGAAATATAGAAAAAATGCAGAAAGGAATGGAATAGCCTCCAAGTCAAGTATTTCATGGAATATTACTTTGCAATATACTTTCGATTTATTAAGTGATGGTTCGTAACGGGGTGAAAGTGCGACATCATTGTTTCTTGGTTTGTCCTTGTGTGATATATAAGAAAATAATGTTTTTGAAATTGAATAATTAACTTTATTCACTAAAATAAAATTAGGTCAACCTAAAGGGCTTGTGCCTTAAGGGCCCAACCCGTAGAATCCGTCGCGTCCCGTTAGTCCCGATAAAACTGTGCTACCAAATTAAACTATTGTGCTATCGATTGTGATTGATTTCCTTAAAATAATAATAGGCGTATTTTTTTGGGAATCTATAGCTAGCTCACTTTTACTTTTACATGCAAAACTGGTATACCCACTTTTGGTTTTGTTATACTCACTTTTGGTTTTACATGCAAAACTGTTATACTCACTTTTGGTTTTGTTATACTCACTTCCCAAAAAAATACGCCTAATAATAAAATAATAATAATGATAATGGTATTCGTTCCAATCGTTCAACTGTTTTGTTCTCAGGGAGTTTTTTATAGTTTTATTCAAGTCCTGTTTTGTGAAGATGTTGAAGTAGTAAACAGTGCATGCTTTGTTGAGCTGGCATCCTCGATACCCTAACCTCCCGAAAGTCAAAATAACAAACTTTATCCGCCTTAGACTTGGACATACTGCAATCACCCACGAACATCTCCTCACCAATCAACCCCCTGCCTTATGCAGCACCTGCAATATAATACTAAATCTAGACCACTTGATAAAAAATTGTACCATTGCAAAAACTCACTTAAAAGACTCAAATATATATGAAATTCTTAGAACTCCCAATCCTATAAATATTGAAATAGTAAACAAACTCTTGTCTAATCTTAAATGTAAAATTTGAACTTGTAGAATAACTTCCTCGCAGCTAGGCTCCAATGGTCAGCTAAGGTCAAGGATCTAGCAGCAAGTGAGATGCAAAATTTGACGCATCTGTCTCGACTTTCATAGGTTTTAATGGGTGAGGGAGCATGGCTGCATGGGAACATGATATGCCGCAACGCCAGCTGCAATTGTCGCATTGTATCCATCAACTGTTGAAAGACTCCTTACGCAGCTTCGGCTTCCTTGAGTCAGGCTTTGCGGCAACTTGACATTGATGGGACTCTAAAAACTGATTAAGACTGATTATACTAAACCAATGTGCAGATTATTAGTCCATTTCAAGCGTTTCAACGAACTAAGTTCGCCCATTTTTAACGACAACTTAACCCTAAATAATCCAATTTTGGTTTACAGTAAAACTCTTTTGTACGAAACTTCATGCTAAGAGAACGCATGTCCCCAATCAGGATCCCACGACGTGCTATGAAATCCGTACCATCAGCCAGGCGTCCTCTAGGTAGACCCAGGATGAGATGGTTAGAGCAAGTTCACAATCTCTCCTTTACCCGTATGAGGATTGCCCTTGATGTTTTAGAGTCGATGTCGGAGAATCGAGAGCTATGGAGGGTCCACTTCAGCAACCTACACCCGCGACACACTTATTGGAGAAGCGGATCATTGAAACTGAATGAATTAAGGAGAATTTAGTAATATTGATCGCTTACGGGCACGAAATTCTTGCCACTTAAAGTCAAGGTATTAAAAAAATAACAACAAAGAATCTTAAAGAATTCTATGAATAAAAATATATATTTAAAACTTTTTACAACTTCTGAATCCATTGCAAATCTTCTGCCACGTCGTTACTAAGACTAATTTTCTTCTTCTTTCTTTCTGTGTGAATTTCTGCCACCTCTCCTTCACTAGTATTTCTTCGCTTCTTCTTCTTAGATTTCTTTGTCGTCATTAGTTCCACATCAGTATCACTATCGACGGTAATAGTAGCTGGTTTCTTTGTTTTACTTTTTGATTTCGATTTCTTTTTATGTGATTCGCGAACAGAAACAGCATCGACAGACTTTAGACGTTTCGCAATTTCAGGATTTATTTGCATTTTACTTTGGTAATCTATTCCATGCAAAGGATGTCTTTCTTTGATTCCAACTGGCATTGGAACGCGGACCGACTTCCCGTTCAGTTCAGTTTCATCTGGTAAAGCCATTGACTTTAGACGTCTTCGGAGTATAATGCTGCCTTGAATCGGAATAATTTTTATGTTATTATGACCTTTGTGGTTTTGGTAACCAAAAGTATGTGGTATGGGCCGAGGATGCTCCACAGCTACGGTTTCTAGCTCATCTTGATTGCTACGTCCTGGTATTTTGATTTTATGGTCTTTGAGTACAGAAACATCTACACCTTTGGGACATTGCATTATCCAGACTTCATCGTCCTCATCAATGGCGTGGAACTCCCCAATAGAAGATGTATTGTTCTTCACTTCATGGAATTTTGGGTTGTTGTCAAGAAACTTTTCCTTGACTTGTTTTGGGGTAAGTGGTGGATTTGTATTTGGAATCATCTGTAAATTAAAAGTTAGTACGTCGGATTTTTTATTTAGTTTGCAATTTATTACCTTTTGCTTTTCATAAAACAATTAATTATAATTATAATATGTAATTACAATAAATTTTAAACTTGTTTACCCACGTGCATTAGAAAATATTTTTGACACCAATGTGACATTTCGTAGATTTATTGTGAATTGTCCTTAGTGCCGATTATACTGAATGCTAGGTCAAGATTGTAGTAGGTACTTATATAGAGATGTGCAGTCGTGAATTTTTAGCGGGAATTTGTGGAAATCAAGCAAGATGACAATGTACCGAACACCTTTATTCTTTGTGGCGTTCATAAAAATATTAAACGCCAGCAGGCTTTTTGGCTTGCACCATATCAAAGCATTGTTTCTAACAATCAAGAGTTAAGACCATATTGTGAAATCGGCATAAATTGTTCGCACAAGAAATTAGTTTAGTTTTTTAATTTCTTTAACTCTTCGTATTTGAGTGATCGAAAAAATTTCCTGCTCCATTTTTCAGCTCTATATGTACGTTAATTAATGTTCTTATTTTTCTCACCGGATTGCTACACAGATTTGCCATTGTAAATCGAGCAAATATAATGTAGGTACGGAAAGAAGTATGTTTGTAAGAATTTTGAAAATAGAAGTTTCACCGAATAATGGAGTGTTTAATATAACGTTTGGTATATTCTTTTTTATCGGTACCTTCAGTTCTGCAAGATTCTGGTTAGAAAATGTAGCGAAAAAAACAGATGACTGTGTAATGGGTCTCACCTAATATTGTAAATTACAGAACAAAAATTCTCAGAGTTATCTATAGGTCGATCCAAGATTTGTCGGTTCGGTAAGTGGATTGAATGTTCCTAGCTTAACCGACAGTTTTACAAAAAACAAAAACCATACCGAACAGTGCCTAAATAATATATTTTTTTAAATTTAAAAATATGACGCTAACAAACGAACAAGCCCTCATATTATAATTCTTGCCCTCATATTCTGTCTATTACCATCTTATTGAAATACCAAAATTCGGAGTGACTAGTACAATTTTCGGGTTTTTCCCTTCAAACGAATCAAGCAAAAAGGAAATATGTCAAAACGCACAAAATTGTGTACGTGTATTTGCCACTGCCAGCCGAATGTAAAAAATTTAGTTTTTTCTTTTGAAAATTTAATTTTATTTTGTTAAATATATATTTTTCATGTGAGTACCATCCAATTAAATAAAATAAATTAAATTCTCTTGATTTTATATTGTGCTTGGAATCTTTATCGTCATAATGTTTTGTTTATATCATAAGTGTGACGTTTTCTATTTGAGATATGAAATTTATCTAAAATGTTTACTTTTGATGGCCCTCATTAAAAGATTTTGTACACTTTAATCAGTATACTTCAAGCCATTTTTTACTGATTTACATTTTAATTGATTTGATTATTATTCGATTAAAGACCTTTTCGTTTTTATACCCCAAATGCATAAGTATTTGATATAAATACCTACCTATACAATTTCAGCTGCATTTTGCTCTTGCGAAACATTTTGTCTTTGTTTTTTTCTGTATCTATAAATAATTATTTGTAATTAAAAGAAAAAGATTACGCACAACATTCAGAACAACATCAATCGAATGCAATAACTCGAATTTAGCTGATCAAATTTGCAATTTACAAAAAATATGTAATACGATTTTATTGAGGGGGGTATAGGTAGGTATAATGCAAGGTATATAGGGTATAATGTAGAGTTGTGTGTAGAGTGAGGGGTTACAGGTTGAACCCCCGGAAAAACAGCAATTTCATACATAAATTAGGTAATTTTTTTTTGTTAATTTCCTCCATCTCGCGAAAATTTGACGATAACGAGTTCATATTTTTGGAATTCTCCTCCTATACTGTTTAATAAGTCTGTTTTTATCGTGTCGTGTGGTGCACGAATGAGAGTGTACAGATTCTCTTCTTTTTTGTACCTGCCGCATATATTTCAGTAAATTGGTGGGTGAATTAAAATTTATTAGTTTTCGATATCTATCACCGTCTCACAATTATGATGAATGTTAGTCGATTCTCTCCCCTTCGAATGTGCGTGCATGCGAAAGTTCAGGCGGCGCCACAAATGTTCGATGTCTGGTATTACTGGGGCTCCGGGTCAATCCTCTTGAAGCCGAGGTTGTCCTCTATATGAGAAGTAGGCATATTTCTGACCTCTCTGAACTATCTCTAAGACGTCCATTACAACTTTAAAATGAAGCCAACCCCGATAGCAAGCTTCTACAGATTAAACCATTTCAGTCATCGAAAACGATCATGAATCTACATAGCAATATTCAGCCCAATTGCTTATATGCATTGTTTGTTTTGTGGAATAATCTCTCTCGTAAATATGTCATTGGTTTTAAGAACTACCCGTAGGACGCCTGGTTGGAGGGAAGGAGGTACATATTTGTTTTTTCTGTAGTGGCCGCTGGGCTACGCCTGAGTCCTTGCTCAATCCCTTAACCAGCCCGCAAATAAATTTAAAAACTCATTCCTGCCTAACGCATTCACTTAATCCTGTCTGAATGAACAGGTCACACTGGATAAGATATCCGATGAGCTTATTCAAAAAGGCTCGAACAAATTTGTCTCAAAATCTAAACCTGTGTCGGCATCTCTTATAAGAGTTTTTCATTGATAATGTCACCGCTCTAGACGTCTGTAAACGTCGTTATAATAAACCGCGTCCCATGGAGCCATCTCGCTTCGGAAATAGGTAACAACCAAAGGTCTTTTGGAGGGCGATTTGACATGACGGATCAATACGTGAGCGATTTTCTTGCCTCAAACTCCAGACCTTTGGGGTTGACTCATGGAGCAATATGTTGACAACATTTTTTTCTCGTCTCATGCAAACAACCAACTGCCCTCTTCTACAGCTTAGAGCCACTAAAACCGGCTGGTCAACTAAATGGAACGCTAGAGATTTTATTTGTAATTGAAATGTTTCCGACAACGGATAATTAACCAATCAAACTTGGACACGTTATTAAACTACGCATACTACATAAATCTGTACATTTACTAGTAAATGACGCGAATTGCTGTTCTCTTTGTATTGCGTAATCGTAATGACCTATTAATTCGAAATTATCCCCACAACTAAACACTGCAGGCAAAAATTAAAATTAAATTTGGCAAAGTGTGGATAAAGCTGTTACATATTGGGAAAGCTGTCATCTTGTTTGCATTCTCGAGCACAAGTATTCACTACAGTCATAAAATGTGTATGCCGACTTGGGGAATTTGTTTGCATTCTGTTATTATTGACAGCTAAATTTGGATTAAGGCGAAGTTGATTATTATTTGACAACCTCTCACCAAAGCTCGCTCGCTGTAGTGTGTCTCCTTTAGCAACGTGGATGGTTACAGTTTGTCTGCGTTATTCTCTTTTGTTTCATATTGTTTTGTTTTGTTTTGTATTGCAGTTGTGTTCAGATATTCACAAATCAAACAACATTCGCAGCAGTCATGAGCAAAAAGACGAATCGATCATCGATATACAATGAAACCGGCGACAGTAGCAGTCTATACGATAGCGCTTTGGAGAATCTTTCCGCATACACTTCGTTCAATGGAAAGCGTGCTTGAATTTCGTTATAAATCTTGTACTAATTGGATTTATTTTTGTTTTTGTAGAGAGTGCCAACAATAATACCACCCACAATTCAACCATCAATAACTCCACCGATTTAGATATAGCACTAAGCAATGGCGTTGGCGGGGGCAAGGGCATTAATGCCGGCACAAAGAACGCCAGCTACCAACTAATTCAATCCGAATCAACTGATAATTCCGAGGAAGTTGATCCGAAATCCCAACTAGCAAATAAGACAATATTCCGATCGGATAATCCAAACTTGTCAATTATAGAAATTAGTGATAGTTCTACATTGGAAAACGAGAATTCCGTTTATGTGGTCGATTCGTCATCAGACGAAGGTGAGGGTGGCGGTTCAAATAATGATCTTACAAGTGAGAAACGTCGCAAGAAGGTTGAGTCGCTATTACATTCCAGTAAACAAAGATTGAATATATCACCGGAGCCGTCGTCGACAACAGCCACAGCAACATCACCATTGTCACCAGTGACGCCACCCAATCCACAAGCATCATCTCCCTCAGCAGCGGCATCACCATCGAAAACTACGGGAAATGACAATGATCAGGCTGCAGACAGTGTTGCCATTAAAATGGAGAAGAGAAACTCTATTCATGTATACGATACAATTGAGGAATTCGAAGAGCATCTGCCTCATACAGTGACAGTGTTGACAACTCCATTTGGCAGTAAGGTGTATCTAGTGGGAACGGCTCACTTTAGTGAAGAATCACAGGATGATGTCTCATATGTAAGTAGAAATGCTTTTATGGTTTTATGACTAAATTTAGTAATGAAATGAAATTGTTTTCAAGGTCATTCGAAATGTTAACCCAGACGTGGTTATGGTGGAGCTATGTCCATCGCGAATTCATATATTAAAATTGGATGAGAAGACTCTGCTCGAAGAGGCCAAGAACTTCAATCTAGCCAAGGTATGTAATGTATATTCTGAGATTTAATTTTCCTTTGCGAGTTGTGGTAAGTGTTTCGGTGGAGCACGGTTTTTATTGGGGATCCTATATTTTCTACATTAATGTCGCTACTCATGAGCTGGTTTGACAAACAAGGTCGACTGGCAAACGCATTAAAACGAGATACGTCTAAAACGACGTTGCCAAAGAGAATTAGGGGAGGAAAATCGGCTTCTCAGAATAAAAGGAACGAGCGGAAAGAAACGCGCAATCGAAAACAGAGAGATGCTACTTCAGGACCACTGAAGTTTTAATAAAAGGTATAAGGAACCAATTCCGTCCAGGAACCTATAGAAATAGTGAAGGAAACATTTTACTAGAATCATAGCCGGTGCGGAGAATATGAAAACACTTCTTCTGCTGTATAAAGCCGATTAAGACCCACATCCCGCTTTTAGGCATAGCGAACTTATTCAATTCAGACGATGATAGCCGAAACGTCTGTCCACATAATCAAAAAATGAAGTGAGGATAACAATATCCAAGTTAAAGACCAATAAGGTTTCTGGGCTGGTTTACCAGCTAATGTTTTAGAACAATCAGTCCTCCCCATCGTGTGCAAGATCCTTTCTGCAGTCAACGCAGTAGCGAAAGACCTTGCCTAAGATTATACTCACAAGTAGAAAAGGATCTCAACTTAGAGCGTATAACTCGCGATATATGTAAATCGACTATTTAGAGTTAAGAATCGGTAACAGAAGGCCGATCCGGTGATCGAACCTTAGACGCTTTGCTCAGAGTCCAGCACACTAACCGCTGATCCACTGCGCCAACAGTAAAATATTCATACTGTAGCGGTGCAAATACTAATGTCGTTTTCCATTGGGCAAAAAGAAGCGTCCGGGAGCGTCCGGAATCAAGAAAATCACTTCTGAAACCGTTCCATTGGCGCAAAAAATACTCTTCTGTTGATTCTGAGGAGAGAATTTCGCTTCTCGATTTAAAGTCAGAATCCACTCGAGGAGCACTTACACAAGTACATTTTGTGTATTTTATACAAGCCAGCTAGCAGCAGCCATACAGTAATTTTTGACGTTTCACCAATACGTGAGTGTAGTCAGCCAGAAGCAGTTTTCTTGTTCCATTGGATTACGGAATGAGTGAATCCCCGAGTGAAACCAATGGAAAACGACATAAGAAACCCAATGTATCAGTAGTGTGTGTAGTATGTAGTAGTAGTTGACAAGCAAAAACATGTTTCGCTACGATGAATGCCTGCAGCAGATGAGTGCAGTGGCTGTTGAAGAGTGGCCGCGTTGACGAGAGGACGATGATGAGTGATATTAATAAAGAACTGATGAAAGCATGTTGCTTATGTGGGCGCGTTTTAGTTTAAAGTAATTTATACTTAATAAAGAATGTTATAATTTAAAGCTGATTGACGTTGTTTTAATGAAGTTTCGCTCGCCTTTTAAATCCTTACAATACTTGTCGCAATTCTACGCGCGTTATTAGAAATAGTACTCCTCCTTTTTCTATCTGATTTGGAAGCTGCAGTCCACGCCCAGTTTCTAATCTAATTAACTAATTAAATTTCATATTACAATTTCTTTACAGATACGCAGCATAATCCAAGCGAACGGCTACATCAATGGCATCTTTTTCATACTCCTGCTACACATGAGCGCGCAGCTAGCCAAAGAACTTGGCATGGCACCAGGCGGCGAATTTCGTCGTGCATTTGAAGAAATTCATAAAATTCCCGGGTGTGTACTACATTTGGGTGACCGTCCAATAAGAATTACATTACAGAGAGCTCTGCGAGCCCTCTCTCTACGACAAACACTAAAACTAGTATGGCGTCTAACATCCTCAGAGACCATCAGTATACAAGAAGTTGAAGAGTGCAAACAAAGGGATCTCCTCGAGAAACTAATGCAGGAAATGGCGGGCGAATTTCCAGCATTCAGTGATGTATTCGTAAAGGAACGAGATCTCTTTCTGTGTCACTCGTTGCAAGTTGCCGCTTTGCCAGTAGCACTATCGGCCGGCACTTCGAGGCCAGCACGTGTAGTAGGTGTCGTCGGAATTGGTCATGCCAGTGGAATTGCAGCAAACTGGGGCAAAGTAAATCCAAGTCAGATACCAGCAATTCTGGAGATTCCACCGGCCAGTACAAGTACCAGAGTCGCCAAGTACACCCTTAAGTACGGGCTAATCGGGCTAACATTGTTCGGTGCATTTAAATTGCTAAGACCACGGGTGCAAAGGTTTTTCTGATGGATGCTAGTGTCGAGTAGCGTTAGTAGTAGAAAACCATTAGATATGCTTAAGTTATACCACATATAATATTGTACTAAATGTAAATAAGATAATATATACGCCCGGGGCAAATTCCATGAATTATAGAGCGAGCCAAGAGAAATCGCAACATTTCAACACAACAAGGCGTTGAAACTGGAACTACATAAATATACATTTCAATTAGTAGAGCTACTTGTTTTCATAAATAGACCAACGGAGATATCTTTTCAAAATTACCACGAATTTGTTGAGTGTAAATAAAATATATTTCGATGTATGTTTAAACAACTGTTATAAAAAAAATATATATATGTAATTGTGATTAAAAATGTTGACAGTTGTCTCAATTATTGTTGTGGTAGTTGTACTGCATTTTCAAATGGAAGACCACCAAATTCTTTTTTGGAGATGGTTCAATAAACAAATAGTTGACAACAGATCATTGACTTAATACATGGACTGCTAGCAGCAGTTTTCGTTGATGCGAACAGCTCATTTGGATCACTGTGGAGAGAAGCGAAACTAAACTGAAACTAAACGCTTATTTTGTTTGAGTGCTGCGTCTGCCATCTGCTATAGAAGGTTCGAAATAATTTCACTAAATCGTTATTTTACGCAGTTGCATGTTTTTACAATGGATGGCACTGTATTCTATGAATTTTGAATGTATTCTATCCCAATGGCGCGCAGAGGTTTCATATGCCAAAAGGGCTAGTGCTTATTGAGAAATAGAGGGTGTACAAATTTGAGAGATCAGCGAAAAAATACGGAAAAAAAGTAAGAAGATAAGCGACATTAACAGCTAGGTTCCAGAAATCGAGTGAAATCGAAATTGCAAATCGAGTGAATTCTTTTTCAGTGCTCTGCATTTCGAGCAATTCGGAAACTCCGCAATCACAATTTTACTTTGTCTCAATTTCGAAAATTTTGAAATCGAATACAGTGAAATGTAGAACACAAAAATTCATTTTCGATTTCATTTCGAGTGAAAGTGAAATGTGGAACCTAGCAATACATATTTAAATATTGTGACAAATGAATACATTTGTTAAAAACATAAAAATAAATTCCTAACTAGTTATAGTTTACAATAATGGAATATAAAAAAAGTGTCGCATGGAGCGTCTCATTGCAGTGTACCCCAATGCAACGCATATAGACAAAATGGCATAATGACGTACAAAATTCTTAGTTTGATTTCGTGGGGTTTTGAAGTCATCGAGGATGCATTTATGACCAGAGCAGTTACATCACACCTATAGACTACAACCAGCCAGCCGTGACGAGCTCTTCGTCTTCCTCTTCGCAAATTGATAATTTTATGCCGCTAAATCGTGCAAATTTTTAATTAATAGAAGGAGGTCACGAAACTGATCTGGCCCAAGCTGGATCTCAAGCGCTTCAACAATCTTGTATTACTAAAAAGATCCAATATAAGCATATTAGTAGGTGTCATTACGGCTCACTGCATTATTTGAAGGCACGCTCTCAGATTGGGCCTCCCTGCAAACGATTTCTTTAGAAGCTGCATGGACGAGGAATAGGCTTTGTGCGATTGCGATCGATTTATACCAATTGCCTTCGATTTGTCAATGGGATACATAATACTTTGCTGAACTGCCTCGCTAAATTTTATCTTTTACAATTTTGTATGAAAGAAAAAATTTAGCGCCAGCTAGATATTGTGGGCTTATTCATGTCGTACCTATTTATTTCCCAATTTAAATTTTGTTGCCCTCCATCTGTTGGAGCATAGCGTCCCTAGAAAAAAAAATAGTATATAGCAAATACAAAACCCAAAGTAACACCTGCAATTTTCTATGTTCTGACAGTTCACTTTCGATTTTTTTTTTGCAAATTGCTTCATCCACTTTTTCGTGGACTGTTTTGTGTCGTTCTGTTTTCTTTTCACGAATTGATTTACTCACAAAAGTTATACCGCTCTAGCATATCATAATCCAACAACTATTCACCTTAGTGCCCGCTGCCGTTGTGTGTAACGAAAAATATTTACCCAACTTGAATCGAATTTTGCAATCAAAATCAATTGCAATTGTTCCAAAATTGTAGTCGAATCCGTCTGTCGATTTCGTTAGTTCACGTAAAAAAGTTGTAATTTAATGTTTAACGCAATCGTAAAATAGCAGTGTATCTAGTATAGATGTTTAGCTTTAAACAAGCAAAAAGTGCACAAATTGGGAACATATAAATACATATTCCTAAAAAGAACAAACAAAGAAAAATCTAATTAAATCCGAGAGGGGAAGTAAGGGAAAACCCCACTATAAAAGGTACTTATTTCAACTATTGTTGTTTGAAGATTTAATTATAAACTTTATTTGTGGGTTGCATATTTATTGTTGATCGGTTCGGGTTGGGCGGGCATCATCTCTTGAAAGTGTATCAAAATATCAGAATGTCTTTTGTTATTTACAAACAAATATTTCTTACGAATAATATTAGAAAGGAGAAGATGAACAAAAATACCAAACGCCAATTTGCGCTCGTATATTTCTCCCCTTCCCCAAACAGGCCACATCTACTCGACTCATCCATTGAAAACTCACTCCCTTGACGTGTACATTACATAGGTACTATAAATTATTTAATTAGTTGCTCTTTCTAATTCCGAATGTTGCTGTTCTAACTTTGAGGTGAAGCTCTAAAAAAAGATAGCTGGCATTTTATTTTATTTTGTGTTAGGTATATGTATGTAGATGTACCTCTACATTTCGGTATGATTTTTGTTAGTAAACAAATTCGGCAAATATATTGTGGCATTAATCTACATACATATTTGAAGTACTTTGCGGAATATTTTTATTCTCCACTTGTTCGGTTGTAATGCCAGGCTAGGGGCCAAAGAAGTGCTGCTGCTCTTATCCTGAACGTCCACTTGTACTAGTGACCAAACCACACTCTAAATTGTCAAGGTCACTATATAATGAGTGGATACGCTTTGCCAAAAGCGAGCGTTCAATAGGTAGTTGGCTTTTTGCTTTGCCAAAGAACGAGGGCTTGTTTCTTCCTCGTCTACCTATTTCCTTTTCTTTTGAAAGCATTTTATTAATTGTGTGCTGTGCATTATTTATTATGTGATTGCTCTTTTCGGCATCAGGGTCAACAACATTGCAAACGGCTTTTGTTCATGATTGTGATGTCTAAAAAAAAAAGCACACAAACTAAATAAATTTGAAAACAAGGAAAGTAGACAACAAGTTGTCTTTTCCCAATTTGGCGGTTGCTAGATTGATTTTTAACAAAAACTGGCATTATGTATGAGATATTTATAACTCAACCTCTAAACAGGATTCGATATAGAAATTGCGGAATGAAACACCACTCTGATCACTTGAGCGATCAGATGAAATAGGCTTGATTAAGAAGAAGAATTCCAGTTTTCCAATGAGTCACAGGATGTCTAGGCCTTCCGTACCCGAATTTATCACCATCGTTCCTGATGAAATGCTTAATCTGTTCGTCGACTAATTTCATCATTGTTGCGTCATCATGTATTTGAATTGGTAGTCGGCTCGGCGAGTTAAGTTGTTTGTTTCGCTTTCTTTTCTTGATACCGATTACTTGCGGGGGGTTTTTTTTTTTTGTTGGCATTTTGCAATCCAATGGCCAACATCCATCGATACGTCCCATCACTTTATTGTCATTAGACCAGTGCAACGGTCAACTTAGTTTTTTTCGCCGGCTAGATATTTAAGTGTCCAACAACTCTGTGTGCATTAATAACAAATGTGATTAATAGGTAAACTAAAAATAAAAGCACAAAGCTCGATTTATAATTTTCATGTCTATTGATTGTTTTTAATTTAACGACTATGATCTGGAATATATACCCCGTCTAGTTTTGATGAGGGAACTTACTATCTACTAATAAACAATAGGTGGATAGAAGAATTTTGTGTTTTTAAGATAAGATCGTTTTAATGGCTGGTGCAGCTGTTGATGTGCAATTTTCATAGATAACAATAGTCCATAGAGAAAGCATGTACGATTCCCTGGTATAGGTTTAGGATGCATCGCCCCTTCATACTTATTTACCATTCTACCCTGTGGAGGCGTTTAAAATAGTGACTGTAGGAAATGACCATACATTCACAAGCGACAATAATCGTCATGATTTAATACATGCTCATTTGCATTTGTAATTAAACAATCGCTGCGATTGAATTAAGCACTAATTTTCATGTTTTTTAGTCGCAAAATATTCAAAATTGAAACACAGGGAGAATCATAAAAACGAGCACTCTCGATTATTCTTTCGCTGTTCATTAGTCTTGCAGTTATTTTAGTCGCGCCATAAATCGTAATTATGCGCCTAGCTAGGTGTTAATATTTTAACATTACATTTTCTTCGAAAGGTGCGTTCACAAATACAAATTTTGTTTCAAAAAATTACTCATTTGACTGTTAAATTTTCGGCCGACAAATGCAAATGATATCACTCTTTTGCAGTAAGAGTAGGTAAGACAGAACTGAGACATAGGCAATTATGATCCAACCTTTTATTCGCACTGTTAAGAAGTTGGTTATAAGAAGCAAGTTTGCTATTGTAAATCAGCCTTATTCTCTCGACTCTTTGCATGCTTATAAAGAATTAGAAGATATCTTACCGTCCACTAACCTTACCAAATGGAATATAATATATTACAAATGCACATGTCCCTTTGCGAAGCACCTTTGGTAACACATTGCTCAGTCATTAAAGCACTCGAATCACCAATTTAGTGAGATCCAAATTGTCGCAAATCTTTAAATTAGATCTCCAGTAGATGCACGTTAACGCTGTGCTTGGTCCCTGGCCATAGAGACATACCAGGTAACTGTAAAGCAGACGAACTCGGAACGGCACAAAAATGGAGCTCTCTACTGATAAAGGGAAGGCCCATGTCCCATGTGCCAATTGAAACGGCAAGATGCAACATCTCCACACTAGCGCAGACACAAGCTAGAGAGTGATGGCGCGATCTTGACAGCTGTAACCATGCAAAACAGACATGGTCAAGGATAAGTCGCTACAGAGTCTCTTAGAGGGCTAATGACATTTTGTCACAGTTGCATAGATGAGGAGGAAGAGAAAACACATTTCCACTTATTATGTAACTGCCCAGCGCTATCCTCGATTAGAAAGCAACCTCTAGGAAAGTACTGCTTCGGGGAACTTACGGATATTGCAAAATTGCTCCATCAGTAGCGAAAATAACCAACTCTGTTCGTTTTTGTTCTGTTTGTTCGACACAAGCTGAGGTACATGTTTCGATTTCTTCTTCTGCTCTACCCGTCTCTTTAGAAAGATTAACGGCTTGCAGTTTACGTCAATAGAGACTGAGGAACAGGGCATGTATGCTGACGAGGCCTTACTTAGCTGTTATTGCCGTCAGGCAGACCGAAGCAGAGTGGAGGCGAGCATCCAAGAATCGCAGCGTTTCCTTAATCTAAACTCGATGTGCATTTTAAAATTCAGGCATCGATCCTTACTCATAATGTATTTTAATGCCTTTTGATGACTTCTTAGACCCTTTTAGATTTCGTTCCCGTTTGGTCTTTTAGTAAGGAAGTTTCCGGAAAGCTGACTTTTCATCCTGAAGACTTTCATCCATGGTTGATTGTGCATCGTGGATGTGTTTGGCACGGCAATATTAATACATCACATTAACACCTTGCAGTAGTTTGTTCAAGGACCCCGACCCTTGTTGGACTGCCCCGTTAACGCTATGGTACTTAACGCCATGTCTACCTCTGCCACTGGTTAAATTGTATCCATGAGGTTTTCAGTTCGTTGAGTTAGTGACATTTTTAACGTCGATTGTTATAATGCGGTATTTCCTGTGCCCTATCGGGAGCGAGTATTACATAGTTCAACTGCTGGTAATACGCGACTTCCTGCCCCCTTTACCACCAAGCGAGCAGTCTACCATTTATGAGATCTAGCACTTTTCCATGAGCTTTTTAGCTTCTCACTCACGTTGTGGTGATTGTTTGGACCTGATGATGCGATAGGTTCTCGTTGCTTATAATTTTCTCGGACGCGTCCTTGTCGAATCAAAGGTACATCACGAGGAAATTGTTATTTCGATTCCGACTTATTTTCGTCCCGCAACTTAGAAGGGATATGTAGATATTCGATGCTTCCTACAAAAGCAAAGAATGGATCATAAAAGTAGGACGTAGGATTCACTTCCCTAGCCATTGGATTCCGACTTTCCGCTTTCTTTTACCGAACAATTATTCCAACACCAAAGTAATATTCCTCCTTCCATCTATTTGCAGCAATGGAATCATTTCTAAGTCTGTTTGATCCCAACTCGCCGGACGATGGCTTCGACGAGGAGGACATTCGCAATGGCAACGAAAATAACCGTACCAATTCCAGCAGCAGTGACAGTGACAACGAAAACCACAATGGCAAAATTATAATCGATTTTGATCAGGGCATTCTGCCTCCCGAACCACAGTTGGGCAATATTGAGTACAAACTCAAGCTAATCAGTCCTTCAAAACAACGTTTTGAACACCTTGTGACACAAATGAAATGGCGATTGCGCGAAGGCCAGGGCGAAGCTATCTACGAAATTGGAGTCTCGGATTCTGGTCACTTACATGGGCTGAATGAAAAAGACATGAACGCATCGCTGGCGACTCTCAAGCAAATGGCGCATAAACTCGGTGCCAGTACGAGTGTGCTACGACGAAAATTTGTCGCTGGCCGACGATCTGTAGCAGAAGTTCTTGTGCGAAAGATACCCGATGATCAGCATAACATTGAAGTACGAGTGGCGGTATTGGGAGGTGCCGATGCTGGTAAGTCAACACTTCTAGGCGTGCTTACACAAGGCGAATTCGATAATGGTCGCGGTCGAGCACGACTAAATATGTTCCGGCACATGCACGAAATCCAATCGGGACGCACGTCTTGCATATCACACGAAACACTCGGTTTCGACTCACAGGGTAACGTGATCAACTACAAATACACCGAAATGATGACAGCCGAAGAGATAAGCGATCGATCAACAAAGCTAGTTACCTTCATGGATTTAGCCGGCCATCGAAGATATATGAAAACAACTGTGCAAGCATTGTCTGGTTATTCACCGCATCATGCAATGTTGGTAGTATCGGCCGGTGGAGGTTTCAACGGAACAAGCAAAGAACATTTGTCTATTGTACGAGCTCTTGATATGCCATTCTTCATTGTAGTCACCAAGACTGACATCACTTCGCCTGATGAGACGGTGCATGAACTTAAGAACCTCCTCACTTCGATCGGTTGCCGAAAAGTTCCATTCTTGGTCACAAGTAGCGATGATGTTCTAACAGCGGGCTCAAATCAGGAATCGGAGAATATCGTGCCGATATTCTGCGTGTCCAATGTGACTGGAGCTGGTCTCAATTTGGTCACAAAGTTTTTATATGTTCTGTCGCCGGGTATTAGCAACTCGGAGAAGGAGCGATTGGAACAGGATCCATGTGAATTTCATATTGACGAGATTTTCCGAGTATCTGAAGTTGGTCCAGTGGTGGGAGGACTGCTGGTTAAAGGTGTTCTCACAGAAAATATGCAAATGAAGATTGGACCACTGCCTGATGGACGATTTCATTCGGTGACGGTGCAAACTATACACCGAAATAAGGCACCATGCCGAGTGGTGCGAGCTGGACAGAGTGCATCGCTGTCATTTACTCCCAATCAGAATTTGCCAGCATTGCGAGGTGGAATGGTTTTGCTGGTCGACAACCATATCGATGAAGAGCCCTGTGGAACATATTTCTTTCAGGTAAGAATTGATTGTTTTTAATAAAAACTAAGTACAAGGAATATTTAATAAAAGCCTTGAGGCTTGAGTCGCTGGGTATTTCTGTTGTACCGACAGATTCGCCGATATCTGCTTGTCCTCGTCAAGCAACTAGACCCGGCAGCTTATTGTAAGCTTGGTTTATTTACAGCCCTATTATGGCCATCAAATATCAATTAGTTGATACTTGATAAGATCTATCAATTCATTGATAGTTTGGTATTATGAGTATCAATTGATACATTTTACCTCATTGTGAATACTTATCGAAATTTCATTGAGAATGGGTTCTGTTTTGGCGTTTGACGTTTCTGATTTGTAGTTGGTTTTTGTTGTATGGCTGACTACTAGTTTTGGTCAAATAATATTGTTGTTTTTTATAAACAAAAGTTGTTTTTTTTCGCAAATCAAAAGAACGAACAACACTGTTGATTGTGCAATGCAAATGCTAAAGTTATTCCCAACGCTCAGTTGATAGTTTCCTTATTGAGTAAATAATTTGAAAATCGCTGCTACTCGTGGTTTGAGTATACATTTGGGATGTCTACCGAAGACATTTCGCTCTAAAGTCATTATTTAACAATAAAAACGAGGATATACATTTTTTAATTTGATGCACCGAATATTTGATACGTATCAACTAGAAATTTGTGGTTGATAGAAAATTTGATGAATATCAAATTTTTTGATAACCGTAATACCAAGTTTATCGATAAAACTATTCACAATAGATCTTAAATCTAATACAATTCACAATTCATCAAAAATGTTGATAGGTTGATAACCATAATACCGATTCATTCATTTTGTTGATACGTATCAATTATTATCAAATATCGTGTTGATATTTGATAGCCATAATAGGGCTGTTAGAGAAACATCTGAAGTTACTACCGCCTCTGCTTCTATGGCTTTCATGTTTGTCACGTCGCGTGATACGCTGTACTTCTCTCATGTCCATTTGATATTTAGACTTTACTTCTTGCTGTTGGGGTAGCTACAATGCGAACTTTAAAATGTTTCTGTTCGTCGATCGACGTCCATGTATTTTACGTAAACAATATGCTCTGAATTCAAAACAACCGTTTTTCTATAGTGGACATGAATGGCTGATTACTTCCACTTTTTGCAAAAGGTGTTCCCTTAATTGTTGGCGCATAATTCTTGGCCATTCTTTTAATATTGCGCTCCTTTTTGGAGCACCTTCTAAAACGTTGACTGATCTACAAATGATCGATTTGGTTAGAAGTTGTGTTTACATCAGAACTACTCCGTGTTCACGGGGACTGCCGTAGGACTTTGCGAAACAGAGTAAATTCTTAATTCTTATGCAAGTTTAAGGAAACGCGCATTTTGATGTCCTTTACTTCCTGTTCGAGAAAGGTCCTTACATTCCCGAATAGATTCTAAGTCCGGGTATAATAGCCAAAAGCCATCAACATGTTATCCGAGGCGTGCTGTCGGTTTTCTTTGTGGGACACATTTCGTTAGTTTATACAATATCCGCTTCAGCAAAGACAATGCACTGGTAATGTTAAATGCTCGCTGCAATAACATTGCTTCGCTTACGCTGCAATAAGGTTTTAGTTCCGCAATGGCAGGTTAACAAACGGAGAATCGCTGATCTGGCCTCCAAACCTACTTCACGTTTCGACTAGAACGACAGGCCAACGATGAGTCGTAGTTTGAACACGGGAAGGTGCGGTTTGTTTTTTATTTGATTGTTTGCTATTTGTTTTTTTTTTTTTCCTATTTTGAGTTACACATTTTAACTTGACGGGTGATAGATAACACATGGACTTAGTTCTGGAGTAATTACTATCATCTTCGTCATCTTCTCCTTCTTTCTTGTCATCTGTGAATTTCGATTCTTCGTGTGTTTATTTACTTTTCCTTTTTGTACACCACCTGAAAATGTGCCGGTGTCAATTACCCAACTCGATGGATCAACGCGACGTCACAGTCAATTGATATGTACATATCGAGCATACCTCACATCAAATCATGATCTAATTATAAATGAGACGACAGTGCGTATAGTGATTGGGCTCTCTTTCTCTCACTAGTATCTAAAAATATGCAACGCTGACGTTGGCAACACTCTCGCCATACTGACAACTCAACTCGTCAGCTGTCTCTGCCTGACATTTCTCAAAGACCCACTTCGTCGTTTGTGTACCGTGTATTGCATTAGATAATAATTTTTATTTTATTCACGAGAATGTTGAATTGCATACGTAAATTCCCCAAACAATTCAATGCCAACATTCGTGCACTATGCACTCCAACTACAGGTGCAAATGAAGTAGTCTTGGAGAAACTGTCTGGCAACAAAGAAGGAATCACGGTACTTGGATTAAACCGTCCCGCGGCTAAAAATGCATTCAGTCGTTCACTAGTCAATCAATTTTCTTTAATTGTTTCGGATCTGGCTCACGATAAGAATACCAGGGTTGTTGTTTTGCGAAGTTTGACTCCAGGTATTTTCTGTGCTGGAGCAGATTTAAAGGAACGCAGTACAATGACTGTGGATGATGTCGGTAAATTTGTAACTACTTTACGTAGTTTACTCGTTAGTATTGAACAGCTACCAATGCCGGTAATTGCCGCACTTGATGGTGCAGCATTGGGTGGAGGACTGGAGATGGCATTGGCATGTGATATGCGTATCGCAGCGGAGAACATTAAGTTGGGTCTGGTGGAAACTAAGTTGGCTATACTGCCGGGTGCCGGTGGTACTCAGCGTCTGCCGAGAATTCTAAATCCAGCATTGGCAAAGGAGTTAATATTCACCGCGCGCATTTTTGATGGACAGGTCGCCAAAGACCTGGGTATTGTCAATCATGTCGTTCCACAGAATGAGACGAAGGATGCTGCATTTCAGAAAGCATTGCAGTTAGCGGAAGAGATTATTCCCAATGGGCCGGTGGGCGTTCGCATGGCAAAGAAGGCGATTGATAAAGGCTTGCAGGTGGATATAGCAACTGGTTATGCAATCGAAGAAGCATGCTACGCACAAGTTATACCAACAAAAGATAGGATCGAAGGACTGAAGGCATTTGCCGAAAAACGTAAACCAGTTTATAAAGGGGAATAGGAAATGGAAATATGTAGTTGTTTTCTCGTGACGTACCTACACAAAGTGCATTTATTGTTCAATCGTTTTTTTTTTATTAAATAATAATAATATGTTTTGTTGAATCAACTACCGTGTTTGACTATTTTCTTGTCTCTGACTTTCACTGTTGTTGCCATGCCAGTTCGGACGAACTGTGTTTCCAAAAATGTCCCATTTGGGGGCACAACCATCGATATTTGTATGATGAAGGAGCTCAAAGGTATCGTTAAGAGAACCTATGCCGATGGTATCTTAAGCAAGGATTTTTCTAAGCCCAGATGATTCCGTGGTGTTCTCTACTTGCAGAAAGCTTTCCCAGAAAAGCGTTTTGCTTGCTGCGCCTCCGCCTTAAATGGATTCTTGTGCGTATTGCAACAATAAACAGTTCCTTCGTTTCTTTTCATATGCTGCTTAATTCTTTTGTCCACCATGGACATATGTCTCAGACAGAATTTAACTCTGCAACTGCGCGAGTATTGCATTGGCTTGAAGTTTTCTTGTCTTAACCTCTGCTTCCATATTAAAGATATATCATTTAGTTTCCCAAAGAAACAAAAATGAAAAGTGTACTTAATGGTAGAATGTTTTGTTTAGTTCTTGGCTGGGACCTGCACCTGAAGTAGGCCATAGACACGGGTGTACTTTAAATTAATTTCCATCGAAATTTTTAATTTGACAGATTTGTAGTGCATACGTTTGGCTAGGAAAACCAACGAAATTGAACAAATATATGTATTAAGAAAAATTCCACTCCAAACTTGTATTCCTTTGATTTCAGGCTAAAGTATCAGTGCTCTTCCACGCAACTGCCATTTACGTGGGATTCCAGACTACAGTGCATATAGGTAGCATCCGGCAAACAGCTATCATTCGAGGAATAATGGGAGGCGAAAAAATCGGGACCAACGACAATGCCTCGGTAATGTTTCAATTTGTCGGTCATCCAGAATACGTGCGTCCTGGCATGCGAATACTCTTTCGCGAAGGCACCAGTAAAGGCATCGGCCTAGTTACGCAAGTATTTCCGCTAAATAAATAAGAGCGCTCCCAGTAAATTATCTTAGTTTTCGGAAAAAAGTCTCGTATAAATTATTGACTTAAAATTATGAACTAATATGTATTTTTTTTTATTAATATTAATTGACCTACAGGACTTGGATTGTGAGGAAATATTTCTTCTGTGATTTTATAATGATTATCAATTCATCATTTTTTCTCAAAACTTGTCTTTAAAAGATACTCTGACTCTAACTCTTGTGAAGAAATGAAATGTTTTCTATTAGATTAATGCAATTTACATATGAAGAGTATGTAGCTTAAATTTAGATTAATTATATTACCATCCCTTGTTTTTTTTTGTTGCTTAGACGAATTATATAATATTTACAATACAAACGAGCATACTTCTTAATAGTGTGTAAGAGTGTAGTAAGGGGTGTACTTAGAAAGTTTTTAAACGTCCAGTTTCGTTAGAAATTAAATTTTTTGTTTTTGAAATTCGAAAAGGAAAAAGAACATTGCAATCAAAATTAATAATGATACACTTCTGTACTTAGTACTTTAAGCAGAATAATAATAAATGAATGAAATGCCGCCATTATTTAAGAAGTAAATAACAAACAAAGGAATGTTTTGATTAATTTGTTTTTGTGTTCACTTAGATTAAATTATGAAATAAACTCTCTTTAAGACCAAATATGTACGCTGTTTGAATTTTTTTGTAACGTGGAACAAAATAGCTTAAAAAAAGTTCAAATACATAAATTTCATTGATGAATTGGACATACCTACGCATACCGAATGTGGTAACCACGTAAAAAAATTTCTTTGAAAGACGACAACAGAAAGGAATCCTGATCTTTTCCGTGCCATCCCGCAAAGATGGTTCAATGCTGGAAACAGGAGAGAGTAACTTGAAAACTCTGCGATATTATTTAGTATGTCTGTTTGCCAATGTTTTACTTTGGAAAACCAACCGCTAATGTTAAAAGGATGTATTTAGATGACGAAATTGCATAACAAAGTGGTTTAAGAAGTAAGGACCTAAATTACACATACTCAATTTGCCAGCCGCCTTTGTACTACAAACTTGACTACACGCTGCGCTGACCACGCAACTTATGCGGATAATACATATTTCCGGTACATAGGTTAGAGCTGCTAAAGCGGCCCCTCCAACTGCCAGTTATTCGTCCTAGAATCTATCACATTCCCCTTCAACTAACCCTTAGGTTAGGTTAGGTTAAATAGGGGTATGAGAGAGATATCTCATACGGCACTAGGCACCAAAAGGGCCCATCGCGATCCCTAGAGGGAACCAATTGCAGTGACCTACAATGGAAAAACACCTAAACACTTGCCCTTGAGAAAACCCCAATTTCCCTGCAAAAACCAAGTAGCCCCTTGTAGTTGGTATTGTCTATCTCCTCTAGATGTTGGAAGAAGTACCTGCCTAGAAATTTCCTTCTACTACGACATATTGCCTCACATTCACAAAGTATATGTGTTATGTCCTCTTCGGCTTGCAGGTCATCGCAGAATCTACAATTGTCCGAGTCTGCCAGCCTGAGCCTTTTGGCATGTTTTCTAAGAAGACAATGCCCTGATAATATGCCGATCAGTGTCCTGAGCTGTTCCCTACCTAGTTTGAGGATTACCCTAGATCTTTTACGGTCGTATTGCGGCCAAAGTGCCTTAGATACTGCGTGACCGGTGAGGCCCTCCCACCTCCGGTCGGCTTCCTTAATTATTTTATTCCTAATATCACTTCTTATGATGCAGGGAGGTGGTTTAATATCCACATCTCCTCCATCTAACATTTCCCCGCCTTTTCTCGCAAGCTCATCAGCCTGCTCATTTCCAGCTATACCGCAGTGTCCTGGTACCCAGCACAGTCTCACTCGGTTCTGACTGCATAATGCCTTGAGCATTGTGCGACAGTTCCTGACTAATTCAGAATTGATGTTTGTAGATTCCAGTGCCTTGAGCGCAGCCTGGCTATCGATGTAGATGGCTATATCTCTTCCGGATACAGATCTCATCCGCATTAGCTCTGCCGCTTTCAGAACAGCCAGAACTTCTGATTGGAAGACACTGCTTGTATCCGGCAGTCGTATAGACATTTTTAGGTCTGGGTCTACGGAGTAGATTCCAGCTCCAGTACCTTCCGCTGTTTTTGAGCCGTCTGTATAGACTGCTACTTCGCAATGTTTAATTACTTTATCCCTTTGCCATTCGTATCTTTCCGGGTATGATACCTCGTACGGAGTGTCGAAATCGACCAGAGGGTGAATTTCATCAGTTTGCACCTGTACGCCAGGGAGTAGCTCCGCTAGTATTGTACAGTGCCCAAAACTGCCCTCTTTAAAATAGCCCAAGGTTGTGAGCCGTAGCGCACTGCTTCCCGCAAGTTGCTTAATATGCAAGTCAAGTGGCGTGAGGTGTAGAAAGGTGTCCAGCGCTGCCGTAGGAGTGCTACGAAGTGCACCCGTTATTGCTATGCTAGACGCTCTCTGCACCGACGCCAGTTTGCCGACTACTGTTTTCTTCTTTGTCGCCTTCCACCATACTAGTGCGCCATATGTGAGTATGGGCCTGACCACCACTGTATATAGCCAGTGCACCATAGCAGGTTTTAGGCCCCAAGTCTTGCCTACTATTTTCTTACAAATAAAAAGAGCGTTATACGCCTTTTTGATTCTTTCCCCTACATTTGCATTCCAGTTCAGTTTCCTGTCCAGAATAACCCCAAGATACTTAGCCCTGTCAGACAGAGGCAATTCCACTCCTTCCAGTTTTGGGAGGTTAAAGTGTGGTATCTTATGTTTTCTGGTGAAGAGTACCAGTTCCGTTTTGGAGGGGTTGACGTTAAGTCCACAACCCTTTGCCCATAAGTTGACTTTTCTTAAGGCACTATCCATGATTTCACTTAAGGTGTTTAAAAACTTTCCCTGAATGATAATAACTAGGTCATCAGCATATGCTGTGGCACTTATACCCCTGGAGCTCAGTTTCTTCAGAATGTCGTCCATAACAAGCACCCAAAGGAGAGGTGAAAGGACTCCCCCCTGTGGTGTACCTCTTGTCACCGCCATTCTAATGGAACTTTGTCCAAGGGAGCAGTTTATCTTCCTACTTGCAAGCATGTTGCAGACCCAGATAACTATACTGTGTTCAATGTTCATATTTAACATGGCACTTTTTATAGCTTTGCCCTCTACGTTATTAAAAGCACCCTCAATATCGAGAAAAGCTGCTAGAGCAAACTCGCCCAAGTGTAAACTTCTTTCTATCTTCCCTACTACGCTATGTAGAGCTGTTTCTACCGATTTTCCCTTCATGTATGCATGCTGCGATTCGCTTAAGAATCCATTTTTGCATCTGATCCTGATATGAGCTTCTAATAACCGCTCTAGGGTTTTTAGCATAAAAGATGACAGACTGATTGGTCTGAAATCCTTGGCTGTTGTATGCCCCTGCTTGCCAGCTTTGGGAATGAAAACCACCTTCACTTCCCTCCATGCTGCTGGTATGTACCCTAGTTTCAGACTCTGTCTTAGAATCTCCATAATTTTCCGTATTGCCCTCTCAGGTGCTTTTTGCAGCATGATCGGTAAAATTCCATCTGGGCCCGAGGATTTATACGGTTTAAAGGACTGTATAGCCCACCGCATTTTTTTCCGATTTATGAGATCAACTATCTGCCCCTCCATGTGAGGGTCAATATTGATATCTGTACGACTTTGCAGCTCAGAATCCTCTGGGATAGTAGCCCCGGGAAAATGAGATTCCACCAGGGTTACCAGAACCTCCTGACTGCTTTCGGCCCAGGTACCTTCTTTCTTTTTGAGGTAGCTAGGTACACTCGCCTCTTTTGAGAGTACTTTACGTAGTCTCGAAGCCTTATCTGTATCCGCGATTGATTCGCAAAAAAGTTTCCACGAAGCTCGTTTGGATTTCCTAATTAAGTATTTGAATTGTCTTTTGCATTCAGTATACTCATTCCATGTAGTGTCGTCCCTGACCAACTTCGCCCTATTGTAAAGTTTCCTTACTTCTTTCTGTTTCAACCCTATGTCCCTGTTCCACCATTTCGGCTGTACCCTTTTTGGTGTCTTATTTTCCGGGCATACTTTCTCAAATGCCGTTATAAGTGTTTTGTTTATCAGCTCCACCGCCCTATCCAAGTCATTGGCAGTACTGCCAGGACTGAGTTGGGTATCGAGATTCTGATTTACCACTATCGCATATTTAGCCCAATCTGCTTTTTTAGGATTCCTATGTATACTACATGCCCTACTATGGAAGTCTACTTTGAAGCGTATCCATCGATGATCCGACATAGACGCTTCGTCCACAACCCTCCAATTTCCAACTACCAACCTGTCTGTATTGGAGACAAGGGTGATATCTAAAACCTCCTCCCTATTTCTAACTACAAAAGTAGGTGAATTCCCTCTGTTACAAAGAATGAGGTTGGACGATATAATAAAATCATAAAGACACTCACCTCTTGCATTTATGTCACTGCTGCCCCATTGAGAGTGATGGGCGTTCGCATCACAGCCCATTACATGAATCCAGTTTGTCTGACCAGCCAGTTTCTTCAATTTCTCCGGGATCACTACCTCAGAGTCATATGGGAGGTAGGCTGATGTCAAACATAGCGGTTTACCGTCTTCCCTTTCGCAGAGTACTGCAGTCAAGTCTCCTGAACTGTAATTATTCAAAAGAAAAGCCCTTATATGGTTTTTAATTAGGATACAAGTCCTGATTTTACCTTCTCCCTTATAGAACAACTCGTAATTCCGGTTCTTGAGCCCTTGGATCACGTTGTTCTTGTTGATCCAAGGCTCTTGTATCAGTACGGCTGCGACGTCCTGCTTGATGATGTACTCCAGCAAACAGGCCGTCGCTGCCCTACTATGATGCAGGTTTATCTGCAGCGCTTCCATCATCAACGGGGGGTTCCTCCTCGTCCTTGCCCTTGGTCGGTCTGACCATTACCCTTCCCATACTATACCTTACCATACCGTTGGATTTCTCCAGGTATGGCAGACTTTCCTTGTTTAAGGACAGCAGGAAGTGCTGTCCATATTGCCGTCTTGGTCCCGTCTTTAGGACCCTCCATGTGTCGGCTTTAAGTTCCCGGTTTTGCACATGTAGGAGCCCTAGTAGCTTCTCAGGGTAGGTGTATGGGCACGGAACCCAAACCCATGCCGTCGGCGGAGTGTACTGTGCCAACTCCGCCACCGTCATGCATTTCAGTTTCATACCTTCCCATGAGTCGCTACTCCCCAGGATGAACCCTCTCAGAAATTCTACCGAGGAAGTGTTTCCACAAGCGACAACCTTGCGCCCTCCTTCCCAACCAGCACCGTCGAATAGAAGTTCCACGTTTCCCGTGTCGGACAATTCCTTCCACAGGGCGTCTTGGAACTTTTCTTCGACGTATTTCCACTGGTCGATTGTCAGGCGACCGCAAGGTTCCCGCTCGTTTACTACAGCAACGAGAAGCTCATCTTTCGGGTCGCTTTGCCCTCGGCGGATAGCGGATGAAGTCCCAGCCTTCATCTTCTTCGCGTCATTAGGCTCCGCGACGTCGTCCGACCTGCCTCTCTTGCTGCTGAAACCCGTCTCAGCAGAGTTCTTCTCCCTCACCTTTGCTGCGTAAGACGTAGAGGGCGCCGGTCCGGCTTCCTCCCTCGTCTGCACATTAGCCCTCCCTTTTGCCTTCTTTTGACTGAGCGGTGGAACGGCCAGAATAGCCTTTGCTCTTTCAAAAGAGGATTTTTCCCATTTGCTGAGAGTGCTAGGATCGCAACCCTCATATTTGGCCACCTTGCGCATAGCGCCTCGAAGTGCAGCCTTTGCCTTCTGGTGCTCGTTATGCTTCGCACCCTTGCTGTTTGTGTTGGGGAGAGCACCGGTCACAGCGGACGAGCCAGCTGTTTCCACTTTTCCCCCCTCTGAAGCGTCGCCCTGTTTTGCCTTGACGTCGGATCCAGCTTCATTGGCAGCGGAAGTTCCAGCTACCTCAGCCTTCTTCTCAGCCATTTTATTTCCCTTATTTTCCTTGACGTCGGATCCAGCTTCATTGGCAGCGGAAGTTCCAGCTGCCTCAGCCTTCTTCTCGGCCATTTTATTGCCCTGTCTTTTTGCAGTTTCGAAATTAGCCTCTTTGACAGCGGATGCTCCAGCTGTCTCAGCTATCTCCTCGACCGCGTTTCCCTTAGATTCACCTGTGAGAGTACCAGCCTGCTCACAAGTGAAAGCGCTAACGTTAGTGAGAGTGTCGTCAGACTCCCCACTATCGCTAGCCAACAAACTCCCTTCCTCCAATTCCAACGCCAGGAGGGAGACGGTTGAGGAAGAGGATAATTCTCCTTCGCTCAGCTCCATCTCCCCCTCAGCATGAATTGCTTTTTGTTTTTTAATATGTTTTTTTTGTTTTGTTTTGTCCATTATTTGTACTTTAAATTTGTCCCCACGAGTAGAGCCGGAAATAACAAGGTCAGCCCAGGCAGCGCCGCTATACCTGGGTAAGGCTAATTACAACAGACCCGCGCCAAGGCGTCTGAGGGAGCTCGTTAGTAGCCGGTTTTACCCCCGGCCGATTGCAACCAGAAGCACGGTTTGCTATACGCTCTCTCCACTTCTGGTATCAGGTGCGATTTTAGGGTTGTCTCCCACCTCAACTAATGGATCACGACATACGATTAAAGCGTAAGCATAAATCCTTGGCTGACACCAACCAGACAAGCTGATTGGCCATTTTCAGACGGGCGCCCGCGGGAAGGAACTACAAGCTGAGGATTTTGCCCAAGTCCTCAACTAACCCTTAAAATAACGAAAAGTGCTTTCATCAACCATAGCCATAGATGGTGGCCATAATTCTGCGTGGACTTTTTCCTCAAACTGTTACATACAAGTTAATGTGCAACTTAAGCCTAGTATCCTCAAATGACCCTAAAGATTTTGATATTGCACGCGCAGTTCCGAAATTGGTTTTCATCAATATTCACCCTTTTCCCTTATTATTCCCGTTGGCGTTTGTCGTATACGACTCGTGTGTCGTGTCGTTGTAAAAACAATATTCATATTTTTTTTTCGAGCTTTTGTTAACGATTTTGATTCTTTTTCTGTGTGTTCACTGTAATTTCAAATCGTTTGTCTTAAAAAAAAACAAACGCCAACGGGAATAGTGGTAGATTGTCTCATGGCGATCACTTTGATTCGATGAAATTGTACCCATCAAATATACTATACCTCTATATAACAGCGTATTCTTTTAAATGAATAGCAAAGAACTTTATTCTTTAAAATCAACTAATAAATAAAATTATTTATTTGCTACTTTAAAAACAAACGCTGTGCACGAAACTAGTGCGTTCGCATTGCTGCTAAACTATCTTATGTGTTTTACTAAACGTGTCCGCCGGCGCCACAGGAACAATATTAGAGTCAACAACTGTTCTAAACTTAAATAGAATGGGAATTTCACCTAGCACTGGATTGCCGTTCGCTTCCAGCAATCGTATCCACGACAATAATGAGTCCTTCGTCGACGTGCCAGTTGCGCAAATTGCAAATATAGTTCCATCGTTTTGCTGATGAACCGACCTCTTCTTAGTTAATCGAGTCTCCCTGATGGGCTTACCAAAGAATGGAACACGTATTTTGGATACATCTGCAAGAAATAAAGAAATTTCACAAAATTTAAAACATGTGTGTTGTTTAAGACCAACCATCTGGGTCTGCGTATTCGCCAAAAGTCTTCAAGAGCTCCTTGTCGGGATCAGCTCGAAGTGTGAAATAATTTATAGACCTATTCCGTAGCCATATTAGAAATGGGCCCTCTATATACACAGCTTTCGTTTTATTATGATCTTTCAATAGTTGTGACTGTTCAGGACTCATTCCACTCACGATCCACGTTTGATCTACAGCATCATCCACGTCCTTCGTTTCGAGAACGTCCACTTGTGACAATAGGTCAACCGTGCACATCCGTTGGACAGCCATTTTCGCTAATTCTAGTGGTTCATTTGGTACTGGATTGGGCAGTGGCCAAGGTGATAGATTCTTGAATTTTGGCATCCAGTACATCATGCGCCAGTACTTCCTAAGCGGGTGACCTCGCCTTCCAAATACATTAAGCAGCATTGCTTCCATTTCGAAATCAGGTATAATTCCAAGATCTTCCATCTGCTCAAGCAAATCTATGATACACTGCTGCTGTTTGGGATAGTGCATGAACTCTGCCTGAAAGGTGTTTGTGGGGATGAATTTTCCTTTTGGCATCACATTGATTAGTGCTTTGTAGACTTCTATATCTCGTTCGACACCAAACTCAGACATGCTTTTCAAGGCAGCATAAATAAACTCGACATGATTTCTCCGATGCACATCACGATTTTCAAAGATTGTTATCATGTCCAAATAGGTATCTTTGGTTTTGTCTTTTGCATAATCGAAGGGATTTCGAATAGCGGGTAATTGAGGTTTGTTTTTAGTATTCTTATTTTTAGTGGAGCTTTCATTTTGAGTTTCCGATTTTTTAGACCAGAAATTTTTTGTTGACTGAATAGTAGCGACTCTTGGCCATCGTTGTGGTTGAATTGCCACTGGTATCAGACGACTGAAGGTTATCATGTTGAATTCGTTTTGCAGGTAATGGAGATGGCTTAACCACTTTACAAAATGTATTAGATATAATTCAAAAACATTAGTTATATTTTACAAATGTCTTATAATATATATTTACTAAAAAAGGCTAAACAGCTGATTATGAACTACACCGGCATGTCATAATTTTGACAGTTTCAGAACAGTTGGAAGGGTACTGATAAATTGCAGGCTGATAGAAAGAGGAACAAACCGAAGTGCAACCAATCTATTTGGTTTTTCATCGGGCCCTAGCGCTAGGAGCATTCCAGATTTAACTACCTAGGAATTTTATCAATTGCGCTAAATATAGGTACCTATCATCGGATACCTAATTGCCTGATGCCTAGTCCCGACTGAAGTGAAACGTGTCTAATAATAACGAAACGAACAGATAAGTGCCACTCATGTAAATTTTGCGTTTTTACAGTCGATTCACAACACCAAAAATGTTACAACAAATTTAACAGCACGTCTAAAAAGTTTGTTTTGCAATTTAAAAATTTATATGTGTAGTGAACGGTAAAAAGTATTCCTGAAAATGAATTATTTTGTTAAATTGAACGCATAAAAAGAAAAAAATCGAAATAACTTCGTAAAATAGTTGACAACTGAGTAACCTTGCCACCTGTCTAAATGCCTAGTACGCTGCTATTGTGAAACGAAATTTCCCGGTGGTCTCCAATAATTGCAGAGCGAAACGTCTGCGAAAAGACAGCGGGCAATAATTTGTGGAGATATGTAGTTTTATCAACTGCTACACAAGTGACATGTCACATTTGACAATTGCAATAATTTGTAGTTTGTAATTGAAAGTACCTACATAATTATGTATAACTAAATGATAGAATTTTATAAAAATGTAAATCGAGGACATTAAAGATGATATTTACCCACTTTTCGCCATCATTTCGTAGCAGCAGCGTACTGCAAAACGAAAATGAGAGCGAATTTTTTGTTCATTGTTTTCGTTGCGTCATTTTTGTATGGGATTTTTCGTTCCACAAAATCAGCGTACTATAGGCTTAACAAACGAGTAGGTAACTAAGGGTTAAGGACCATGATTCAATTACTATAGATTACGCATTGCGCTTGTTCTCCATTTTAAACGTGACGTCATTTTGGGCGTAGAATTTGTGTAGTTCGTTCAGTTTGGGTTGATTTTAGTAGTCGATTGCCTTAATTGCTCCAAATAATATTTAAAAAAAATAATTAATTATCAAAATTTATTGAAATGACACCCATTTGTGCCGTAACACCAATACAGGAAAAAAAAACATTGGACACCAGCTTTCAAAGCTTCTCAAAGGCAAATGACGAACGCGTGCATGTGAAGCCCAGCTAACGTGGACAGTAGACCCCTCGGAAATGTAATTGCGTAAATCGCGTAAATCAACAGTAAATCTGGAATCAAACAAACAATTCATACTAGTGTCTGTCAAAGTTTGACATTTGTGATTAGCAACTTTCCGCTGATGATTTCCGAGCATAAATCGTCGCGGAAAATTATGAGGTCTTGCGTAAACTATTCTCCATACAAAATCTGACAGTTCATTTACGAGGAGGTACATTTCTGCAGTTTACGCAGTTTATGACGCGTTTAAGTGAATACCCTTACTATGAAATAGAAATCCACACTTGAATGGAATTTGAGGGAGGAGAATCGATACTTAGGCCGTGTGTCAATTGGGCTAAATAATTGTCATCGGATAATTTTCTGACCATTGTGGTGGAAAATGAACTTTTAGCTATCTAACAATTAATCAATGCTTCGGGAGCAAGATAATAAATTATCCGACCTGTCGATTTTAAGTGAGTACACACCAGGAGTGTAATCTACCCTTCTTTTCTCAACTACAAAATCTACCTGTCTCGCCCGAGACGACTTTCATGGGTATACATAGGTACATACATAGGTGGCGCAACAGGCGGTAGACACCCTAGGCCTAGCTTCTCGCAACCATTCGTTTTGTGTGAGTTTCTATTTTTGGGACGAATGGAAGAGACCTACAAATTTATGCCGAGTCCGAACGGCTGAATTGAGAAGCTTTTTCATGACAGTTATACTCTCGGATGTTTGTCAGACGTTCGCGAGAGGTGGCGCAGTAGAAAAAATTTTAAGATGTAATTTGTGATCGAACCTGGGATCCCTCGCGCAGTAGTCCAGCACACTAACCACTGCGCTACTGCGCCCACACTTTCATGGGTATGGGAAGGACATAAAAATATGTGCCCTTTGCCTTTTACTGTATTACCTACCTACTTCTCAAGAAATTTCCTTATTCAACAAAAATGGTTTGGCATCACTAGACTTAGCGAAAAAAAAACGTTCCCGCGCAGTTCCCACAAAATTTGCACATTTCCAAAACGTCATTGATGTCCGGTTTTTTTTCACTTGTTGAGCTATCTACTTCTCCTATAGTACATTCTACTTCGTCTCAATCAAATTTTGATCAAAATAAATTTGTTTTGAAAGTAACATCATTTATTAAAAATATCAAGACAATTACGTCTCAAACTATGAGCGGCAGAAAGGCAAAGTCTGTTGAAAACAACGAGAACGTGTGTCCATTAACGAGGTAAATACCTTCAACCTAAATTAATTTTCCTATATATTCACGAATTTGAATTGGCGCAACTTTCGGAACCTCTCCTTCATACAAATGCACGAAAGGAAAATTCTTCGAAAAATTTTCTCCATTGAAACGTCACGAACACGTCAGTCCAAAAGGGAAATTTTCTATGCATACGTCAGTACGTCACTCGGACAATTACCTCTAGTTGTGTCAAAAAAGGCGGCGCGAAATTCGTGCAGACGATGTAAGCAAAAAGTGTTGTTAGGTTTTCTCGTGAAAAAGAAGTCAAATCAAATTTGAAACAAATTGATTTTCCCTTGTTGCATATGGAAATCACTGTTTATTCATGCCGACCAAGTTTGGGCGTTTAAGACAAATCTTTAAAGTGAATTGCTGCGATGAAAGTTTATCTTGAGATTGAAATTAATCAATTTATATGTGGAAGTTCAAGCAGATTCCAGTTTTAAGATTTTCTATTTGCTAAGAAGTGTTTCCAGATCCCAGTTCGTAAAAATTTTTGAGCATAAGGTAAACTTTCCAAAAGAACTAAAAATCCAAAACTGCCATGACCTCAACAAATAATGTTTACAACAAAGACAAAAAGATGCCGAATGCCATAAAGTGTATTTTTGGAATTACGATAACGAAATGGGCACAATTTACTTTTCAAGTGAAAATCTTTTATTTTTACCTAATTTATCTAAAAAAATGTGACTGGTATTGTGGGTGTTTGGTGCTCCATACGATTCTTGAATAAGCGGCAAAAGTCGAAATTTGCTCAAATTTAATTTATTGAAGAAAGAAAGAAAGAAGTGTATATGTTGCTTTGGATTTGTTTACTCATGCCAATGTATTTTGATTTTATTTATTTTATTGTGAGCCATACTGGAAATTTTAATGTTTTGAAATAACTTTCGCTTTTCTATTTGCTTTGTTGAATTATGCCTTAAAGTACATATTTTCTGCTGCAAAATTGGGTTCTGTCACTCATGTAAAAACTGGACATTCGCACATATGTGTGATTTTTTCCAGAATGATTTGTATTGGTTAGTGTCAGTGACTGGTCCTATGTGGAGTGGATGGCGTAGTTTTATTCAAGCGATCACATGTGGCTGTGGGGTATTCGTATTGGGCTTCTTTATGTCAAAACTGAGAACATTTTATGTTTCTTCTTTCTTTCTTCTGTTGAGTATTGTAAAAGATTAAATTATTTATCCTACGCCCGTATTATTCACATTTTGAAAAAATAAAAATAAACTTAGTTTTCGTTAAAACTAGTTTTGTCCGCGAGTTTTTTTTTTATACACGCACCGAAACTAGTTTTGAAACATAAAAAAAGTATACACATAGGTATGGGAGCGTTCATTTGCGGAGATAAAACTCGTTTAAGTTTTCAAACACATTTCTAGTTTTAAAGCCATAAAACTAGTTGTCGCTTTACTAACATTCTACTCAGCCAAAATATGTGAGATGACAACTATATGGTGGCAATTTTAAATTTGTTAATTTTAATTGTAAAAGACATGAGTATGGGTCGTCCACCGAAGCGGCATATCGATGATGAATGCTCGTCGCAGACCCGCACTAGAACCAAAGGGGAGAAATGGACACAAGCGGAAATGGAAACTTTGGCATCGCTATGTGTTGCACACGGACAATGTGGAATTCTGTCTAAAAAGACAGACAAAGTCACGACTGCGAAGAAAGATAGTCAATGGATCACCGTGCGATCTATGTTCAATACGGTACGTACAGACTACATGTGAATGTTTCTGTTCTTGTGGCAGTGAAAATGTGGTAACACATTACCACATTATTTTCTAGTAATTAATTTAATTTCCATTCAATCACAGATGCATCCGCCACGTGATAAAAGTGCATTATTGGCACGATACAAATTCATTATTATGTATTTGCGGAAGGGCAACGTGCGAGAACGTCGAAATTACTACGCGAAGAAGCCGTTTCAAGTCACCGGGCCAATGCAAGAATTGGCAAACCAGTTGGGAGTTCCTCTCACTGTAACGGAAAGATTTGAATATATTGTACCATCGTCACTGACTGCTGCTAACACATCGTCGAACTTGGATGCGACTAATGGCGATAATGAACTACTGTTGGATGCAACGAGTGTTGATTTTCCATACATCGATAACGGCGAGAATTCAGAATCATTTACATCTGGCAATGAATCTCAGGACGCGGACGTAGACGAATCACAGGGGGCATCTTCTCACACCGAAACTGAAGCAGTGCATCCGAAGGACGCGGGTCTTCCGAACTTCTTTACCACAACGAGTAAACGCCGCCTTGGTAAACGAAGGGCGTCGTCAACTGTTGTAAGTAATTCGGCCAAGGGATGCGGCATATTGGAAATGCGCAAAGCATATATGGACAACCGAATGCGCCATGCTAATGAAAGGCACGCAGCAAAAATGGACTACGAAAGAGTTGTACTAAATGCAAAATTGGAAGAAATGCGCCAAGACGCTATGGAACGGCAAGCCGAACGTGAACGCCGCTCCGAATTGCATGCTATGACCATGCGCCACAAAGAAGTCATTTTTGCCCAGAAAGTGAAATTGCTAAAAGCGCTTGGCTCAGTGGTTTCATTTGCAATGGAAAATACCGGTGTCTCATTTGATGAAGCGGAGATCCCGTGTAACCCGCCAGAACAGTTTCAACCCAACAAATACGATAACACCGATAGCAGCCATTAACAAAGTTGTGCGTTATAAATGTGTTTTATTTTTGCTATAGGTATAAATTGAATAAAATAATTATAATACCAATTGAAATTAATTTTGTCTTTTATTTCGACACCAGCTAGGAACCGAGCTGGACCGTTTTCCACCTCGGACGTAGGCGCTATATAAACAATTTTGTGATTTTCAAATGTTTTTGAAAATGGGGTACATTGCCAGACCACATATGAAAAAGAACATCATGGTTATAGTTATACTTAAACTTTCTTAACTGTAGGCTGCCCAATCACTTTCCTTTCGTGTTCAGTAGTTAAAGTCAACTTGCGGAACTTGGAGGAATTGGTCTAAAACCAGTTGTACACGCGATCCAAGTTAGATGGGAATGTAAACTGCATGTTCACTGATTAGTGCAGTATGTGTTATTTCATCTTCAGATGAACCTGTTCAAAGTTTTGTGGACCCATTCCTCTGATTCATAGGGTGAACTTAAGGCTCTCTGTAACACGTTCCATTTCTACTTGGCTAGTATTGTTTAGCAATAAAACTTCAATTAAAATCGCGATACATTTTGGCTTTAAACCAATTACATTGATTATGAATTTCCATTTATTTAAACATAATACCAAAACATTTATTATTGTTCCTTTCTTTCCGTCAGAAAACGCATCAAATCAACAAGTCCATTATCTTGGAGAAATATTAAACCCATTCCTGTTCAACAGGCTCTTGACGAAATGGGTATCGGAATGCTGGAATCCGATGAATCTTCATCGTCAGCATCAGCTATAGCGCTGGCTGTCAGCGCAAGTGATGAGAACTCGAATGAAGCGACGCCAAATTTAGATGCACCAAGATTCTGTCATCATTCTTTGCAGCAGAATCGTCTCAACTATAGTGCTGATCTTGATACCACAGACAATGCGAATTTTTCAGGTGAATCACTCAAGACGCATAGCTGCAGTAAAGCGACACACACTGCAACAACCAACAATAACAACAACATTTGTAATTCTTGTGAAAAATATCCCGATCCCCGTAATAGTACAGGAAAGATTCATCAGAAGAAAGTTGCCATTCTAGGCGCGGGAAATCTTAGTTCACAAAAGTCTCGTAGCCCCTTGGCTACGGTTGCTTGTAACAATAACTATAAAAATATTAACAAAATACACGCGTGCCCAGCCACATTTGTCCCATCTACTCAAGAAAATACTCCGTCAACGTCTGGTGCATCAACGTCTGCAGGATTTGCAGCTTCAGCATCCACCAATCAGTTCTTCATACCCGATGAGAACTTCTTTTTGTTTCGAAATCGGGCACTGCGTGGCTCAGATGGAAAGGATCATTTCACAAAACTATCCGACGAGATTGTCCTGCAAATATTTAAATTGCTACCAAAAAAGACACTAATTAGGTGTAGCTATGTGTGTCATAGATTTAATCGTTGCGCACGAGACGATTCGCTTTGGACCCGATTGGATTTAGGAGGACGATCTCTGCGCGCCGGAGCTTTGGGTGACATATTGCCGCGAGGTGTGGTGATTTTACGACTAGCTCAAGCGGAGGTTTGTCAACACATCACATAGTTGTGCTTGTGCATAAAATATTGTTTTATAATTTGTTAATTTCAGCTAAATCATCCCGCTTTCGATCCAGAACTCCTTCAGATGTATCCCGACTTTGAGAGTAAGCTCCAGTATCTAGACTTGAGCATGGCTGTCATAACAAAGCCTTCACTAAAGTCGCTATTCTCGCGATGTCGACAATTGAAAAAGCTTAGCCTGGAGCATGTACAAGTGAACGATGAGATTTGCGACGAAATCGCCAAGAATATCGACTTGGAGGCATTAAATTTGGCCATGGTTGCCGGGCTGGAGGCGTGGAGTGTTCGCAAAATGATGACTGAATTAAAGAATTTGAATAGTTTGAATATTTCATGGACAAGTTTGAATGTGGATGCGGTTTCGTCATTGGTAACGAGTGTCACTCCGAATTTGATGCGACTGAATTTGTCCGGCTGCAGAAAGACTATGTTTGATTCGCGTAAGTTTATTTTCCAATTTTTCATAATTTTGTAGTCTCATGGAAGTTTAGTAAAACGAACTACACCGATTTGTGAGTGTTGCGTTGATTGGAAACTGAATTCAAACATTTTTGTTGACTTCTCAGTCTTCTGAGGCATATTATCTATAGTTTTAATATAGTGAATAAATTTGGTTGGCTCTTTGAAAATAATTATAAGGCACTTGTGTGCTTCACCATATCACTCACTGCGTTTGCACTCGTAAACCAAACATAATTTTCCATACATTGAAACCCAACCAAACCGTATTCTACTAAGCCAACCCTACATAACTTGATTGCATTTTTTTCTCCCCATAGATTTGGTAACTCTAGCGAAGAGATGTCCCCAACTTCTCGAATTAGATGTGTCAGACTGTACTGGGCTCTCATCGAACGCAGTCCGTTATGTTTGTAAATTTAAGAGTCTCGAATATTTGTCGCTCTCGCGATGCTATCAAATCTTAGCTCCTGCTTACGTGTAAGTACAAATAGAATTAACCATTTAGCACTGGCATATAAATAAAATATTATCTTCTTGCAGGGAACTAAGTAACATCCCAACATTAAAATTTTTAGACGTATTTGGTATATTATCAGATAGTGCATTAGAAATGCTAGAGCAAAGCTTTCCTCAAATAGGAATAAATAAATTTATTCATAGTTCGGTAGCTAGACCGACAGTTGGAACGAGAAGAACATCTATATGGGGTCTGCGGACGCGGGATTAGACCATTTGTTATGTATTAAAGAAAATTTTACGCAAATGTCTATAAGTTATATTTTATAAGGTAAACTTAACAAAAAAAAAACATAAAAAACAGAAGCAATCGATGTGTGCAGCTAACTAAACTTCTTTACGTACACAATTATAGACACAATGATCTTACGTTATGGTAATGTGTTTTGCAGAAATACACAGATGAAGATTTAAATACATACTCTTGTAAGAAAATAAGAATCAAAACCTATATATTAATATGATATTCATTAAAATTTTTCTATAAATTTATTCCTTTAAATTTGCAACATATAAATTGTATAAAATTTAAAGCAACAACAAAAAAAAAAGTTTATAGAAAAGAGCATTTCAATTTTGATTAAATAGAGAAAATACAAGACATATAAAATTTGTGTTTTAATTTTGCCTTAAATAGTGAAATAGATTTAGGTACCCAGTACCCACACTAATTACAACGACGTGTGACGTTGCCGAGCCAATGAGCGTTGGTTCTGGTTGTCAAAAAATATCATACACTGGTCTGGTCGGTCCTTTGTGCTACTCTATATTTATAAAAACAAAAATGTTTTCGATATAATATGCGGCTCTGTCACAGCAGATGAACATTTTACATAAGTATATATTTTACATGTTGGGACAGAGCGGGAAACGCGCGCCGCTGTCAAAAAACAAAAAAAATAATAAGCCGCTACAATAAGAAAAAAAACATTTCTAGCGGTCAAGTAGGACCATCGCTAGCGATGTGCGGAGACATTTCACAAAATATTTTGTTTTTTACTGGGATAGTTAGACTAAGAGCTAGCAACGTTTTTTTTTCAACTCATTTTAGCAAGGCTGAAACTTTGTGAGCTTAGTTCGTGGTGACTACTGAACAAGAAAATATATTTCTGGCAGCGCTGCGTCGGTTTATATAGGAATGCTATAACCTCAAAAGTGCAAAAAATTAAAGAAATTTAACTCATTTTAGCAAACTTAAGATTTTGGTATATGTTAATTCATGACCGATATAGAGAGAAAATGCAATTGCCAGAAAATTTTGCCGGTTTCAAAGTTGCGCCAGAAGTCCTTAAGAGTGCAATAAACAGGCAAAATTTAAGTCATAATAGGAAAGTCAAATTTTTGATATTATGTTAGGTTTCATTAACTCCGGTTTCATCCCCCGCCAGAAGCCCTAAAAGATCTAACTTAACAATTTTGTTTCTTGCATTCCTATATAAAACGTTGCTCTTACTCTATATATTGTATTGTGTACAATTGTACATAATTCAATGAAAATCTTAACGGCAGTTGTCGCTTTGCGTCATAGAGTACAACAAAGTTGGACGGGATATGCAGCTTTGTCTCGCCAAAAAGGCCTTGTCCGCCAACGTGTTAAGATGTAATTTGTGGGATCGAACTTGCGCCCCTCGCACAGTAGTCCAGCACACTAACCACTGAGCCCCTGTGCCCACTGGGCTAAGCAGCTTATATACTTCTTTAGCTTTAGCGGAATTTTCTAAATTTCTTGAAACTCAATTTGTAAGTTTTCGCTGGCGCAGGGGCTCAGTGGTTATTGTCTGAGTGAGGATGAGTAGTCTCAGGTTTAAACTCCAGAAAAAAAGAAATTGTACTTTTTTCCACTGCCCCACCTCTAGCGAACTTATGACAAACATCCCAAAGTATATAGCTGCCTGGGAAGTGGTTCTCAATTTATTCGTTTGGATCCGCCATTCTCAACGAATGGTTGAGAGAAACTAATAAATATTGTTCAATTTATGGACAACTAATGGGTCATATTTGTTCTCAATTGTAAAAAAAACTCCTTAGCAAAATAATTTCATACAAATTCAATCTTCTGTGAAGTTTGGTCAAAATTGGACAAAGGGGCGGGGCGCGTCACATAAAAAAAAAAAAAACATTCAAAATCTTATATCTCGAAAACCGCCCAATCGATTGAGTTAAAATTTACAGACAATCTTAGGTATTGGCCCAGGAGTGTTGCTGTAAGATTGGTCAAAATTGGACAAAAATGGCGTGGCACCGCCCATACAAAAAACATCTTCTATGGGGTGAAACTCGGTGACGTTATAACTCGATAACCGCTGAGCCGATTTTCATGATTCTTTTTTTGTTTTGCTCGTATTGCTGTATTTCAGGTTTACATAGAAAGAAATTTCCAGAAAATCGATTTATTCTCATTTTTCGCATTTTACAATACAATTTCTGTGCACGGGCAAAGCCGGGCGGGTACAGCTAGTTCTATATAGATTTCGTTAGCCCGGATAATTATTGAGGCTTATTCATTAGCCCCGATAAAAACTGTGAAACCAAATAAACATTGCTTATTTAAAGTTATCGACATCTGACATCACAGAATTCATTAAAAAAAATATTATTCAAAGCATTTTGCAATAAATATGTCTATAAACTACCGAATTGTTACTTTCCCCAGTATTTTTATAAGTTCGAAGATGAGCAAGATCGGATGAAAACTACTACTACTCCTCCCATATAAAAATATCGGATTTATATAGCTTTTTGATGTTAAAAATTAAATTTAAATAGCTACAATAAAGAAAGCAAGTTTAAACTTTGCACATATTGTTTTAATAATATTTAAAAATTTTTGACAAAAAATGAGCTTGGTCGAATAAAAAGTACCCATACCTCCCATACAAATATATAATTTTTTAATGCTAAAATATTTTTTTTTATTTTACAATAATATAGTACCGGGTATTTGAGCTTCGGCATAGTCGAAAATAATTGTCTTACTGGTTCATATTAAAATTATTTTTATATGTATATAATAGTGTTTGTGGATTTGTTTTTCTTTGAGATTTTTCAGAATTTTTTCTTTTGTTGAAGTTTTGTTTTTGTGAGTAACATTTTATGAATTTCTGTGATATGAGTGCTGCAAAGCTTTTATAAAGAAAGACTTAAGCCTCGATAATCGTTTTTTTTTTTCGTAAAGCTATATAGATTAAAATATAATTTTATTTACTGAGTAGTAGCAATACACGCCGGTTAGTCGGTAGTTTCACAAAATATAGACAAAACTGCATACGTAAAGGCAATTCTAAGAACTCTTGGAATTCCTCACGTATTCTGGTATTTTTAATGCGATCTCTACGGGTCACACCAGCAATACAACGGAGGAATCTCATTTCGGCAGCTTGTATCCGCGATTTTATTCTTTCGGTCATTACCCAAACCTCATGACCATAGGTAAGAGTTGGAACAAACACCGAATTAAAGGCTGACAACTTAGCTTTGACACCAAGTTCAGTCCTCCTAATAACAGAATGACCAAGCTGTCTCAAAATTGACCCAGCCTGGCCATTCCTATAGTATGGTTGCCACTCGACTGGAAAGTCAGGGAAAGGGTCAGGGAACGCAATTTGGTCAGGGAATGTCAGGGAAAGTCAGGGAAATTTAGGAAGCAGTCAGGGAAAATTTGTTTCATTCATTTTTAATTTTACCAAAATGTTTAAAAAAATACCAGTGAAAAAAAAAGTAATTTGAAATTTTGGTAAAATTTGTGTCTGTGTACAAATAAGTGTTTTTCGGAACATTATACTTTTGGACGAAGTGAAGATAGCTATATCTAAGCTTAAGTCCAACAAAGCCGCTGGAGCAGATGGCCTAACCGCCGAGCTATTCAAAGCGGCAGGCGATGACTTGGTTAGGAGCATGCACCAACTCATCTGTAAAATATGGTCGGAAGAAAGTATGCAAGATGAATGGAACCTCAGCATTGTCTGCCCGATCCTCAAGAAAGGAGACCCTCTGAACTGCGCCAACTACAGAGGTATTAGTCTTCTTAACATCGCCTACAAGATCTTATCTGCCGTGTTGCGTGAACGCCTGAAGCCTTTCGCCAACAACCTGATTGGTCCCTATCAGTGTGGCTTCAGGCCAGGAAAGTCTACCATTGACCAAATATTCACACTGCGGCAGATCTTGGAAAAAACCCAGGAAAAAATCCAAATCGATACCCACCATCTTGTCATCGATTTTAAGGCCGCCTATGACAGCATTTATAGAGACGAGCTATACGCAGCGTGATGTCACTGGAGCGTTCGTGAGCATTGAGACGGAGGCGGCGAAGATGGGGTTGGCGGTCAATGAGGGCAAGACAAAGTATATGCTGTCATCAAGAAAGGACGCCCAACACCGACGTCTTAAACAGAACGTCACTATAGACAGATATAACTTTGAGGTGGTAAAGTACTTTGTCTACCTAGGCTCCGCTCAATGACACCAGCGCTGAGATTAAACGAAGAATAACTCTTGCCAATCGCTGTTTCTTTGAGCTAAGAAAGCAATTGAGTAGCAAAGCCCTCTCTCGAACAACTAAAGTGACCCTTTATAAGACCCTAATCATCCCAGTCCTACTTTATGGTACAGAGGCATGGACTCTATCAAAAGCGGATGAGCTTACTCTTGGTTGCTTTGAGAGGAAAATTCTTCGAGTAATTTTCGGTCCCGTCTGCATAGACTCAGATGGCGCACGCAAGTGGAAGGGGACCTCAACCAACCTAGCGTGCGAAACTGGAGACAGCTGGCCAAAGATCGTGCTGGCTGGAGACGCTTGTTGGTTGAGGCCCAGGTCCACCCCGGACTGTAGCGCTACCTTAAGTAAGTAAGTAAGAATTGTGGTTGATCCCTCTGTCTGCGTCAAAGCCAATAAAAACCAGATCAACGATTTCGACCTTATGTGGGCGCAGTGTTTCATTAGTTAGTGCGCTGAAATATTGAGCAAGGGTCTTACGTGTTGGTAAGTTGGTACAACACGTCCTTCGTCCATAGGCACCCTAGGACTAGCTTCTCACAAACGTTCGTTTGTGTGAGCTTTTATTTTTCAGGACGAATGGGCACACGGTATAAACTTAAGGTATTTTCTGCTGCACTAAATTTTTCAAACGTCCTACAAACACCCGAAAGAACAACTGTCCTGAGTAAGCTTCTCAATTCAGCTATCGCATTTGGCATAAAATTGTACTTTCCTTCTATTCTTAGCATATGTGGCACATTCTCTATTTGAGTAGCTAATTCTCCTATCTCTCAAAATGGGCACTGCTCTGGCCATACAAAAACACTATTGTTATCCTACAAGTTTTTTGAAGGCTGAACAAAAAAAAAAAATAGCCCATATGTGAAAGAGATGGGCTTCAATATAAGCCCTATGAAATTAGTCCACCTTTTAACGAACGGTGGACTGGTCGATTTGAACCCCAACACTTGGCCAACCAGATCTCCTGACCTAACACCCATGGATTTTCTCTTCTGGGGTGCTATGAAAGAATATCTTAGAGAAATATCGAGTCTCTTTTTGACCAGTTTTGTCTGAAGTCTGACCTCTGACTTCTGTTGATCGTACGTATAGCCCGTCCCAACTTAAGTGAAAATTTCTTGCGCAAGTCTCTTCACATTAGGGATTTTATTCTCTTACCTACAACAAAACTACTTTTTCAACCAGAACTACAGCTAAAAAAAATATGTGCGCATTTCAAACAACAAGCATACCCCTGCTTGCGAAAATATCTCACTCGATCGACGAGCGAGCCATGGCCCATGACTGATTGTCCACACAGCAGCAGCAACAGCACCGTCGTTTGCCTATGCCAAAGATACACATTTACCCACCCCAAAGGAGAGGGAAATTTGCTGGGTGTTGCACTTCTCAAATAGCTATGTTTGGAACCCACTATGTGTTTAAAAGGGTTGAAATGGAATTTTCGGTGTACTTTGTGATAAAGTAGAGAAAATCATTAACAATTTCATGCAACTTCACATAGTTTTATGGGAAATTTCTCAAGGATACAAATTTCATAAAAAAATAAAAATTTATCAAATAAAAATTTTGAGAAAAAAACATTTTAAGAAAAAAAAAATTAAATTAATTAAAAATTAAGAAGCCATATTTTTTTTGTAGCTGCACAGATGTACCCGAAATGCTTAAGACTTTTATACGATACTAAATTGTCTTTTCAAAATTTACAAAATGTTTGTACCTATAATTTAGAATAGTTTAGAAATTATAGAGTTTTAAGTGGTAACACCTCCAAATTAGAAGTCACCTACTTTGATGGGCTGTAACGGGAAATAGGGTGAGAATAGACCCTCCTTTCATACAATTTTTTGTTCGGCGAAACTTCAGGAATCTCCCCTTAAAGGATTATACCGCTTAACTGAATTTTTTTCTAATAAAAAAGATATTACATAACTGACAAATTTTTTTTTGATAAATGTATAAATTTTGGTCAGGGAAAACTTAAAATTGGTCAGGGAAAATCAGGGAAATTTATTTTGAAAAATAGTGAGAGGTGGCTCAGTAGAAAAAACACTAAGATGTTATTTGTGTTTTTCCGGGGATCGAACCTGGGATCCCTCGCACAGCAGACCAGCACACTTTTTTTTTTCAGTCAAAAAGTCAAAAAGTCCAGCACACTAACCACTGCGCTACTGCGCCCACCGATGTAGATGTAGGCAATCTTAATTTTAAAGTCTTAATAATTTTATTAATGAAAGGAACCTTCATTGAGTTTTCAACTTTTATTTAAATTTAGATAGTTTAATACCACACCAATGGTAACTCAGTGCGGCAAAAGCTTCATCACCCGCAATTTCATGGTTTGTCTATTCTCTCTTCATCTCCACGTCCGTGATGATGGTCCATCCATACACCAACACCATACATACTCCATACTCATACGCATAAAAAAAGCTCTAAATCTGTGTTCCCTCTCAGTGATGCCTGGTCCACTCTATTTCATCTGTATTAATAGTAACAAAAACTTTATGAATTGTTAAAAAAAAATACCCAAGAAGCTAAATCTCTCTTGCTCTTCCACAACACTTGTTCGGGCACACATTATCCTTACCAAAAATTTTGCTTTGCTCACTCGCTTAAAGGACCGACAAGCGAAGGCAATTGAACGCGCGTGCATTCTCCTTTCTTTTTAATATCGAATGAAAATTTTCATTTTTCATTTCACCAGTTGTTCTTTTTTGAGTTTTCTTTGTTGTGAGCGTGTGAAGTTGCCAACGAAAGTCGTGTAACGATTTGTGAATCTCTAGCATCTTAAGAATGTTTCCTTTCCCGGTGAACATTATATAATTATGTTATAGGTACCAGAGTGTTAACTGAATAGATAAGAATATTGTGAAAACAAAATTCCTGTGCAAATGATACAATCCTTTTCTTTGTACGAATAGTCCTTTAAATTTGTCTAATTGATTTTTCTTTTCTAATAAGAGAAATCCTGTTAAATTGTGTTATGTGGGTATCCTTGTAGTTTTTCTAACCCATGAATCGTGCCAAATTCAATTTAAATCTTAATTGCAATAAAGTTATTCCTGTTTATGGAAAAATTAAGTGAAATATCCTTTTTGGAAATGATAAATATCTACGCTACGCTACGTACATTATGAAGTCTATGGATTTGTATCTGTGGTAAAAAGCGCATCTACTACTTACAAAAGTTTCAGTGTTGTTCTCTTTCCTTTTCTGTACCAAAAGTGTGTGTGTTTTTTTTGGCATATATACAACCATACAATTGGATTTTTGACAGCTGTCAGGATATAAGAAGGGTTGATTTTGCAGAGAAAAGAAAACGAGAGCAAAAATTCACATCTCTCAAAGTCTCAACACATATGTCACTTATTTATCTTGCGGATGGACCAAAATCTAGGATAAAGGATTCAACAGTAAAGTTAAAGTATAGAGATAATATTTAAAAACGTCAGCACAACAATTGCCATTGATTGTGTATAGCAATCACAATAAAAATTACAAGATCTCATCAAATTAAAAAAAAAAAAATAAAAATAAAAATTACAAAAAGTAATAACAGTTTATGGGATTGCAATAAACGATTCGGTGTGGGACGGGAAGGAAGTGTGCGAATTGAACTTTTTTTTTGGATTGGGATGGGATAAATAAATTGAATCCCCATGGAGTGAGTGTTTTACAACTTTTAACAGCGGACTCCAAATGAAAATGATTAATTACAATGGAAGCCAATTTATAATTCCATATTATCCGTCAGCAAGTCAGTACATCATGCCACTAAGGATTTGTGTCATCGGGCAAGCAAACAATCCTTCCCAAGGCACCGATTGATTTGTGAGTGAAGACGGTTAAGAATCCTAAACAGGGTAGCGAGAGAAAAAAAATAGTTGTGAAAATGCATTTAATAAATTAGAAAATATAAGTATTACATGTGAAATCGTATCTACCTGCTACTAATGTTGTGAAAAAAAAAATTCAAACGAGGAAATGTCCTTGTCTTTGACCATCGTGTAGATAGTAGTTTTAATTAGTGTTTACATTTTTTTTTTTTCAATTTCGCACTGATAATAAAATGCAAATATGGGGCAAATATTTGGAAAGTAAACGCGAGAACAAATTTGCAAGTGTGCATACCTAGTAGGTGGTCGTCGTCGGCGGCGCCCGTGTCCTTGGTGGATGGCATGAGTGTAAATATTGGCGCGTAGCAAAAGTTCCCGTACAAAAGTAGCCTAAATGAAGAATGAAGAAACAAAATGTACGCACGATATCCTTGATCGTGTGCACATTTACTTACCTATTGGTTGGTGCGGCAGTTTTTGATGCACTCGAATCGGAAACGGAAAAGAAACGTTGGGAAGCACTACAAGGTAAGAATGCATTAAATTTTTAATTAATTTGGCTTATGTTCAACGAGATTTGTTTTTCTCTAGATATGAATTTGAGAAGATATGCGGAATCTCCTTTCAAGGGATTCCATAAAAAAATGGGCAGCCTAGAAAGGCGATAGAAGTGAAGCTCGATAAGTAGTTAAATCCAAATGACTGAGTATTTTTTTTTTTTTTTTTTGATTTAATCATGATTTACCTATACTTATAATTATGTAATCTCTATAATGTTTAGCAGCATTTCTCGATTTGCATTGTTTCGATCATTGTACCAACACTAAAATGGCGCCCAATGATAAGTCAAGTGTTGCTCCCTTTGGACATAAATTCGAAATTTTATTGTCATCGATGATTGCAACAGATCTGTCTTCTATCAGAAAAATAAATGCTTTCGGTTAGGACTTTTATTAAACACAGATCTATGTGAATCATATGAGTCTGCCTCGAGACCCTTGGCTTTAGTACTGTATGTATATTTGATTTTTAAAATGAATAAACTGACTGTTTGGTCATTGTTTTCTCTTACTTTTGAATTTTATCCCGTAATGTAGTATTTTTTTCCTGACCAGATCTAGCAATCGCAGCAGTAGTTAAAGAAACCCTCACTTATTTATAATATGTCAATTTGAATAAATGTATAAAAATACATAATAAAGGACGACGGAGCTGAGACGGTAGTATAGATACAGCATTATGTTTTTGAAGCAGTAAACTCCGCTTTATTGGTTGTTAACCCATTTTATAATGCTGTTGAAATAGCACGCTGAAGAGGAGGGATGCGAATCAGGAAACGAATATGAAACACTGAGGGTGCTAGACCGATTCGGTGTGTTTGATTGAACGCGGCCAGAAGAATAGTTTCTGATTCATTAAAGAAAGGCCATGTCGATCCCATAAGCACGCGACAACCAGGCCCTTCCATCTCTCTCTGTCTGCAGCACTATACCTCAGCTGTGTCCACGATCGCAAATTTTGGGACTGAGCGCTTCCGTCAAAATAGTTGAACTCCATGTTGATCTTGGCCTACCAACTCGCCTTACACCTTGAGGGTTCCATTGGAAGCACTGCTTCGCTATGTTGTCATCTGGTTTCCTCAGTGTATGGCCAATCCAGCGCCATTTCCTCTGCTTGATGTCAACATCCACTTTTTTTTTGTTGGGGTTTATCCTCCAGCCACCTCCCCGTTCTGTTGCAGTGAATGACACATTTGGTTAAGAGCACCAATGTTGTTTACCAGGAAACAGATATCGTCAGCGTAGTCCAAATGGCTTAGGTTATCAAACGGGTTCCATTGGATACCAAGTCTTTCGTTTCTACCCACCGTGGCAGTCATTACATCATCGATCGCAAGTAAAAACAAGATCGGTGACAGTACATCTCCTTGTCTCATTCCTTGTCGCACTTCAAATGCATCGGAAAGCTGTCCACTGTGCAAAACGAAACACTTTGCGTTGTTGTACGACTCTTTAATAATAGCAACAATTTTTCCAGGGATGCCTCTCATAGCAAGCCAAGGTTAGGTTAGGTGGCAATTATCCAATACGGACTAATTAACTTAGACCAAATCAGCTCGCAGTGGCTCAGTGGTTAGTGTTCTGGACTACTGTGGGAGGGGTTCCAGGTGCGATCTGTGAATGCGAGGCAATATGCCGCGAGGCAATAAGTATAGTCTGAGACTTCTCTCTCATACCATGCCCATTTTTAACCTAACCTAACCTAACCTAATATATTTGGTGTCATTTGAGCTAAACGCTTTAAAAAGGTTACTTATCTAAGTGTATACATACTTACAATTTCAATGTAATAGCACATTGGCTTAAGTTTAATTACTCCCATGGAATTCCATTACGTTTCTTCCTTAACCACAATTATTTTAATGTTGAAAATAAAAATGTATTCCATTTAAGGCTTATCAGTATATACTGACTACATGTCGAAAGAACAAACATTTAAAATCGATCAATATTTTTCAACAAATCAATCATTACTTTAGTATAGATGGAATAGAAATTCTAAAGAAACAAAAATAACTCTTCCGGAATATTATATCAACATTTTCCACTCATTCAATGAATCACCCAACTACATTATTACAGTCATAAACATTACATCTTCACCATCAGGAAACGAATAAAATGTAGGTACCTCTGAAAGTAATTTAAACTTTAAAGGAAGTCAGTTAAGCGATTTTTCAACTTCAGCATCGTTCTTCTTGCTGAAATTCATGGCTGGCCACAATTCACCTTATTTCTAATTTCCATAATAACAATTTTACTGCCAATTCTCCCTTCACGTTTTTATGACTCAGGAGTCAGGACGCAGTTGGGAAAAGAAATTTTTGGTTTCATGCCACCCAATTGCATGGTGGTTGGTTGGTTTGGTTATACAGACACTCTATGCACAAGAGAGTAGGTAGCACGTTTTTTTTTTCTATAAATTTCATTACAAATAACTTTCCGAAAGGTTAACATACTCGTACTGTGGGAAGAGTTCTAGTTTAAGGGAGATTTTTTTTTTTTTATGGCATTCTGAAATTTGCGCAATTGCGAAAAGATGGAAATGTTCATGTCACAACTGTTTTTATACATTTGCGTTTTTTTTTTTCAATTAAACCACTTTGCTATACTCGTATGAAGCGAAAATAGGATATGCAAGGGTATACATGTGGCGCCGACTGTGTAGTGTAGTGTGTCCTCTATGGAATTGGCAATTCTGCAAAGATGTATGAGTCCTGTCGATGAAGGGTGTTTCAGTTCAACAGGTAAGATTCTGGGTTGAGGGCATGCTGCGAGCAACTCACACATCATGTAAAAGAAGCAAGAATTAGTATAGTAGACATTTTGCCTAGTATGGGACTGCATTTGGATCTATACACAATAAAAAAAGTTTTTAAATGTGTTTTTTTAAGCCTTTAAGCCTATTTACCTAAAACGGACCATACGAACATGGTACGATTTTACATGTCTGCGGGCTTGTTCAAGTACCAATTTCTTGGATCGAGTAAAACAAAAATTTGGTCTCACTAAAATCAAATGTACTTTGATATTAACTCGAACGAACTTTACTTACTTACTTATCGGGCTCCTGACCCGTGAAGAGTCTCTGTCTGAGACACTGCAGCCTTCCATCCTCTACGATCCTGCTTCCAGTTGTCGAGACCAAGCGCTCTGGCATCCGCGATGGCTTGGTCTTTGAAACGGAGGTTCGGTCTTCGTTGTCTTCTCGAACCTGGGGGCTGGGATTCGAGAATCCTCTTAGCTAGAGCATTATTGTCCATTCGCTCTATGTGGCCGAGCCAATGTAGTCTCGGTGTTTTGGCTCCACATCCACATCTTGGTACAGCTCATAGAGTTCGCGGTTGTATCGTCTCCTCCATTTGCCCTCCTCGCACACAGGACCAAAAATCCGCACAAGTATTTTTTTTTCGTAAGGAGCCCAGTAGTGGGCACAGTAGCGCAGTGGTTAGTGTGCTGGACTACTGTGCGAGGGATCCCGGGTTCGATCCCCAGAAAAACACAAATTACAACTTAAGGTTTTTTCTACTGCGCCACCTCTCGCGAACGTCTGACAAACATCCGAGAGTATGACTGTCCTGAAAAAGCTTTTCAAGTCGCACGATAGCGCGTCTCCTTGTCGAAATAGGGTGCATGTTTGAAATAGCTAGTAGGAACTACTTCCAAACTGCACGTTGCAGCGCATGTTTTCCACCGTTACGAGACACAGTTGAATCAGTTTTGTCGGGACGAACTTTACTCGCGCCATGTTCGAATATCTTTCCCTATACTATAGGTAAAGTTTTAGAAATTTTGAGTTTGCAGATCTAAACTTAATTATATTTGTAATATAATTGTTGCTTGGTTGTAGGTGGTCCTCAATGAGGTGGAATTAGACCAATATAGATCCAGTGTACTGCCACTGAATAGAACAGGTGACTCACGTTCCTGGAACCAATTATTCTTTTTAATGAAGCTAAAAATGTTCGCCATACACTAGCATAGTTAAGATCGTAGTAAATGGAATGACTAATGAGTAATGACTCATGACCTATCGTGGCCCATCGGATACTGTCGAAAGCAGGAAAAGTGTATAAGAAAGTGCCTAATTATTTTCTCTTCATTATAAGACTTATAGGACCTAATCCTATATAGGATTTTTAGGAATTAAAATACTGTAGCGTGAACTAAGAACAAAATTAGAATGAATTAAATCCCAAAAGTGGAACTTTGTTCTTCATGACTCTCAATTTATTTAAAATAATACATTGTGGAACTTAGTTCGTCAATTTTGGCTATTGGGACTTAATAGCAGCAGGACCTGTTCGTAAGGTCATTAGATTTTATTTATGAGGGATTTGATAGCTGTCTGACTGTCGAGTTGATATAACAACGATACTTTTCTGCAATTTCGTATTTACTGCCTACCAGTCCGCGGTAATTCGAAAGCTCGAAGGAGAGATATATTTTCCAGGTCTGGCATGGTCGGAAGCACCGCTGTTGGAGAAGACGCAAAACATACTTAGACTCTCAACTCGCAATCCCTTTGCCGCCTCACTTTTTTCCCGGAAACCCGCCAATTTGTGTTCCTATACATGTAAGATTGAACAAACATAATATGGTGAATTTGGTTTGTCAGAAGTCGATTGTCATAAATGTTAAAATTACCTTACTTACTTTACTTTAGATGGCACTGCACACTCCGTCCGTTCCACTCAAACTGGAACGAAAATCACTCGAAGAATCTTTCTCTCAAAGCGTGCCAAGAAGTTTTCATCAGCTTTCGATAAGGTTCATGATTCTGCACCATACAGCAGGACCGGGATGATTAAGTTCTTGTACAATATTTCCTTGGTTCTGCGAGAAAGGCCTTTACTTCTTAGCCCGAAGAGATAGCGATTGGCAAGACTGATTCTTCGTTTGATTTCTACGACGATGTAGTATTGCGAGGTAATTGTAAGGGTTAGGCAGACAAAGTCTATAACTACTTCGAAGTTATATTTGTCCACTGTGACGTTTTGTCCGAGTCGCCGATGTTGAGAGTCTTTTCTCGATGACAGCATATACAGTTGCGTAAGGATGCAAACTTTTTGTTTAGAATAGATTGCAAAGAAGAGAATAGCAAAATTCCGTTACTTTCGGTCAAAACTTATTTACTTTTTACTATTTTAGAGAGATGCACTACTATTTTCATGAACACAGCTGTACATACTTCGTTTTGTCCTCAGACCCATCTGCGCCGCCTGAGTTTCAATACTTGCAAACGCGCCATTGACAGCGCGCTGAGTTCTCCCAATAATGTCAATATCATCTGTATATGCATGTATTTGAACGGACTTTTGAAAAATTGTACCTCTGATGTTGGCTCCCTACATACGCTATCACCTTAAAGTCGATAAAGAGGTGGTGTGTATCGATCTGGAATTCCTGCGTTTGCTCTAAGATCTACCGGAGTGTGAAGATTTGGTCGATGGTTCACTTTCCGGGCCTCAAACCACACAGATATGGGCTGAGCAGGTTCTTTGCGAAAGGTTTTAGGCGTTCGCACAGCATAGCCGACTGGATCTTATACGTAACATTCAGGAGACTTATTCCTCTGTAATTGGCGCAGTTGAGAGTGTCACCCTTCTTGTTTATTGTGGATGGGGCTTACGATGCTGAGGTTCCATTCATCGGGCTGTTCGTTGAGCTTCATCCCAAAAATAAAAACATAACCACATTGTTGTAAGAAACCAGCTCTAAAGCCTATACGACCTGTTGCACCTACTACATATGTATTTTTTTCGTAGGTAGGTATATTTCAAAGATACCCTCTTAATTCCCTCCGTGTGGTTAGCGCGAAGCTTGGAATTTTGTACATATTTGATAATAATCTATCTATAGCGTTACAATATCATAGCCTCCATGTACTGGTTTTAAAGTATCTAAAATCGCATTTTAATATATAATTTATGCGATTTGTTCGAGTTGGACCTTTTGAAAATTTATCATTAATCATATGGAAAAGTCCGGCTTAGCAGATGGATGTATCCCTTTTTGATTACGGTACGTAATGTAATGATAGAATGCGTCATGAATGGAGTATTGAATTCCAATTTCATGAAATTTCTGGTGGGTTCAACAACCAACAAAAAAAACCACCAATACCGCAAAAACCCAACATTCTTGAAAGGTGATCTATTGTAAACACAAAGACTTAATTTGCCTTAAGGCACACATACATATTCGGTGACAAAGTGGGTGGTGGGTAGCCAAGTAGCAAATAGTGGTATAAAAATAGGGGAAACAAGGCAACAACAAATCAATGGAGTGATGCAACGTGCTCCTTGTTGTTGCCTTTAGGCATCCTGCTCTCTTAAGATGCTCGTCGCCTTTTTCACATCGGATAAGTGTACACACAATTTGGTACGTGAGCATTTTCAAATGGGGTGGTGCGGCATTTTCTCGTCGCCGCCGCCGCGCCGCTTGTTTTTTGTTTCCTGGGCTCTACGGAGAGCCAGTCAGTGTAGCAATCAGGTCACGAACATATTCTGACTTCAGTTACCCTTTTGGGCTTAGTTCTGTCTTTATTATTAATGTTTTCATGGATTTTTTTTCTTCTTCCTGCGCTATACTAGAGTAAACTTTTTTGTGTAAACCTACTCGCGTACTGACTGAGATTTTGTTCTATACGTACCTATAGCTATTTGTGTCAATTTTGGGTACAAAAAACACACTCTAACGTGATGACGATTACTCTGCAGAGAATTTTTTGTGTCTGTTTCCAATTCTTCGTCATTATTATCTTCTCTTGGTTGATTGTGGTCAAAAGCTGGCTGCAACTGCAACACTCTGTTCGTTTATTGAGGACACTTTACAAACAACTCCTTGCAGAGCTAAAAATAGGTTGAAGGTTTGCTGTTTGAGAGCGTTCATAGGTCAGTTACTTGCGGTTCTTTTTATAATTAGCCAAGAAGTAGTTGTGTTGGCAATGCAAAATCTATTCGGGTTTGCGGTATTTATGAGGTTTGGCTACGAGTAGACTTCAAAATGTTCTCCCATTGAAAGAGGTGGAGAGCATTCATTATTTGTAAGAAAGTTTTATGACAACTGCACATGTCAGATTATAGATAACGTTATTTATAAAATTCATTGAAGAGACACTTTTAAATGACATATTTACGTACAGTGACGTTTGTCACTTATCTGCAGGAGTGACGAATTTTGAACATGCATGCGGAATGCGAACGTGATACAAACATTATCACGTGTGGTTTGAATGCGTTTTCGTTTCATTTGTTTAACCTATGGATTGATAATGAGAATCGATTGGATTTAGATTAAGATTAAGATATTTGCGATAGATTTCTTATATAAAGTTTATATAAAGTTTCTGAATATAGTACATATTTAAATAGGTACATTTTTGTTTTTATATCAAAAGAGAACCATGTTTATATGCAGTAGAGGTTTACTCGTACGGCGAGGGATGTGTCCTTATGTTACTAGCTTTCTATCAGTTTGACCCACTATTCAATAAATAATCCGCCGAGAGAAATCACAATGTGTCTTTTATAAGAGTCTCTTCAACTCGTTTTTTTTTTTTCTTTTTGACAAATGTACAATTTTATGCCGTCGATGAATGGCAGGATTAAGACACTTTCACGGATGATTCATACTTTTTCTGAAAATCAATTGTATATTTTGTGGACCAAATATAATTTGTTATGAAGTTCCCTCTTTGACTCAATACTTACTATTACACCACTGACAGCTCGTCAAGTTCTTTCGACTATGTCAATGTCGTCGGTAAATAAACTGAAAGACTGTAACTTTGGATTTGGCTTTGGCTTATTGTTCTGTTGTTCGTCTTTGAAGCCTTGATATGCCCCTTTTAACTTTCGGCAACATTTTTGAATCTCATTTTCTATGATCGCTTCTAGTATTTCTCCTCTTCCAAAAGGTGTCATAAGCAGCTTTTTTATCTTCTCTGGTTCGTGTGTGCTGCGTTGCAAGACATATTTCATTATCAAAGTATGGTACATATCTTGTTGTTGGTTTACTGGACTTCAATTTGGCAACACATGACTTCTTGAGGAAAACACGGTTGGCAAAAGCTCTGGCCTTCGATCGAACCTTTTCACAGTATTTTATTAAGGGACTTCAAGTTCCACATGCATGCTCGTATTTGAGGGTCATTGTCGCCTGCATGGATTAAAGGCAGTTTTTGTGTTCATCCTATTATATTACTCATTTGCAAGGTCTTGTGATAGATGGATTGTACATCTTACCTGCACTTAGTGCTCACGGTACGTCCAATTGCTTTATCCATTGGCTTTCTTGTTATAAAATCTGAGACAGATTTGAGCTGATCTGGTGAACGAAATTTATTGTCTTCCTCTTATCCTGGAGTTATTATCCCTTTCTAATCCTTTTTCATTATCTTTTATAGCCGTCGAAGACATGATTATACGAAAATACAATATATCACAGGAGGATTTTAAAGTTATGGAAACTGTTGTCCTAAAATCGGAACCACACAAAGCCGGTCAACAATGGAAGTTCACGGGAGCATTTTACTATGCGACCACTGTACTGACCACGATCGGCTATGGACACTCGACACCGAGCACAATTGGCGGGAAACTCTTTACGATGTGCTATGCGATCGTTGGAATTCCATTGGGTCTTGTTATGTTCCAGAGTATTGGAGAAAGAGTGAATAGACTGAGCAGGTGAGTTGATGTTTTTATATTATGTTCTTATATCAGGCGTGTTTTTTTTGTTCCCGATCTATAGGTTGGCAGATGACATTAAAAAAAAAAAAAATAGGTCTGTTCCTTTACTTTTAAATTTGTACTATTTTTTACTAATTCTTACGAATTTTTACTCAAAAAATTTCGGCAAGATTTTACTTTACTGCCCATTCGAAAATAACGGTTTTTTTTGCACAGTCCGATTGATTTCAGTGCCCTAAACACAAATCTGAAAAAAAAGTTCAAAAAATACCATATAAAATAGTACCAACATTTTAAGAACGAAGTGTCCAATTTTTGTAAAATAATTTTCTTTATATTCCCTAAATGTGCAGTTATCTTATAAAAAAAGATTCATCAAAATCGGATCATAAAGACCGAAGATATGAGGTAATTAAAAAGAGCTAAATTTAAACCACTGAATTTTTGCTCTTTTGTACTGACATTTCACTTACTTTCAAGGGCACGGGTTAATATTTTGTATTTAAACCTTCTTTTTACTGACTTATCACATTTTATTTCTTACAAAAACTGCATAAACAGTGAGATACGTATGGGGGGCCATGCTGCCCCCCTGCAACCCCCCTGCTTGTGGTCACTGTAGGATTTGGAGTGGGTGCAAGGTTGGGTCTATGCAAAGTTTTTATTATTTTGTTTGCTTAATTTTACCGCCAAAAACTATGCGCTTTTTTTATTATTTTATATCTCCGGTATTTATGATCCGATTTTGATGAAACTTTTTTATAAGTTAACTGCACATTTAGGGAATATAAAAAAATTAATTTTACAAAAATTGGACTCTCCATTCCTGAAATTTTGGTACTAATTTATATGGTATTTTTTGAACTTTGGGGGCGTGCCACGCCCAAACGGTAAGAGACCGTCAACTTATTTTTGCATATTTGAGCTCAGCGCATTAAAGTCAATCGGAATAAATAAAAAAAGTATTTCTTTTCGAATGGGCAGTAAAGTAAAATCTAGCCAAAATTTCTTGTAGTAAGAATTTAAAAAGCTGTCACAGATGACAGATGTGGCAGATGATTTGAAATTTGTCGACCTATCCTATTTGGCATGTTGGCATTTATTATAAAAAAGTTTAATGAAATAATTTTCTTTTAACATTTGCTTTGCTTTTAAAAAACCTAAATGGAAACAAAATAAACAAAAAACGATGAAAAGATTGCAATGCAAAACAGCCATTGTTCAATTGAATCGTTTTAATGACGCTATTTGATAGTTGAATTGTTTAAGCAATAAAAAACAATGTTCATCCAATCGTTTCGACGATCATTGTTCTTTGGTTGTTACACGAAGTACATAGAAGCATCGCTGAGACGACGTCGTTCGATCGTTATAGTCTTAAGGGCCCTACGCACGATCAATGTTACTTGACAAGTATCATTGACGATTTTTTTCATCAAGTAACATTGATGATAAATCGCCTACACACGTATCAATGAATATTGACAATGTTTTTGGCTGAATTATGTTCAGTCGTTTCAAATATATGAATGAGGATGGATTATACTATTATACATAATTTTTATCTGCTTGAACCGCTTGCAGCCAGCGTATGTTTAATATTAAATGAAAAAAAATCGAAGAGGTGAAAAAAAAGGGGGTTATCTATTGAAACGACAGTTTTATTGAGATTGTTAATTTTGAAGGACTGGAAGTGTATTAAGCCATATGAGCGCCTCATTAACACACGTTTTGTAGCTAGGTACTGGCAGAAACTTAGAGCACTTAACACTTCTATCATTTCAGAGACCTGACGTTCTATTGTCGACCATTTTCGTAAATTGGACATATTTTCACCAAGATTACCATTTAAAAAATGACAACATTGACAAGTAACATTGATGCACCCTACGCACGATCAATTAAAATTGTCAATTAAAATTGACGAAAACCAAAACAATTTTGGTTTTCATCAATGTATCAATGTTACTTGACGAGAACATTGAAGAGCATACAAACGATCAATGTTGCTTGAATGATGAGTCATTCAAGTAACATTGACAAGTAACATTGATCGTGTGTAGGGCCCTTTAAGGTAGGTTTCCACATGTCGGTTGATTGACAAAGTTTGACAGCTCTCGCGTTTATGTCATTGAACTACACCACCGTCAGTTCATTTCCACTTATGTCAATTATTGGCAAAATATCATTTGTCAGTTGATTGACCAACTTATGAACTCGATGCCAATTAATTTTCACTGTCAATTAGTGTCATTTTGTTTGTCAATTCAGCTATTTCCACTTGTCCAGTGGTTTCCTTGTCAGTTATTGAGAAACGTTGTTAGTCAATTCATTGACAAGCAATTTCTCGCTATTTCCACTTGCCTATTGTTAAATTGGCATAAAAATACGTCAATTGTCAATTTCAAATCGACAAGTGGAAACCCAGCATTACGCGATTAGACCCCTGCCCTGATCAGCAATCATAATTTTGTTTGCTGTTACAATAAGCTGTGCTCAAAATTTTAGACTGATTTGTAAAATTACTTTAAGCTCATAGAATGCTCTGACCGATAATAGATACACATGTACAGAGCTGTGTTGTGTCTGAGCTAAGGACTCTTTTTTGACAGCTCAGACTCTACTCCAAACAAGACAAAAAAACGCCTATTTTAAAACTTTTGATTAAATTGACATTTAAATTCTCGTTGCAGCTTTGTTATACAATCAGTGAGGATATCACTTCGCTGTAAACGAACTGCGGCTTCTGAAGTAGATTTAATTTGTGTTGTTACAACTTTAAGCTCTCTAACGATAGCCGGTGGTGCTGCGGCCTTTTCGAAATTCGAAGGCTGGAGCTATTTTGATTCAGTATATTACTGTTTTATTACTCTAACTACAATAGGTGGGTGCGGGTGATTTTTATACTTACCTCTAACGAGCTCGCTTGTTTCTTCTAGGTTTTGGGGACATGGTAGCTTTACAAAAGGATAATGCCCTTAATAAAAAACCCGAATATGTAATGTTCGCACTAATATTCATTTTGTTTGGATTGGCAATAGTTGCTGCCTCCTTGAATCTTTTAGTACTCAGATTTGTAACCATGAATACAGAAGATGAACGAAGAGATGAGGCACAGGCGATGCAGGTAAGCTTTTTGTTTGACAATGTTTTTTTATTATTTGTGGTATTGCGTTGCGTCTCTCTTGTTGCTGGTTTTGGTATTGTTTTCTTTACTTTCATTCTTTTATATTTTTATTTATGTTCTATCATTTATTTTTATTTCTATCTTTACTGTGTAGTTTGTGAAATATTTCGCATTTGTATAGATTCTTAAAGTGTAAATACGTTTGTTTATCTGTAAGTATGTATGAGAATGTCGGGATGTTTTTTTTTATTTTGTCTTTTTGTTCTTTCCCTTTTGAATTACATTATCGGATTGAATTACATCTATATCGTTTCGTATCTGTGAAGTCCTGTATTTAATTTATGCTTTATCTCTTAAATTATACTCGTATTTGTATGCAAAATACATTGACACTGACATTCGAAAATCAAAACTTTACTATGTCATAATCTCAGCTTTGATAAAAATTCTGTATTACTTTTGATTTCATTCCTTGGTTTAAATTTAAATTTAAGTGAAACTTTGCAGGGCAATGTGTTTGAGGTATTAGATGTTGACGTCTATCTCTGAATAGACATTTTGTGCGAAATGTAGATTTTCGGTGTCCACTGTTCCATCAACATATAAAGCAGGTTTTCTCCACTAAAGACCGAAGACTCAACCATATACTTAAGGACTATTCACATGAGAGCGACCATCTATCTCATGAACGAATATTCGCGAGTTTTGACAGTCTGTTCCCATGAACACGACAATTCGCGAATTTCAGCCATCAGTTTCTATCAGTAATTTATAATTTCAGGTTAAGTTCGAACGAATGTTTTATTCTCTAGTTTGTGGAACGCGATTTGAACATAAGGATTGCGAATAAACTTAGACAATTCACGCCAAGGGTGTTTTTGTTCGCGGCAAAAAGTTTGGAATTCGTAATTTCGTTATTTAAACTGTTTATAAACTTGTTTTCTTAATAAATTTTGATGGGATAATTAATTATCCTCCTCTTGGAATAATAAAATGCGCAATTTTTTGCTTATAAATGCATCAAAAGTGTTTTGTTCGCACTTCACTCGTTCGTTCGCTCTCATGTGAATGGTCCTTTAAACAGCATGGTTTAAAGTTAAACTTTTCTATTTGACAATTATCATAAATTATAGTTCGAGTGAATTATTTCGGTTTATTAGAATAGTGTTTTCGATTTAAAATAGTTATGGTGTCAAATGTACGTTCTAGACTAGTTCTATTTGTTGGATTTTGAACAAGGGCTTTTTTATACCCTCAACAGGCAAAGTAACGCCAAGAAGGAGTCACCGGAGACCACATAAAGTATATATATTCTGAATCAGGATCAAATTCGATTTAGCCATATCAGTCTGTCTGTCTTTTTGTTGAACTTAACTAACTAACTTTTGTTTCTAACAAATTTACTGACACTCAATCATGAAATACATTTTCATTCAAGTCAGACCAAATGCGAACTCGACTAAATTTACATTTAAATTAATCCAGCATAAACAGACACTAATTTGTGAATTGATTTCTTCGTGAATTAAGTTGTAAAATTTTTTGTGGGTATCGGTACAAACATGTACGTTACAAAAAAAAAAATAGTATAAGCTCAGCATCAGCATAGCATAAATGTAAGACCTTTTCAGCAAGTACAGATAAACAAAAGTGAAGAAAAAGGAGAAGCCGTCGTACGTAGTGGACTTTGTTTATACATAATTTACACCTAACCTAGAGGAAAGTACTATACAAAAATAATTCGGTTGCACACCTACGTTTTTAAGTTCACTTTTCAAGATAATACAAGTTTTTTTTTAATAGTTGTAGGTTTAGAAATTGATGCAGAACACATACAACTTGAGCAGATGAGCCGTGATAGACAGGTCTATGTCATAATTGACGAAAAAAGAATAAGACATGATGAGATGATGTTTCGTACTACGTCGGCGTTTTCGTATTTGGTGCTTGTCTGTCCCCTGGAAACACAGATTTAAGCAACAAATACAAACAATTACTTTATTGCTTAAATTTATCAATACTTCACTACAAATCGTAAACAAATTCCACCATCAATTATTCTTGTCGGAGTTGATATGAAGTTGACAAAAATATCAGTCAAAAACGCACTTGATCGCACTACAATGCAACACGCCGCCCCGTGTACGTTACATACCTAAATGGCGGAACAATATTCCGAAGAGCCTCAAAAATCCTCATAGTCGTATAAAATCGAAGAATTTTTTCGCTAAAGCAGAATATTTCACTCGATGGCTACCTCGTCTGGTTTATGGTAGTTGCCCATTCTTTCAACCCAATTTGAGTGATCTGTGCACAAAATATCCATTAATTCACGCCTTGTGGTGCGGCACGTAGCGCCATTGAGCTGGCTCAATTAAATTTCTGTGTACGCTCTTCATCAACGGTAACCTTGTTGTTATATTAATTTTCGAAAAAAATGAGCTATCAGTACCGCAGCGACAGCCCCAAACAAACTCTCACACTGAGACTGAGGATACATATATTTTCAAAATTCCTACTGTTTTGGTAAAGTCTCGGTTTTGTTCCAATTTCTTGAGGCACAAATAGATAATTCCGGTAATAGTTTCTGTACATGAAAATAGCTGAATCTACTTCTATTTGATGTTGTGTAAAGCTCGCAAAACTCCTTGTTTCGTTTTTTATTTTATTTACTATTTTCATTTCTATCAAGTTATTTTCAAAAAACAAAAAGATTTCCGTTCAAAACATATTAAATTAGAATAAACACAACAAAACTCAAGTAAAACTTAAATTAAAATACATCTCTTTAAATTTAGCAAATCAAAGAGACTGTAAACCACTTTGTTATGCAAATTTGATACAATTCTCTCTAAATTTATTTATTAAAATGTTATTAAAACTTTTTTTTTCAAATCCTCGCATATTAATAATAATTAAATTAAAAATTAAATTATTCATTACTTTCCTTTCATTAAACAAAATTAAATAAAAAATGTAACTAAATTTTAAATATCAACAAAAATTAAATAAAATAAAAAATCAAATTTCCTTCGACTAATATGTTTGAACGTAATGTGTATTTATTTTTGTTGTTTTTTTTTTTTACTTTAATTTTGTATTTTCTTTTACTTTACGGCTAACCCGTAGTTTATGACCAAGTCCAGCTTTTGGACATCAGAGGTGAATGTGATTAAAGTTTGTTTGTTTGTTTTTATGTTGATTTATAGACTTTGTTTATATACATAATGAATTGGAATATTAAAGAGTTAACTCAAATTTGATTATGTGTGTGTGATCGGTCCCATGTTTGTTTTAATTGTGGTTTTGATTTTTGGTTATTATTTGGTGTTCTTTTCGGTTTTTCAATTGGTTAACTTCGTTGTCCCCCAATGCTTTATGATTTTGTTTGGTTTGGTTTTTTCTTTTGGACTTTCAACATTTGCAGGCTCTTCAAGTTGCTGTGCGTTTAGAGGGCGATGTCATTACAGCGAATGGTTCCATATTGAGCGGCTATATTGGGCATGATTCGCAATCAATGAATGCCGAGAATGCATCGATATGTTCGTGTCATTGTGCCTGTTTTAGGGCAAGTCGACATAAAAAGTAAGTTCCATTTGTTATTATGTATATGCAATTAAGGATTATTTAGTCGTAAGTTATAAGTTATAAGGGTCGGGTGACGTATGACGTGTTTTATTTTAATTTTATGAAGTGGTATATAGGATTGCTTACTCGATACAAATTTGATAAATCCGTTAACTGTTCAAGTGGCTTCCATCTCATCAGCTAATAAGTGATCCTTACAGATCTACCCGACTGGCAGGAAATAAAATATTATTATCCTTTATAAGGCAAACATCACATTTGTGTACCAAATTGTATCAGTTGTATACAAAAATATAATTTCTATTTCTTGAAAATTATGTTTCGGTTTGCCAAACTTATCGTGCGCTACGTCCATTTTACGGTCGACATAATCGTCCCTCTGAGCAAGTTATTCGCAACACGATGAACTGTTTTCGCACCACGTATACACTAGTGGATAAAACGCATCCCCAAAGACGACAAACAGAGACGTTGGACGATTTCGAAGTCAACATTCACCGTGTTATTGCTGATATACGGCCCCAGTTTTTCGATAAAGTTGTCGAAAATTGGACTTTACGATTGCGCTTCATTCGAACTAGCAGTGGCGCGCATATGCCCGAAATCATTTTTAAACAGTAATGGCATAAAATTATCTATTAAATAAAGCTAATATCATAGACTTTAACATTAGCTTTAAGTGTTTTATTTAATTTTGAATTTGTGTACCTATAAAAAAAACACCCTTTATGTATGATATGCAAAGTACAAGAGTCACATTTAATGTAATGAAGTACTGAGGCGTTGTTTGAGAGGCCAACAACTTTTTAAGTAGTCTTGAAAATCAAATTGGAATACTCCTTAAAAGATTTTGGAACAATAGCAACGTATTTTTCGCCAATTTAACTCATTAACCATTTAAAGACAAAAATCAGGTAACACCCAAAGGTGTATAATATAGTTTCAGAATTAAAGAGAACATGTAAATAAATACATATGTGGGGCGCCAGTTACAAATGTGAATCTTCGTATTAAACCTGTTCAATCAGTCACTACACTTAATCATAAACGTCTATTAAACTACACGATCTAGCCATTCGTTAAAAGACACTCCAAAGAAATACCCACACCTACTATATACATATATTCATCAAATTTAATTTCAAATTCATATTACATACAATAAAACACAAATTCTTTTTAATATTTCTTTAATAAACACAATTTCCGATTTTTTTTATTTTAATTATTCTTTCTTACATGCATACGGACAGAAACGCAAATGAATTTCAATCGCAAATAAATTCCATTGAAGGCAATATGTAAGAGAACATTTTTTTTTCCTAAACAAAGTAGAAAATTAAAAAAAAACTACATTGCTGTAAATATATTATAAATAATATGCTTTCACTAACTGAAAATAAAACATATTTTTATTTAATAGTTTGTAGAAATTCCATTGTCAGTGTTAAGAGTGTATTAATTTAAAATTAATTTCAGGCACCAATACAAAATTCGCCGATCACCATCTCACATCAGGCATCTGCTACCTGAAGTGGTACCAATGAAAGAACTAAACTATGATACACACAGTACCAATGGTAGTGGCCTCCAATCACGACCACAGTCACACTTACTGAAAAGGAATGTATCGCTTTTATCCTTTCGAATCTAGTTAAGAATAATAATATAAAAACCATAACACAAAATTTATATAATTGATCTAAGATGTTAAGATTGCATTTTAATTGTTATTTATATTTCATAAAATTGTTCAGAAAAAAAAAACAAAACATAAAATCGCTAAATAAGAATTATAATAGGAAAGGACTAAACAAAAAAAGTTTTGTTACCTTTTTTTTCTCTTTGAAATTTGAATTCAGTCACTTCCATTTTTTAAGAAGAAACGTTTATTGTATTATTATTTTAAGACTTAAAACCATAAGTATATAAACAAAGTACTAATTCTTATGAGAAACAATATGGCCAAATTTTACAAACTTGAGCATAGTTTATAATTATTTTTTTTGTTGTTGTATATTTTGTAAATATGTATAATGTATATTTTTATAAACGTTTTTTTTTTTTAACTGTATAATGCCACCTAGCTAAAACATACTGCTAGATCTACAATTCATCGACGTATGTTTTCGATTTCTCTTTTAATTCTCATTGCATCTATAAAAAAAGAAAAACTCAACTCAAGGTTTAATTTTTGCTATGCGCGTACCTATGTAATTGAAAACAGTATCAGTATAATACGAAGATAGATGGTACAGAAAATGCACCGAAAATGCACTTTCAGAAATAATTCTGGCATGGGCATGAAGGTTTCTTTTCCGCACCATTGACCTTCATTTCATTTTTGGGCTCAGGTTTCCAAAAAAAAAAACAAATGAATAATTTATTTTTTTAATTTTCTTTTTTGTTGTTTAAATTGAAAAGTGCATGTATTTTTATTGACTGAAAATATTATACCTACTGCTAAATACCCCAGAGTAAATGTAATTAAACCTTAGCTCCAGGCGCCTGCCAGACAGTTGTTGACATACCCTTAGCGAAGCGACGAAGTCGCGTGAGCGGCTAAACCCTGCTAGCGAGCGAAGTGAGTCACTCACCCAATACTTTAAATACATCAGACTTTTTTACAGGCGCCTATCTGACACTTTTTGGTATCGACTTATTCAGCTATGTAACTGGGAATGAGTCACATAAACAAGGTTTGAAAAAAAAAAAAAAAATTAATAAAATTAAAAAAAAAAAAATTTATTTCCTCATGAAAAAATATTATATTTATGTTTTATATACTGACTGCCAGTAGACATTTTCGCAGTTCGGAGCAGTATAAATTGACGCAACAATTTGAATTTTAACCGTTTTACTTTGCAAATTCACACACGCCCGCCCAATAGGTATCTCTAGCAGGGCTGCAGCTGAAAAAAAAATTACAGTGCCAACTTTTTTTATATGGGTGTCACAGAGTGCCAAACTCCCAAAACTAAACCATAAAAAAACTCATATATTCAAACAAAAACTATAAATATTTTTATTGCTCATTATCTACTTCATTAAAATAAATTGTATGTAGGTAAGGTACCAAAGAAAAAAATAAGAGATTCAGTTATATGTGAAGAAATAAATATCTTGCTTATATACCTATAACTTAAAATGCCAATTTATAATTTTTTAACATTAACTTCGATGGAATCCAACAAGTTAAACTACAGTTTTTAACTTTCTCGTATACGTAGTAAGAGAAAGATATTGTTTTCGTACAAAATTTCGAACTCGAGATTTTGATCAATTCTGATATTACGATGATAGGGGAACTCAAAAAAGTGGGTCTGCAATTCTGTCCGTCCGTACGTCTGTCCTCCGCTTGGACGGATTTGTTTCAAACTACGTATTTAGAGTTTGTGGGCTTTCCGCTAGGAGGCGATTTTTGTATGAAATTTTAAACAATTTAGATTTTTTCAAAAATGGCTCAAACGATTTGAACCAAAATTGATAGTTGAGTTAATGTAGGCATGCTTAACATGATTGCATACCCAGTTTTTTGCTTAAAACTCCAGCAACAAATCTTTTGAAAATTGGCTTTTTTTCGAAAACAAACAATTTGAACAAGAACTTATTTTTAAGATACTATCGTGATTCTTAACTTGATAGCAAACTCAGTTTGTCTCTAAAGAGACTGCGTCCTTTGATATCCAACCAATTCGCTAATAATAGTACTTTAAAAAACTGCTCATATCTCAAAAACGCCATATTCGATTATGATAAAAATGTAACTGGCAGGTAATGCTCAAATTCATAGTAATACTTTTAGCTCAGTTTTGAGCTAAACTGTTGCAACACAGTGTTTTTTAAACCACGAATGCGTCCTTTGATTTCAACGCCAATCGCTAAAAATGGTACTTTAAAAACTGCTCATATCTCGAAAAAACAATTTTCGATTTGGATGAAAATGTAACTGCTAGGTAATGTTTACATCCTGAAGAATACGTCGTCCTCAATTTTCAGCTAAACAGTTTAGTAACAGTGCTTTTCGAATCCAAAGTTGTAACATTTATCAGCATAATTTTACAAAAAACCGCTCCAACGATTTTGATCCAAATACATATTTAAGACAACAGTGACACTGAAGATAGTCACAAAATTAGGACGAATTAGAGAAGAGCCAAGTTGGCAGAACAGTGCAAAGTTCGAACTGTTGGTGAACGATCAAGATGTAACCATTATAAAATTACAGATTCAAGAGTGCATTTTTATGAAATATCTGTACGAAGCTACTGAAAAGGTAATTTAGTTAGACATGTTTATTTTAAGTTTAGAAACGTAACCGAAAATGTGTAACATCGTCACATCGGTTCGCGAACTCCTCGGCTTCAAGAGTATTTCGCCAACACAATGGGAATCAGATCCACGACAATTGGGTTACAACTGGGTGCCACCAGGTAATAACATCGTCAAAGGTCCAGCGTTACTTTGATAAGATCCCTCAGGAAAAAGTTCCAAAACTCAGTTCAAACGGTAATATGTAAGAACCTTGAATATTTACGTCTCTGTAATTATTCAATCAGCTTATTTACGGGTTTAGTTTGTCCATTTGTATTGGCGCTATTCTACGATATCCGGAGGCCCAGAGCTTAGCTTCAATGAGGGCCGAGGCCTGTGCTAATGTCTCTAATACATACATACATACAATCCATATTTAAGCAACAGTAGCATTTTAAACATGATCACGTAGGTACTTAGTTTTTCTCAAAAATTCGAATATAGCCGTTTTATGAATATTTCTCAAAAATGACTATTCAAATCCCAATGTATTCATACCCGGCATATTTTTGCAAAGGCCAAAACTTCAGTGGCAATGGCAATATAATTCGAAATTCATCGCCTACTTGCCTAACTCAAGTGTCAGTTCGGGGTGAAATTAATTAAGTAATTAATGTAAAGTATTTAAAGTAATTAATGAATGTAATAAAGTGTTGTAGTACCTAAATACGTACTATGTTTATGTAGTATGTAAGTATTACGTTTTTAATTATCATAGATTCAGATACTAAACCGGAGTACATCTTAAGTGGGTATGATTTTAAACGTAAAATTTGCTGAAATGACTCTGAGAATCTGCTAGATTCGCAATAACCGAGAAAGTTTTGTGCGACCCAGTCGTGCACATTTTTTTACTCATGTTGATGTAAACTTTGTTGTTTTCAATAAATAGATATACGTAGAAATCATACCGAAAACTTTTTTGATGTTATTGACGCGATAAATCATGAACGTTTAAAAAGCTGGTAGATGTCTATTTTGAATTTGACATAAAAAGCTCATTGACTTTTTCTTTTAACCATTAAACACAATGCAAATATCAGTTGCAAAATGGGGGGTTTACACAGGAGAGAAACAAATGTACCAATAAAAAATTATAAATTATATTTTTTAATTTATCAGTGCCAAATTTAAAGATTTTAAGTGCCAATGAGTGCCTAGGTGTCATACATGTTTGAAAGTGCCAGTTTGGCACTAAAGTGCCTGTTGCTGCAGCGCTGGTCTCTAGCATTCTATGGAGAAATCAAAAATGGTGGTCAATTTTTTTCTCTTATTTTTCGCTCCGAACCACGAGCGCTCGTTTATGTTGGCGTGGACAACATATATGACCAAAAATTTATATGAACTGACATTTCACTAGCAGTCTATTGTGACTCGGTAAATTGAGTTCCACGCCACCTACCAAGATTTTTACGTACCCAAAGCACAGGATAAAGGCCCCGACCCATAGAATCCGTTGCATCCGTTGCGTCGACAGATTGACGTATTCGACGGAACGAACAGTCCCATAGAACGTTGTTTCCTGCAGTATTTGACAGTTTTTCTCTTTATTTCAATATTTCCACCAATGAAAGTGCTTACTCTCACGCTGTGCCAACTCTCAACGGATGCGACGGATAGAAAAGTAGAAAGTAAACCTTTCTTTCGCTTCTCGATTTCAAGTCAAAATCCACTTAAGAAGCACTTACACAGGTGCACCAATACGTGAGTGTAGTCGGCCAGAAGCAGTTTTCTTGTTCCTTTGAATTTCAAAATGAGTGAATCCACGAGTGAAAGCAATGGAAAATGACATAAGGGAACCTGAACTGTCCAGGGTGATGCCATTTTTGGAGATATAAAACGTCTAGTTAGACCTAATTTCTATATCATTTCTTTTTCTATAGCCGGAACCAAAATCGTTACATCAATAAAACAGAAATGTACGCACCTCCTAGCTAGACATTTTTCATTTTCATTTGAAAAAAAAAAAAAAAAAAAATACAATACAGAGAGGAAGACACATTGAATTTAATAAATAAGACTACTAAATTAATTTTATCTACAGATCCTCCAACAATTTGTGCGACAATGATTTAATTAACTTTTACTGATACTGTTTTTGTTGATAGTTCGACGTACCTAGTTATTACATTAGGTATGCATATTTTTTGCTTTAAAATACTTGCTTTATTATACACTTTTTTAATAGCTATAGAGAAATAAATACATATTTGATTTTACTAAAACTATTTTTCATTTCGAATTTGAATTTCCAAATGATACTTTTTTAATTAAGCTTATTTAATTTAACTTATTAGTACAGAGCATTATTTTACTATAAAGATTCACACTAATAAAATCGAGACCAACACTATGTTGTGCACCAAACTATTCTAATAAACTATTTTAAGAAATAAATGAATTTAAATTCATCTCGAATGAGCCAAAATGTATTTTCAAAATAAAGTATAGTTTTATTTTTCCAAAATAATTTTGTAGTTGTAATATCCAATTGATTAAAAAACACATATTGTGAAATTATCAATACATAGTCTAATCCACTGCCATTTCCAATTCTATTAAAACTAAATACTGCATGAAATATGTTTAATTAATTTAATTATTTCCAAACTTTTTTTTAACTCAAAACTAAATACGAGGTTGCATATTACCCAATAAACAAAAATGTACATAAATCAGTATTTGCTATAATTAAGTAGTTTGATAAATTAATAGGAACTCAATATTGTTATTTCGTTTTTAAGACATATTTGTAAATCTATACCGATCATGTTCACACTTAACGATTTTGCAACTCGAATGATTCAACTGCTTAATCAGACAAATTATATAAGATTATGATAATTTTTATTCTCTACCTTTAAATTATTGTAAGTCACTAAGATAATAGCAGTTTGTATGAACAATATCGCCTTGGCGCGTTTGTAAAATTTGTGGACACTTTGTTATTTTTCCAAAGTAATTCCGCAGGTATGTAAAGTTGCTAGTACACGGTATGTAGCACGCCACATATATGTTAATGTGGCTCTGACGTAATTTTGACGTCAGCGTATGGTCCCAATGGATAAATGCCGTGCACAAGCTCTCTTTGTGCACTCTCTATTGACGTCAGAGCCACATATTTATGTGGCGTGCTACATACCCTGTACTAGCACCTTAAGTCAAAAAAGTGGCCCTACGTTTTTTGTTTGATATAAAACCGAATTTTCGTGGGAGCCCTTCAAATCAGCAAGCATGCGCGTCTTTTTTGTTCGACGATTTAGTTCCCGACCTACCCCCACTACACAGCTCACTAACGCTTGACCTAGATTTGAACTAAGTTGAACCCTCGCTCAATCCTAATACATTACAATTTATGTATACTTACCTATGTTACAACTGTTACATTTGGTCCAGCGTTACGGCTGACTGAACGAGAATACAAGTTGTGAAAATAAAATGTCTTCGTCGTTTTTCTGGGGTAAAGATCGTATGAGGAGCACAAGAATTATTGACATATTGATGGCTATTTGTCTGAACCTAACTTCAATAGTAGTTGGGTCAAGTTAGAGACATATTCCCAAACCGGCTTCAAAGATTAAGCCGGTGTCATGGAAAAAGTGCCAACGTGCAGACGTTCTTTGGGTAAACCCAAGTTTGAGATGTTGGAATAAAGTCTCTCCTCTACCTTATGGGGGTTTATTTAGAGTCGGTTGTGGAAGATGAAGAGGTGCAAATGCTTTAACAAAATATTGCAGTATGGAAATACGATTTCAGGTACCTGCATTTGTTTTCTGATCTTGACTCAATTAATTACATTAACTAATTTTGCTCTAACAGCTTTAAAAACAAATGTTTAAAATACAAATTTTATATATAAGGCGAATCTACAAGCTATTTTTGTAGTTTTATACTTTAAACGTGCCCTACCCAGTAAGCACACTGATTAGATTAAGCTTTGATTAATGATCTTGCTTGTGTAGTTTTATTTGACTTCTGACGTTCAAAATTAATTGCAAAATTTCAGCTTCAGGTAAAAAAAGTTACTTTTCCCTTGATATTATTTAAATGATTCTACGAATTAAAAAAAATATAATATTTGTAATTGCAATTTAAACGTGTTTCACTCTTCATCAGTAAAGTTTTGACAATCGCCCTTATTGTCGTCGTTGTCGTCTGTCGAAAACGACTGGCAACATCTGTAAAGTTGAGGCGTTTGTAATTTCGCATTGCATAACTGAAAGGACACGACTTTCTGAACAATTATATAATCCACATACATTCCACAAACTATGACATGTGGTTTGGCATATCAGTTGACTAATTCATATTTTGTCTGTTATTTTTGTGACTTGGTGAATTAATTATGGAACAATTTAAAAATAAATAGCGTTGACATTGTTTTTTGAAAGCAGTGGAAAAGAAGAAAACAAGAAAAAAGAGTTTGTAAAGATAAGGAAGGATATTCGAACAAAATCCAATCCATTGGATTTGCCCGAGGGTGAGTGGTACAAGGAATTTAAATTTACCAATTTTGTATTTAAGATTATAGAAAATAGAAGGTTGTCTCTAATCGTTTCACACAAAACCGACGATCGTTGACCAAAAATGCATTCCACATTTTTTTAATATTTCAGACGACATTTTGTGGATCAAGTCGTTTAACAGTCGCGTCGTTTTTTTTTTTAGCTCAAGATCGGGGTATCGATTGCAATAGCTTTCAGTCATAAATATCAGGTAAATCGACATATTGTTTTAAGTGTCAGGGCGACCTATCCAATAAGGCAAGATCAACGTCCACCAATTTCAGTTACCTATTTTGAGAAGAGGTACTACAGCCTCCTACACAAAAACAAGTTAAACAAGGGCTTTCATATTTTACACATAATAAAGGGTGTCCCATAATTCCATAATCCCAAAATTTTAATTTTGCGCGATTTAATAGTACAGTGATGCCAACGAAAAAAAGATTACAATGTGACAGCTGACAGTTCGGGGTTAGTAAAAATGGAGCGCTATACGAAAGGCATTTTCGTTGGGCAATATTTTAAAAATAATGACGGTTTGTCAGCTAAAGTCCACAATTTCCGAACAAAATTATCTTCAGTGATGAAGCTCATTTTCATCTTGATGGCTTCGTTAATCGTCAAAATTGTCGCATTTGGGGTTCAGAAAACCCACGAGTAATTGTTGAGAAATAAATGCATCTACAACGCGTGACTGTTTGCTGCGGATTTTGGGCTGGATACATTATCGGACCATTCTTCTTCGAAAATGCGGCTGGTCAGCCAGTAACAATTGATTGCGTTCGTTATCTTGGCATGATAACCCAGTTTTTAGTATCTAAATTACAAGATGTGACCAACATGGGTTTCAACAAGACGGTGCCACATACCATACAGCCAGGGAAACAATGCAATTACTGCATGAGTCATTTCCTAATCGTGTAATTGGCCGTTTTTGCGATCAGAATTGGCCACCCAGATCTTGGGATTTAACGCCATTGGACTTTTTTCTTTGGGATTTTATGAAGTCAAAGGTCTATGCAAACAAGCCCACGACCACCAACGCCTTGAAGAGGCAGCATAATCTGAAAAATAAATACTTATACACTGCCTAACTATACAGTTGTTTAGAAGCATTATAGCGAAGTCTAATAAATAAGGCTGTATGAATCAATCTTTCTATCAAAATTACATTTTGCGTGAATTATGAGACACCCTTTATAAGGGTCGACACCAGGACTTTGATTTAACTTGCTTTACAGCGACCGTTGACTATTAAGTTACTTTCATGGCAACTGATTCGAGGAACTTAACGAGATTATTCCTCGAAGTGCATCATAAAAGCTTCCTTCCTTCCTGACAGGCAGTTAGTACTCATCACCTTAGAACCACGAAGGTAACCACATTTTTGGTTACAGAACAAGCACTTTGGAACTCGGTTCGTGGAGATATATTTCCAAAAAAATGTATTAAAAAAATTGAAGTGCAGCCAATTTCCTTGTAAGGATTGAATGAAAACTGGAATAGTGTAATGAAAGATAGAAACATCGCTTAAATACAGGTGTTCGTCGCGCTGACTTCCATGTCAACCATTGATAATAATAGAATGTACAAAGTAGCCACCCTCCATAATCAATAAAACCAACTGCTAAAAACTCGACACGTATTTCGTTAAAAATATCATATGTATACACCAATGCAGGTTATAATTTGCAAGATATTGATAACTTCAATTAATTATGTTCAAATTTATATATTTTGAGACACCAGCTCAATAATTACATTTAAAAGTAATTTGCTAAAAAAGTCTGATTTCAAATGTCTGTTATTATGCTTTTTAACTTTATGTAAAAAAAAACAACAGTCCTAAAAAAATTAGTAACTCATTATATTCTGCCTCTTTTTCCGCTATTACGTTTAGATAGGTATATAAAAAAACGAAATGATTAAGATATAGGAACGAATTAGAAAACAAAAATTAATAAAAACTGTAAATAGAACTGCACCCAATGGAAGAAACCAAACTTAGTAATAAAAATTGTCAAAGACACAGAAACCCAAATCCATACAACATACCATTGTCCAACTAATAGTATAAAAATAAAATAATAGAAAGTGGAACCAAAAAATACAATAAGACAGCACCCAAAGCTGTATAATTTTAAAATTTACGATACGAATAAGTACAGTACTACAGAAAAACTAAGAACGTCATAAATAAAGGTTAAATATATGGCTTTAATTTTTTTATTTATTTTATTTTTTTCAAATTTTTATCGATTCGCTAGCATTTAAAATTAATGAAACAAAAAATAAAAAAAAATCAAGAAAAAATATATATATGCAAGGGAATACCAATACAGTGAGAATGTGAGATATTACAATTAATCGAAATATTTAAATAATTATTACAATTTTACTAAATAGGCTTAATTAATTTTTTTAATTACTAAAATAAAAATAAAACAGAAAAAAAGTCATTAGATGCCAAAATTCAAAAGTGAAAGATATTAAATTAAAAAAACAACTTAACAATTTGTAATATATGAAACAAATTTGATGAAAAAAAAAACAACAAGTGAAACAATAAAAAGACATTTATATAATTAAAATTTGTATTTTACTGTGAATACGAGTTTGTTTTCCTGGATCGTTAGCTTTTATTTATGGTAAGTCCAAAATGTTGGTAAAATAGTGATAAGAATATATTTTTGGGGATGAATGGAAGGAACCTACAATTTTATGCAAACTCCGAACGGCTGAATTGAGAAACTTTTTCAAGACAGTTATACTCTCGGATGTTTCGCGAGAGGTGGCGCAGTGAAAAAAACCTTAAGATGTAATTTGTGTTTTTTCGGGGATCGAACCGGGGACCCCTCGCACAGTAGTCCTGCACAATAACCACTGAGCAACTGCACCCACTATAATATGGTAGTGATACGTCACTGAAACTGAATTATGTGGTTTTTACATGATGATATGTGGTGGGGAAGCGAGGAGTAACAACGATTCTCGCTAATTGGAATTGACCCTGTCAATTTCTGTTGGGAATTTCAGTCTATGAATTATTGTTTGAGAGAATAACATTAACAACATCTCGTAGACACAGTCACTTTGGTAGGAATGATAGCTATTTCGAACACCAATTCATCATCAGACTCCTTTTAAGCGATTGTTTGAATAGTTTTAATTCTGACAGTCAATTCTCCGTATATAATCCAATTGTAAAGACATTTCTGCTTTTCCCTGTCAGGAAATGAGCTTCCATTTCGATTAAAACTAAGCAATGAGTACAATGTACAAGTCTGCCAACTGGTGATTAGAACGGAGGAGAAGACCAACCTCTGTCCGTTGTTGTTGCCACGAGGTGTTTTTGTTTATTGTCGTTCACAATATGGCATATTATGCCAATGCCAGCCAAGCCAATGTAATCAATGGTTTAGGTAAATAAACTTAACAGAACCTAAACCACACGTAAACTTCACTTCGCGAAAGAAGTTGCGGGCACAGCTAGTGTAATCATTTTTAGTATTTATTTGATTTTCGCATCTCTACATTAACAGGCTGCATGGGTACAATCCGATATAAATGCAGGAAATAAATGAACATTATGTTTGAACTATAATAAGTGTAGATACCTAAGTTAGAAAATAATTGTCTTAACATATTTTGAAAGATTTTAAAATGAACATGAACAGTTTAAGAGTTTTAAATTCTAAAAATTAAAAATGAGCATACAATTTAAACATTTAAAAATAAAAATAAAAAGTTTAAAATTTAAAAAATCAAACATTTAAAAAAATTAAACATTTCCCTAGTGCAAGTACGATCAATAAAAGTCATAATAAAAGAAACAAACAAAAAAGCAACAAATACTCTCTAAACCTATCCATCAATGAAAATGAGAACATCTTTTCTAAATCTTTCTCTATTCTTCAGCCGTCTTATTTCGAGGGGCAAGGAGTTCCAAAGGTTTGCGGCATACACAAAAAATTGCTGCTTTGAACAACTAGTTGTGGCATGAGGTTGTATCACAGCCATCGAATGCTCAGAGCGACAACAATTAATGAAATCATACAAATACTTTGGTGTCTTATTTTCCATTAAATCTCGGAAAAACATAAGACTTCTAAGCTTTAAATTGGCTCCCAGAGATCCATTTAAAATTCCTCTACTGTACTCTGAAATATGGTCAAACCTGCGAACAGAAAATATGAATCTTGCACAATTATTAAAAGCCACATTCAATTTTCTGTTTGCGACAGAGTCCAGGCTACAAAACACTTGACAGCTATAAAAAATAATTGGTAGAACCAATGACTTCACCAGAAGCATTTTTACACTTTTGGGAAGAAAATTTCTTGTTACGGAGAGACCACGCAGAGCGCCATTGACTTTGCCTACGACGCTTTTGATATGTTCTGACCAAGACAGTGACTTATTAAATATTACGCCAAGATTCTTAACTGTATTTTCAAATTTAATGACAGTATTATTTAAAACAACGGGACGGAAAAAAGAGGTGTCAAGCTCATGTCGGTATATAACAATACTTTGCGATTTCACTGGATTCAACATTAACTTAACTCTTAATGCCATCAAGATCTTGATTCATAAGATATACAGCATTTTCCAGTAAACCCAAGGGAAAATGTATATAGAGCTGTAGGTCGTCAGCATAGATGTGAACCGAGCAATAGAGTAGTTTGGCGACAATGTCATTTATAAATAAAATGAAAAGCAGGGGTCCGAGGACGGAGCCTTGGGGTACACCACTATTCACATTGAGGAAATCTGACAATTTGTTGTTGACATAAACAGCTTGAGTACGCTGTTTGATATAAGAAGACACCAGATTTTTTGCTGTTTCAGAAAAATTAAACAGCCTTACTAATTTGGATATAAGGATATTATGATCCACGCTATCGAAAGCCTTAGAAAAATCGAGAAGTGTCATTACCGTTACCTTATCATTTTAATTGCAACACGAATATCATTTGTGATTTGTAGTAAAGCAGTGGAACATATAATTGAAATCCGGAAAATAAAATTATTATTCTCTGTGTGTTATGTTTCTCTATCAGGAATCTTTATTACCAACAAAATATGGACGAACACGTCCTTGTAGAAGACCATTGACAAAGCAAGGCGGTGTTGGACAACTCGAAAAAAGTATACAAACATGGCTAGTTAGTTTAATTCATAAGTCAATGAAATATGTATGACTATTTTAATTTTTAAAGATGTTCATCGTTGACTGGATATGATGATTTTCTAAACGTGGAAGCGTTCAACAATCACATTAATTTACAAATCGAGAAGCAGGCAATAGATTTCAAATGACCGTCCAGTTTGAAAAATGTCTACAATTTTTTAAAATGCTGGAAAAGTTAATTAAGTAAAAGATCAATCAATTCCCACTGTCAAAGAAATTATTTATTACTAGCAACATGGTTTTGTAAGGCGGTAGACACCCAAGGCCTAGCTTCTCCCAACCATTCGTTTGTGTGAGTTTATATTTTTGGGACGAATGGAAGGAACCTACAATTTTATGCCGAGTCCGAATGGCTGAATTGAGAAGCTTTGTCAGGACAGGCATACTCTCGGAAGTTTGTCAGACGTTTGCGAGAGGTGGCCCAGTAGAAAAAACCTTTAGATGTAATTTGTGTTTTTCCGGGGATCGAACCTGGGATCCCTCGCACAGTAGTCCAGCACACTAACCACTGCGCTACTGCGCCCACGTTTGTATTACATAATATTAAAAATAATAATCTTTCTATACCAATATTTATACATCGGGGAGTACCGCAGGATAGCCATCTCAGCCTCCTTCTCTTTCTCTTATTTATTAACGAAATTGCCGACATACCTATACCTATTGTTGTAGTTGCAAAATAAATAGTTTTTAAGAAACAAAAGTTACTAAACTAGAGATCCGAACTTAAATACAAAAGAACAAAAATGCATGGGCTTCTAGGGCGTATACGTAACATTTTCAAATATAAAGAACACAGTCGTAGAGAGTTATTTGTGTTCGAATATATATGCTGATCACTCGCCAGTAAGTAAATATAAAGGTGATTCTGGAGTATAGTAGAACCGTTTAAAATATTCTTCCTAAAGTATTTGATCATGTTACCCCAGCCCTAGGCATAATCGTATAATACTTTATACTACAAATGAATGACAGCCCTCTGATTTACAACTTTTAACAGCCTTTTAGAACTTGATTTCATCGTCCTTAAAGTAAATCTGGGTTGGACTTAAAGACTCCATCGGCTAATGCGGCAAGTAATTAATGCGATTGCGTAATTCTCCTCGCGATTAGACCTACCACAGCAATTATTATAGCTAATGCAGAAGATTTACGGAAGTTGTACCATAAGGTAAGAAGAACGTGCCAAGACAGCAAATCCTGTGCAGAAACCTGTAGAGATAACCAGGAAAACATGGTAGTCGGTGCCAAGAATGTGGAAAGGTTATTTCGCTGTAATGAGGCCAAGACGAAAATCCCGCAGAACGTACCATTTAACAAAGACGACGAAAGATGAATTAAATAAATGTTTGCCGCTCAACATTGGCCTCCAGAGTTATTTCCTATGGCATTCATGCTTCGAGATCAGTCCAAAGTATAGATTTGTTTCACTCTAACTATCAATTTTCTATACAAGCGTATTGAAATGAGTTCTTACAGGTTACATTTGTAAGGACCAGAGATGAATGCATAAAGTCACCGTGATATATTCATCCAAGTTTTGCTACAGCGAGTTTGATAAAAAGACAAATAAAAAAATCTTTCGCCTCCATTTTAAAATGTTTTCTTTTATTGCATTACCAAAATTCCGCAGATTCTATGGTCAACCATGCTAAATACGGTATCATTAACAAATATTTATACAAAACAAATTCTTAAAGAAAGTTTGAATTATATTGTCTTTTAAATTAAAATGTTTATCTATTTAATTGTTTAAAAAGTAAGGCTTGTTTACAGGTTTGGACAGTGCCATGTCAGTTTGCCAAGTTTGCATCCCGTCACCAAGAGGGGTTGCGTCGGGCTAAAAGACGAGCTAAGTACAATATCCGAATGACAGTCGATAGTCTTAACCTGCACTAGTTGTTTGGGATTTTTCTTGACTTTTTCATTCATGGAAATACTTGAATGCTTCGAGCAATCTTCCGAATACGAAAGTAATCGAACACCAGTATTGTACGGCGAACAAATGATCCGGCCATCGGATGAGAACGATGGTTCCTTAATGTAGCCCCTATCCTTATTGGACTCCTGAATGTAGTACATAAGCTTTTTGGCATTTTGAATGATAAGATTATCTTTGCAGGGCACCGGTTTATAATCATTGGGATTTGGTGTGTCTGCGCTTGAGTTAGTCGACGAAGTTGGCAAAATGCCACTGTTGATAGCATAGACAAAATCATAGCCAGTAACTGAATTCGTCTGACGACCACGTGCTTGTCGATTGGCGCGTTGTTGAACTGTTATTTCAGCCGCCCAAATATCTGGAACAAAGTCAGAACGATTCGTTGTAGTAGCTGTTGGCAGGTCGTTATGTGTGGTGCTTCTAGTGCTGTTTCTGGTGCCGTTTCTAGTGACTGGACCTTCTCTAGCACTTGTACTAGTACTTGGTGTATTACTATTGGCAGCGCTTGCGCTCGTACCAGCGCTTGCATCTACTGCACTATTAGCTGCTCGTCGTGCATTTGCTGAGGTATTTGCTCTCGATCCAGCCGAAGTAGAGGGCAAATCTAATAGATCAACATTTCTCCGATTTCTTCGGGTTATTCTATTCCCAGCCGTTTTACCCCTAGACGTACTGGGAATATTGCTTTCTTCATCATCGTTAATCTTTCGTTTTCTTTTTTCCGGCCTTCGCACTGTAATATCATATGACGCTTCGTTAAGATCGTGAACACAACTCCATTCACTTCGTTCGTCATAGCTGATGTTGCGACTGAGAAATGATAGTCCATGCGGGTGTATCTATTGCAAAATAAACAAGAGAAATAACGCATTGTGAACAAATATCTAGAGAACTCGTGATAAACTCATGAATAATTAGTTTAAATTATATATGTACATGCGTGCAGAATCTAGACTTAACAATCACTAAAAAGTGTATACATAACATTCACATGCTTTCAGGAAAACATTTTAAACGCCACCCGGCCTCTTCACACTCCCTTTTGAAAATTATGAAATGGACGTCCGATTGAGTTGTCTGGTTGTTGTTAAGGCTTGGTGTAGCAGTTAGTTTTTAAAGTTTTTATATATTATATATTTACCTGCAGAGCAAGAATGATTTCAGCGTCATTTCCATTTGGAAAATCCGTAACGAGTTCCACGCGATTTCTCTTCATTCTTTTTGAGAATATATAATCGTATTTAGCTGCTTGAGGTATATATTGGTTGCCCATTTGCATCAGTCTATATATACTGGGCTATAAATACAAATTTGGTATTTCTTAAGCACTCTCAGGGGTATTATTTCATGCAAACTCACTCTAAAACCGCAAAGATCCTTATGCAAAGTTGTTAAATCCAGATTGTGGATTATCATCAGATATCCACCCGTTGTACACATAACTAACTTATTAGAATCTGGCGATATTCGACACCTCATCAGTCCGGAAGTGTTGAATACTTTCTGATAAATAAGTCCTTCCTCCGTGTGCGAATTAATGTCCCATGTGAAAATGCTGCCATCAAATCCAGATGTCACCAGAAGTCTGTCCTTAATTGAATACTCAATATTCTTTACCCAATTCGAGTGCCCTTGCAGGCTACGAAGTCTTTTCTTCAAAAAACGAATATCCCATATTGCAACCGTAGTATCATCGGAACACGTTGCAAATGTAACGTTGTCGAGAAACCTTTATCAATTTGATAGTATTAAATGTAGTATTTTTATCATTACGATAACTTACTTTATACAATTCACATTGTCTGTGTGTGCATCCATAATCCTTTGAGTTTGTTTTTGCGAAACGGTATCAAATAGAATAATTGCTTTCTTTTCACATGCAGCCGCAAGGATGTTTCTATAGAAAAAATGCAATACATGTCGTATTCTAGTTAGACACTGGGTACCTGACCACTTACCCCTGGGGTGAAAATTCCAAATTAAAGATAGCGCCGTACTCAGAGTTAACAATTTGCGTGCGGTTTAGGTCATTCCACGTATTGTACGGCTCCAGCGAGGTGTATATACGCTTCATAATGTAGTCTCCATCGCCAAAATTTTGCCGCATACCATATTCTCTGCGGCCTAGCCATCTGTGTAAGCTCATCTCTGCGGTTTGAAATTTAAAGGAGTCTTATTTGTATCTTCTATTTTTTTTTTTTTTTTGTTAAAGTCACAATGCCGTCCTTAGGAACTTTATTAACTGTCGGCGATGTTAATTGATTATTTAATTATTATTTGGCAAACTTTGCGATTGCAATTGTTACACAGCTAAAGTTTAGTTTGATTAAAAATGTTAAACTAAAAGTTTTTCTATTTCAACAAGCTAAAATAAATTGGCCTTTTTCAACAGCTGATGCATGTCACTCTGACTCTGACAGTTGTAGTGAAGAGTGCGGCCGAGGACAAGAAAGTGCCGCTTCGCGTTGCCAATCAAGTAGTGTAATAAGTGCGTTCAGATAGAGGCTACGGCTACAGTGCATCTATATTCGGATAAACAATTATTGTTCTGGAAATTCTAGCACTTTCTAGCATTGCAAATATCAGTTCTAGCACTTATATACAAGCAATACCAAGTAGGTGAATATGTATAGGTACTCCGCAGGTTATGCTTACAATTTTCACATAATTATTTAAACATATTTTAACATTCTTCACTTATTTTATATACTTTGACATTTTCCTTTTACATTGAAGTAAATACACACCATTCCATAAATAATGTTTATTCACTTTCTTAGGTGACTAGTCAGGTGACTAGGTCATGCAGTCACACTCACATTATGTACCTAACATAAAAAACCATCGGATGTAGTGCAAGCACTTTACCATACCGGGTTCCACTATTTGTTTTTCTAAAATAGCCCAAATATGAATTATTTAATAAAAACTTTTCTGATAAATCTATTACATAATTCAAAAATAATGTTGTTTATTTTGATGCTTTGCTTTTAGTTTGGAATCATTAGCTTAGCTTTTCACTTTGTCCGTTCCGTAGCCTGGGTTGAAAAACTCAACTTTCTTATTATCTAGCAGATGAAAAGCGATATAAATTTAATCGTTGTTTACCAATCAATCCGTTTATCTGTTAATTAAAAAATCGGCCCTTAGTAAAGCAATTTGTGGCAAAATTGTTAACAGAAGGTAACGTCACGCACATGTAATGAGCTCAACTATTTTTTAATTCTTAGGTGCGATAAATAAGGTATGTCCCATTAACACAACGGCTTTTCAGCGACTTCTCCCTTGAATGATAAAGTTAGCGTTGCAGTCCGGTCTGTTTACATTGGCATTCATCGTCAACATACAACGTTGGTTCATATTAATAGCAACAAACTTATAAGTCTAAGTTTGCCGCGAAAATGAAAGGATGCAAAAAACCTGTAATCAAGCATTTCATGGCTAATGCAAGATGTGTATTAGACACTATATAATCGAATATTATATCTTCGTAGGGAAAGACTGACCATTGATAAACTATTGCTTAATAAACTTCAGCTGCATAAAATATTGTACCCGAATTAGTGTTCGTTGGATTAGAGATCATGAACATATGCATATACTCAGCACTTTTCTAATGCCGCCTGAACTGTCATTCCACCAAATGGGTCTGATTTTTAGCTTGCACTGACTCAGCTCGCTGTTCCCGTCCCCTTCTATTGATCTGGTACAATGATTAGTGATCTCATTTCGGAATAGCCCGTCTGATATTCAATACCTTTGAAACATTCATCACAAGATATGCCGACAACGAGCCTATTATTTTAAACTGCAAATATTGTAGGAACTCGTATCCCCAATATTTGAGAGATATAGTGAAAATTGGCCAAAGTGAATATTGACCTATTGCTACTTCGAAGCTTTTACACGTCAAGAGCTAAACTTTTGGCGTCGAAACTATGAATTAAGATGTATCCCTCACCAATGACAAGTAGTTTCAAAGTTTTTAAACTCATATGTTCATTATGAATTTTATTTATTGAATTTGTTACGGATTACCAAGAGGACATTGTAGTTGATTCCAATATCCAATGAAACATCATTATAAACTAGAATTCGGCGAAAAGTAAGGACAGTCTACTTCTTAGGTGGTCCGGCCAATGCTTCAAGAGAACGGATCTCAGCCTCTGCGTTTCTTTTCTTCTCCTCGGCTATTTTAGCATCACGAATAGCCTTCTGTGCAGTTTCGATTTCACGGACCTTTTCTTCCTTCTTGGAAAGCCTGTTCTGATGGAAGGCACCATAGCCAACACCGACTAGAAGCAAGCTCCATCTGCCGAATTTGATTAGAGGAGATACACGTACTGGAGCTTGAGACATTTTTTCCAATTGACAATTATGTAATTGTATGAAGATGAACTTCTGAAAAGAAAGATTGATTATTCATGTTTTATAATACAAATTTGAGACGGAGCTTATTTAGGTTTATAAATAATTATAATTTCAATGCTCTGTTAGATAGATAATTAAGTAGGATATTATTTTTTTTACTTTTAAAATAATTTACAAAACCTGGCCCCAGACAAATCACTAACCTCGAATGTGCAGAAGAGTGTTGACAGCAGTCAGTTTGACATTAAAGGGGCGGCAACATTTTTCACGAATATGGTCGAATTTGGGACAAGTTTTAGACCTGTTTGTGTTACATACATTTTTAGAGCTAGAGCAAAAAATGCAATTCCAACAAAAATTAATTATTAGGTACCTAACAAATAAATGTTATTTTTATTATCCAACAAAAAACTAAAAATAAAAACATTGATTAGTTATTTTTAGAATCTCGGGCATATTCTGCAAGAAATGGTTGAGATGGCGAGGTTAACACGAATTTTTTTAGGACAATTTAATTATTTTATTTCCTGAGCAGGATAGTTTTTTGTCCGGACATTCGTTTTCCATCAGATAGTTTCAGAAAATTACCCGAGGATAAATATTTAGCGCAATTGTTAACACATGGCCTTAGCTTAAAATATGCAATGTTTTCTTTTTGTATTTACCTTATTATACATTTTTCAACAAAAAAAAACAACCTAAAATCTATTTCCTGCTATATAGAATAACTATGTTCTTCTGTTTTCCTAAAATAGGTCTGTTTTTTTCCACACCTATCTCCGTGAAGTAAAGTAAAGTAAGATTTTTAACACGCAATTACAACAACTACGAACTGTTTGACACTTTCGAGACTCTATATAGTTGTTGTAATTGCGTGTTAAAAATCCTACTTTACTTTACTTCACGGAGATAGGTGTGGAAAAAAACAGACCTAATGTTGTTGACGATAAATGAAATAGTTCTATCTTCTATCCTTTATTATATCCTATATTCCTATACAGGCTTAGAGAAAAAGGGCTTATGCATTAGCCCCGATAAAAACTGTGCTACCAAGTTTTCATTCCTTTAAATGTTGACATTCAGAAATTAATTAAAAAAATAAATCTATCTATCCACGTAGCTGCGCTTCATATGCACGCTTTCGTCATTTGCAGCTTGTTGTACACTTGTTTCCTTGCAGCTAGCATAATAAACAAATGAAGCTCTCACCGCGTATAGGCAAAGTCGCATTTTCGTAGTCCCAAATGGATTTTTTTTTATTTATTTTTGATTTGCATAATCTTGTCTTTCTAGATTTAATTTTGTTTGTGACTTCCCTACATTTGTTTGTATTGCTTATTTTTTTTGTGAGTGATATTTTTATCTTAGCCTTGAGCTAAGATCTTATGAAAAAATCATAAATCGTGTTTTGTATAAGCCCTGATGGAATACCGCAAAAACACGCCTCATGAATAACGAGAAACTGCCACCTGCAAAACCAGTCCCTAAAGCATACCTACTGAACGCGGCCAATGTCATAACCAATTTTGTCCCAAAATGATATTTCTGTCAGTACCGACAAGAAATGACAGTTCGTCATAACATAACATAACCCTCAAAACCAAAAAGTAGCCCAGCAACGTCGATTAAATTATTGGAGAAAACTCGTCTTCATTGTAATATTTTAGCAGTTATTTACCTAGATTTATACAAAATGAGTAGAAATTACAAAGAGGACCAATCGAATGAAATCGAAGCACTGGATTCCATCTACTGTGGCGATATGGAAAGTAAGACTGAAATACAAATTCATACAAAACACAAGATAACACTTAAAAATGTTTTACGATTTTAGTCTTGGAAACACAGCCTTGGCACAAGTTTAAAATTCCCATAGCCACAGAAGAGTTCTACGCCGAAGATCAGAACGGTCTCTCCTGCCAACTTGTGTTCACGTATACACCTAAATATCCAGACGAAGGACCAATTGTTGAAATCGAAGATGCTGTCGACTTTGAAGACTCTTACGAGCGTCTTCTGCTGGAGCACGTAGCCAAGACAATCGAAGAGCATGTTGGCATGGAGATGATTTTCTCCCTAGTGAGCAGTGCTCAGGAATGGCTCAACGAACGCTGGGATGAACACAAAAAGGAACAAGAAAACGAACGCTTGCAAAAGTTGCATGCAAATGAAGAAGAGGAACGAAAGAAATTCGAGGGAACACGCGTCACCGTGGAGACCTTTATGAAATGGAAGTTGGAGTTCGAAGAAAGCACCGGCATTGCGGGGAAGAGAGAAAAGATCTTAAACGAAGGAAAAAAACTCACCGGCAAAGAACTCTTCCTCTGCGACAACACTCTCAACGAATCCGACATCAAGTTCCTCCTCGAGGCTGGTGAATCAATTGAGAACGTTAAAATCGATGAGACACTTTTCCAGAGTATTGGCGAACTCGATTTGGGCGAAGATTTTGAATCTGATGATGATGATGAGGACTACGTGCCCGGAAAGGACGACTGAGAGCGAGCGTGTGATCTCAACATAACAATAAGCCTTTGAAACCATTTTTAGACAAAATGAATAAAAACACAATAATTCGGTAGATGTTTGAATTTTATTTGCCGTCTTAGGAGATATCCGCTAGTCTGACACCTCCGGAGACGTGCTCGATGTCGTCCAAGTCAAAGTCAGAGTCTGAATTGTCATTCGCTTGTGTGTGGTCCTCGGTTTGGACATTTATTGGCGCTTTAGTTGTGTCTTTCGACCGAGGAAAGTCTAGTTTTGCCCAAGTACCAGCCTCCGCCTTGGGCATGGTTATCTCCACTTTGGTTCCATACATTTGTACTGTTGTTTGTTGGGTTTTAATTAACTGTAGGGGAATAGAAAAGTTTATATTGTCAGATTGGACAAATTGCTCCTTCAACTTACTCCTCTCAATTCTAAATCCAAATTGAACTCGGCATCATCTTGTTCTGGAAATAACAGGCACACAGCTAGTCGAATGGGATTCACTCGCACAGTGCTTTTCTCGTAGTGGTACATCTTGGCGTATATGGCAACTATGACATTTGTTGTCGTCTGATGCCAATCGTATCGGCAACTGATTACCTTCTTATCGTCATCATCCCTGCACCACTTATGAACACCATTCGTACAACCAGCCTGAGCCATGAATGCAGTGAAATCTGTGGTCTTCTTTTGACAACATGACCAGAACTTTAATCCTTCGTGGAAAATTGGAACACCCGGATGATGCTGGCAATCGCCGTAATCAGCAGCTGAATCCGAATACGACTGACTACAGCCGCGATTATGGCACGTTGATCCAATTGGAATTTTGCTAAAAAAAAACGTTCACCAATCAATACCTTATGTATCGGCTTAAGTTCCAAGCCCTTACCCATCTTTCAACGACGTTCCTTCAGCTTTGCTGCCCGCTTTATCTTTCAGACTATCAATAGCCTCCTTCAAAGAAGGTGCAACATTAGGTATAATATTAACTACAGGGGCGTTGAAATCAGGCCGTTCCGTCACTTTCTCTTTTATCGGTGGACGTATCTCCTGTTGCACTGGAACATCAACATCTTTTTCAGATTTTTCTGGTTCCGGCGGTTTCACATTGGAATGCGCCGAGAGCGTGCAACCTTTGGTATTGAGGAACTCTGTGAAGTCGACACTTTTTTTGTTGCAGCAGGACCAGCCTTTATAGGCGTCATGAAAGAATGGAGCACCAGGATGATGGCAACAGGAGTCTGTTTTAAGTAATATCTGGAGAAATTAAATCGCATTTGTATCTATAAATGGTATGCTTACCATCATTGTTTTCTTTTGGGTCATAGGTTTGACCACAGCCTCGATTGTAGCACTGAAGCATTGTTTTGTAATGAATTTCGTTGACTGGATATAGTGGAAAAGTTATTTTATTATTTATTAGAATCAAATTTACAATTCACTTGTCGTTTTGTGTCAGAAATTTGTAAATTTTTGGCAATAAACAGTTCCCAGGTGGATTTTTCTAGAAATTGACAAAACTATATATGGTTGGGAAATGTCAAATTTCTGAACTCGTTACTAGTTAGTTTAGTTTGTTTAATATCTGGACCATAGATGGCAGTAAAATCAATAGGAAGTAAAGGGAATTTAAAGCCAGGTATATAGAAATTCAAAATTATTTTTTTATATTATTCTAATTTATTTAACGGTTACGGTTTTTTCAGATACATAATTAAAAAAAAAAAAAATAACGTGGTATGTTGATATTTGTTTCGATATTATCGAGTTTTCGATCACTAATTTAAAAAATGATCGACATTGTCAAATGTTAAGAATTTAATATGCCACGGTTGCTGCGATTGTAATCCAAAATATGAGGAAAGAACAACAAAGAATTACAGTTTTTATTTTGCTCGTATGCAATTTCAAAGTACAATGCCTGCAGTTCCGGCTGGTTCTTGGAAAGTATAGGGAGGAAATCTAGATTCATTAAGATTCCATGAATTTAATACGCACATTCAAAAAAAGAGAAAAGACCAAATAATATATAATATATGTATATAATACAAATGCGGTGGCGTTTCCCTTAATATTGCTAAATAAATGGAACTCCAATACTTCCTAAGGGACCAATCCAAGATTTGGCTTCATTCGTATATGGACCAGTCTGTACATTCTCATAAATAGAATCCCTAGGTTTCTTAAACCGAAAGCATTATGGGCAAGCAAACTTTATGTACATAATTTATGTCTGCTCTTTTACTTTTAAATTTTACGAATTTGTACTAATTCTTATGAATTTTTACTAATTTTGACTCAAAGCCGTTCCTTAACTCGAAAAATTCGTAAAAGAGATCGTCTTCGAGAGAGCAAGATATGACCCCTCCACTAAAGAATCTTAATTGTAGGTACTTTTTACTCAACAAATTTTTAGTAGTAATGCCGTGTGTCAATTGGGCTAAATAATAATTATTCTCGGATAAGATAAGTTCACCAAACTCCAATCTTAAAACAGGAATTTATAGAATTTCGCGTTATTAATTAATTTAAATTCAGTGTTTTATTTCCTCTTCAACATTCTAGCAAAACTCAAGCAAAAGAAAAAAATTAGTCAAAAAATTAGCCTTAGGACAATATGTTGCTTCTGGAGCAGGATAGTTTTTTGACAACTGAAAATTCGTTTTCCACCATCATGATAGTGCCAGAAAATTATCCGAGGATAATTATTTAGCCCAATTGACATACGGCCTAAGAATTGAATAAGCTGTCACTTTTGAGAATTGATAGATGATTTGTAATTGGCCGCGTTCCATTGACCGCTAAATGACTAGCGGCATGCCAAACTCCATATAATGGGAATTCAAACTTCTATGTAACTAATATACATTGTATTTGCTTATTTAAATTATTGTGTACTAATAAATATGCGGCATGATGGCACAAAATACAGTTTTGACTCTCATGAGGATGAAATCATACGAATTCAAATTGGTTCTCATGTCACTTTGCCGCTGCCGCTAGATCTCTAGCGCCAGCGTTCCTCCATCAGGGATATTATGTGCTAGATGACTAGCGGTCAAAGGAGCGCGGCCATTTTGTTGTCCTATTTGGCATATGCGTGCAATTACTATTCGTATTTGTGTTTTGAATTTTTATCAATTCCGAATCGCTTTCGTTGCTAGATGAATCAGATAATATTGTTGAAAAATTAGCAATATCCGAAATTTTAAAGACTTCGCTACATTTTATGAATTATTGGGTTGTGCCCTAGCCCCCAAAACCCAATAATTAATAATCAAAAAGGTCACATCACATGCTGAAATTTACGGAAAAACAAATACATCTGTCATTTTTCATATCTAGGTAATCTACGAAAGCGTTCCTTAACTTTTTCGTAAATTTCTCTCTCTGTGACAGAAGACATAACATTCGTTTCCATTTTTACTACAAAAGTAAAGAAACGGACCTAATATCCCCTCGGTTTCTGTCAGCATGTTTAAACGTTATTGGTGTTGCTGCTGCAATAATTAAAAGTCTTAAGAATAGTTGCCAATTTGTGCAATTTCGGCACAAATCCGGTCTTAGGGCAATTTGACAGAAAGGAATCGTATGATTGTGCGTAAAATATATAACTGGAAGTACTTCCGCAAAACTTCTTAATCCGGCTGAAAACAACTTTTCCAGCGCAGTTGTCATAATCTCAGAAACAATATTTCAACATTGAACAATTCTTCCGGGTTATCCATAATCATTTATGACGAATTCGTTCTAAAACAGCCTAGTACTGGCCAGATCGAAACAACTCTTAAGGAACTTCCTGTATCCTATTGCTATATTTAAGTGGAATTTCCGTACAAAGCACATTAATTAAATTTACATATAGGCAAGGCATACGTAACTGCATTTACCTGTACCTACCTGCTATAATGAATTATGCGATCAACTCGGCAGCTAACTGTTCGAACATGCGTTTGCCACCACCAAGTAACAAATCGATAAATTATGTCCAATCAGAGGTAGGTATATTATTAAGACTTCGGCACCAGACCGCCAGAGGCGTAACTTGAGATGCCAGAGCTAACGCACATGCGTCAAGGGATCGACATTGCATGAGCCATGAAGTCTACGCCTGCGCCGAACAAGAACAACTCACAGTGGACTGACACACACGCAGCTTTGATACTGTTCGACGTGATCTCTGAGCCGTTACAAATGCTCTTAGGCAAAATAAATTAAATTTATTTTTTATTATAGACAGAAAAGAAAAACAAAAAAGCTTGTGCAAATAAAACCGTTCGCGGGTGCAAAAGAAAAGTTGTTTTCCAACACTGCCCTGGTGAACTTGAAAATTAAATCGAACTTGTTGCCCGATTGCATGACACTTGAACTTGAATATGTACGCCTTTTATGGGACTTTCGCAAATCTGTTCCCCCATAATTCGAGCTTGACTTTTTATTTCCATATTACAGTATACGAATACTTACATATGGCGATCACTAATAGAGCTAACATAATCCGGAGGTTTCCTTCCTTCCTAGTCGGTGTTAATTGGATTTTAACGCTCCTAATTAGTTGGGTTGCACATTGGCAGGCCTCTAGCGCGCATATGGATGCAGGTTGTGCGTCACCCCGCCATGATAATTGAGCTGACATTTGAGCAATAATTCTACTGGCTGGTTTACTAGGTTCGTTGGTTGACTTTGAACTTGATACACGCTGGTATTCGCATTCAATTCAATGATGATAGGGGCGAGTGTTTCTACGAACTGCTTATTATTCTATAAAATAGCAATTAATAGTTGGGCAACTAACAGCTCTGTTGGCCTTGAACAATGTGGTTTATCATTATTTTGATGCAAGCAATAGGAATCGTTGCAGTAGATCCCCCAAGATAAATGCGCTTTGAGGTGCTTCTTTGGATTTATTAGCATTGCATTTGCATAATCGTTGTCGTGGGAAGATGCACTTATAAAAATAATTATCCAGGAAATTGTTATTATCAACTGAATTGCTGTATTAATAGGTGATTACTTTTAAGACGCCATAAAAGGTAAATGGAAATGTATTTAATTTATCGTCAGCGCAGTTCTCAATCGTACAGTTAGTTTTATGAAGACCACGTAATATCCATTATTAAATCTAGTAGCTAGGTGAGCGTTTTTACCTGATGAATTTTGGTTTAGAGCAATGGATCTACGAACGTTTTCTCAGTTTTTTTTTTAATTGTGAGGTGTTCTGTTCTAGAAGCTATAGAGTCGAGCTCGAGCATTTTTAGCGTGCTCTGAACGAGCGTCCTTAGATCGTTCTAATTTATTTATGAAACACACTTGAGCACATTATGGTTATTTATTAATTGTTATTTATTAATTTGGTTTACCTTCTGTGCCAAGGCTCGTCCGCCAAATGCAACAAATTTTTTTAACCTGTTTTTTTTTTCCTGGCAAAATGAGGATCAAATTCTGAATCGATTTAGTAATGTTCGTCTGTCAGTCTATTGAAAACACGATATCGATCAAATGAATTGACCTAGGCGAATAAAATTTTGCGAGTGGACTTATTTTTACCGACGCGTCGGTCGCCTCGTCAGGTTGGTATTAAAAATGGGCTCTGGTCTTTTTATGGATATTCGGTAGTCCGTGCTCGGGTTGTGAAGGAGTATATACTGCTGAATAGTCATGTGCTAAAACACCTTCTTCGAATTCTGTGTTAGTACAGGTCAATTGGCAGGTTATGAAATCTTAGGTTATTTTTATAGTCTATACTCCTATATATACTATTGTTTTCTCTCAGGCTCTCGCAAATTTTTCGCTTATCAGTCTCCCAGGCTTAGCTCGTCCTTTATACATATACAATAAAGCTTTTACGGTCACCGGGTGCCCAATTTTCAGAATGGCTTTAGCTGGTAGATAGTTTTCGCTTAATTATGTATAGTTAACTTTCACAATGATTTTAACGCCAAAATAGGAAAGGAGGACATCTTTGGTAGTACAATCGGGAAGTACAGCCTACACGACAACACGTCTGGAAACGGACTTAGGCTAAACGACTTTGCTGCGGGACGTAATGTTACTATAGCTAGCACACGGTTTCCTCACCTCAATATTCACAAAGGAACATGGCGGTCACCAGACCATCAAACGGTCAATCAAATCGACCATGTTGCGATCGACGCAAGTATTCTAGATGTCCGAACTTTCCGAGCGGCCAACATAGACTCGGACCACTACCTTGTTGTAGCCAAGGTACGGATGCGGATATCCCAAGCACCACAACAACGAGGAAATACTGTGAGGAGGTTCAACGTTGAACGGCTACAAACGCAACAAACCGCCAGAACTTTTGCCGATCGCGTCTCCCTCAACCTCTCGAGAAGTCCTGTGCAGCCAGCATCAAGTGCTGAAGACCAGTGGCACCGATGCCAGGAAGCCATCAGAAAAGCCGCAACTGATGTACTAGGTTTCACCCGACCACCACCACGAAACCCTTGGTTTGATGAAGAATGCCGGCAAGCACATGCAGCAAAGCAACTGGCCTACAAAGCGGCGCTGCAGAGAAGGACGAGAGCAGCTCGTGAGCTCTACAAGCAAAAAAGGAGGGAAGAACACCGTTTTCTCCGGAGGAAAAAGAAAGAGCATGAGAAGCGCGCGATCGAGGAAATAGAGAGGTGTTACTCCAGGAACAATGTTCGGAAGTCTTACCAAAAGGTAAAAAGAACGTGTCACGGGAACAAGACCCGAACAGAGACCTGTAGAGACGAACAAGGAAACCTTGTAGTGGAGTCACAGTCGGTGCTGAGGACATGGAAAAACCATTTCTGCAGACTGTTAAACGGCGAAGACGACACATATTCCGCTGTCAGGCAGAATGAACCATTCAACCTGGGCGATGAAAGCCAAGACTTCCGTCCACCTGACCAAAATGAGGTAAGGATAGCAGTATCTAAGCTGAAGTCCAACAAAGCTGCAGGACCGGACGGTTTACCGGCCGAGCTTTTTAAGGCAGCGGGAGATGACTTGGTAGAGAGCATACACCAACTCGTTTCTAAAATTTGGTCAGAGGAAAGTATGCCTGATGATTGGAACCTCAGCATCGTTTGCCCGATCCACAAGAAAGGAGACCCTCTAAACTGCGCCAACTATAGAGGCATCAGTCTCCTCAACATCGCCTATAAGATCATATCTGCTGTACTGTGTGAGCGCCTGAAACCATTCGTCAACGAGCTGATTGGTCCCTATCAGTGTGGTTTTAGGCCCGGTAAGTCCACAACCGACCAAATATTCACACTACGGCAGATCCTGGAGAAAAACCAAGAAGTCCAAATCGATACTCACCATCTATTTATCGATTTTAAAGCCGCATATGACAGCATTTATAGAGACGAGCTATACAGAGCCATGTCTAGTTTTGGCATCCCTGCCAAACTTGTCAGATTGTGCAGAATGACGATGGAGAACGCTCGCTGCTCCGTAAAGGTCGGAAACAATCTCACCGAGACCTTTGATGTCAAAAAAGGATTTAGACAAGGTGATGCGCTATCATGTGACTTTTTCAACATCATTCTTGAGAAAATTGTGCGAAACTCGCAAGCCAACACCAGGGGCACAATTTTCCAAAAGTCTGTGCAACTACTTGCATACGCTGACGACATTGACATAATTGGCAGAACGCAGCGAGCTATTACTGGTGCGTTTGCAAGTATTAGCACAGAAGCGGCAAAAATGGGTTTAGTGGTGAATGAGGGCAAAACAAAGTACATGCTGTCAACAAGAAGGGACACACAACATCGGCGAATCGGACAGAACGTCACGATAGACAGCTATAACTTTGAGGTGGTTAGGGACTTTATCTACCTCGGCTCCGCTATAAACTCTGATAATGACACCACAGCAGAAATCAAACGAAGAGTTACACTTGCCAACCGCTGTTTCTTTGGCCTAAGAAGGCAACTGACTAGTAAGGCCTTGTCAAGAAACACTAAGGAGACTCTATATAAGACCCTCATCATCCCAGTCCTACTCTATGGCGCAGAAGCATGGACGTTAACAAAAGCGGATGAAGATCTTCTTGGTCGTTTCGAACGCAAAATTCTTCGAGTGATTTTCGGTCCCGTTTGCGTTGACGGGCTTTGGAGGAGAAGATTTAACAGCGAACTCTACGAGCTGTACAGCGACATAGACCTGGTCAGAAAAGTGCGTATCAGTCGACTAAGATGGCTAGGACATGTAGAGCGAATGGACACCAACGCTCCGGCCCGAAGAGTCTTCGATTCCAATCCGGAGGGACAACGCAGTAGAGGAAGACCTCGCCTTAGGTGGCGCGCACAAGTGGAAGGGGACCTCAACCAACTTGGAGTGCGCAACTGGAGGCGGTTAGCCAAAGATCGGGCTAACTGGAGAGGCATGTTGGTTGAGGCCCAGCTCCACCCCGGACTGTAGCGCCATCTAAGTAAGTAAGTAACTTTCACAATGCAGTAAGTGATTGCCGGCACATGTTCCAGAACTTCCTCAGTTGTGTCTGGTGGTATCGTCTTAGTTTCTATAATCGCAGGCATACTTCAAGACTCGATACTTTCTTCACATCTATTTCTTCGAAAAGGTGTCCCACAATTCTTGCAAAATGAAATTTTGATAGAAAATACAGATTTTTAATTAGAAAGCTTAAATTTGTTATTGTTTCATAGAGTAGATTGGGGTTATGTATGGAACAGCACATCGGATAAATGGCCGCTCCATAACTTTGCTGGCAAGTACGTACTCTTTTATTGAAATTTTCTATGAGCGTTTCGCATAAATGACAAATGTGGCTGAATTTCATTAATACACCTCCCAATTTCTTCTTTTAATGCGTTGGTCGTGGGCTTGTTTGCAAAGACCTTTGACTTAAAAAAAACCCCAAAGAAAAAAGTCCAATGGCGTTAAGTCGCCAGTTCTGGATGGCCAATCGCAAAAACGACCGATTACACGATTAGGAAATGACTCATGCAGTAATTGAATTGTTTCACTGGCTGTATGGCATGTAGCACCGTCCTGTTAAAACCACATGTCACATCCATATTTTGTAATTTAGGCACTAAAAACTGGGTTATCATGTCACGATAACGAAAACGAAACGCAATTAATTGTTACTGCCTGACCAGCCGCATTTTCGAAGAAGAATGGTCCGATAATGCCTCCCGCCCAAAATCCGCACCAAACAGTCACGCGTTGTGGATGCATTTGTTTCTCAAAAATTACTCGTGGGTTTGCTGAACCCCAAATGCGACAGTTTTGACGATTAACGGGTCATCAAGATGAAAATGAGCTTTATCACTGAAGAATGCGTTGTTCTTTCGTATAGCGCTCTAACTAACCCCGAACAGTCAGCTATCACATTGTTATCTTTTTTTATGTTGGCATGACTGTACTATTAAATGGCGCAAAATTTAAATTTTGCTGTAATTATGGATAGAATATTGACGTTCGAGAAAGACAATAAGACACGGCTTATACCATTTTATAGGAAAAATGCATCGACTGTAAGCCACGAATTAAAATGGTAAGCATACCAAAATCCGTAGAGCGATGGTAGAATTCGGAATATGATCCGCAGCTGTGTCATATGACACTGCGAAATACTCAGAGTCAGAGATGGCCGACATGTTTTAATAAAATAGCTTGTGTTTGAAATATGAAAAAAAAAAAAAATATATATGTCGGGTTAAGGTATCATGTTTGTTGGTGGCGATGTATGTTGCGTTTGGTAACAATATATAACATAACTGGCAATGTCACTATAATTTGTTTTGTTTAAATAAAAGAAACTACCTTGCTTGTAAGTTAATCATAGTAGTACTTTGTGAACAGACGTCCATTAAAGTTTAAATAACACTCATCAGTCTTGCATTGACGCTATTAAATGCAAATGTTCGATTTGTGGGTCAGTTCTGTTTGATTTGATACAAACATGCCACACGTTAAATACCCTTTCATGGTTAAATCTAATGTCAGTAGGTAGGTTTTCAAGTTCCTCTAACTTCACACTACTTTACCGCAAAATAATTATAAATGATTATTATCTACTTACCACTGGCGCTCGGTTAAGGTCACCACTTCTACTTATATGGCTTTTCTTAGACCAAACATATGGTTTACTTGTATACAATCTAAGCTAGCGCGCGCGACATGCATACCTGACCACCTTGCTACCAGTTTTTTTTTGTATTATTGTTCTTGGCAAATCTTCAAGCTAGGGGCAATTGATTTTATTTTTATGTTACCTTGTCTTACCAACACAATACGTAATTGTTTAAGTGTGTAACTTCGTTTGGCACTTTGACCGTAAGCGGACGGTGTTGTTTCATTCAATGTAAAATTATTTTGGCTCAAAGTGTCCGTTCCACGCCTTCCAATGGAATTTGATGGATGAGACTATGGTATCCATTTGTTCGGTCAAAATCCTTATGCAACATCCCACGCTGTCGGAATGCGGTCTGTGGCATTGAAATCGACAACCATTGATGGTGTTGGTCGAGCGCCAAACTTTAGTCGTAATGACATGCATCTGGCTCATAATTTCCTTTAGTCTGAATGACGTTTTGTAGTACATATTTGTATGGTCAATATGTTGCATTTGCCATACTGATTTATAGCCGTGAAATAGACTTGAAGTGGAGTGAGCTTGTGTTTTGTTTTGAGATTGTTCTGACCACATGCGGTCTTGTTTAAATGCATATATCACTGCTTGATGGATTTCCTATGCAAATTTATATCCATCCATATGAATGGAGTGCAAATCTAGAACTACATACATATGAGCACTATTCGAATTGAAAATGTTGTCCGTACTCAATAGTAGGTATGTCTGGCTGTTATTGGATCCTGAACATATAAACTGTATATTTTCTGTAAACGTTTACCAAAAATTGTTTTACAAAACAAAAACCACTGCACACAAGTCACTGCTGTTTCATATGCGAATTTTTTCGAAATCTGTCCAAACTTGCATACGTACAGTTATTCCGTTCGGTTATTCCGTAGGCGGATCGTATTGAAAGTCATACCGCCTTTGCTTTCCCTTATTTTCAAACGCGAACCGATATTTGCAATTTTTTTACATTCTGACTTAAATTTTTCCATTTATTTTGCCAGCTTTTCTAGTCACAAGAAATTAATTTTTAGCAGCAATCCGTCAACTAAATATAGCTGCTATCGCTTTCGAATGGAGCGAATTAATCAGTGTTGGAAATTCAAAAATTCAGATCCGCCATGAAAAGCGATCCGCGCGCTTTTGGGAATAAGCACCTAGTAAAGGGTGTCCCATAATTCACGCAAAATTTGAATGTTGCGCCATTTAATAGTACAGTGAAGTGATGCTGTGAACAAAAGGAACAAGTTCGTTGTCCTGCTTTCAATCATGCACAGCACGGATTCAGTAAAAACACATTCTGAAACCAGCAAACCGATTATTATCTTAGATTACAATAGCACAAAAGGAGGCTTAGTACAATGTAACTATCGGCATGAATGCATTCATTTATTTTCTAATCATAAAGATTCACTGGAATTGTCATCTGTGGCCCTGCAAGATAAGTGTCAACGAAATTCACGTAATCTCTGCAAAATACACAAAAGGCCAATATGCGAGCAACATAATAAAGGAATTTTTTTTTTTTAATTTTTTGTCTTGCATTTTAAAATGTTTCTATCTATCATTTCTTCTTAATTTGGTATTCATTGCATCATCACATCACCAATCACTTGTCTTGCATTCATTCATCTTATATATTAAAATGGAAAGGAAATTACTATTCATTCACTGACTCATCAACGCCCAGCCCAAAACTTTTGTCCTAGAAAGCTGAAATTTTATATAAAGAATAAGAAAGGATATTTTACAATTCAACCCTTAAAGGGGTAAAATGGGGGGTCAAATTAGAAAATTTTTATTTTTCATCCGATCGATTTCAAATTCGGTTTGTGTACTCAATATAAAAAAAAATTAAGAAAATCATTATGTTCGAATTTGGAAATTTTACTTGGGGCCCGCCCTAATGGCCTTTTTCATCATCTTCAACCATGGCCATACACGCCTTCCAATGAACGATGTGTCCAGCGAGACATGTAGATTTTGAGTGAGTAGAAAGGATAATAAGGTAGATAGCACAGAAAATGGCCGAAAATACTCTCCTTTTCGCTCCATTCCACATTCCAAATCCTCATTAAATATTTGCGTTGATCGAGTGAGGAAATACTGTCGAGAAATCTTTGTGTACCAAATTGCAACTCTAAGAAAAAGATCGAGATTCGTAAAAGTGCTCTCGATTCCAAAAAAAAGCCTTTTTGTGTGTCAATCGAACACTAAAAGTGAACAGTTTGTCTTGCCAATCGAATACAGCAATATGCAACAATATGCCAACGGATGAATGCCTCCTATTCACATACTACCCATGGCTGAAATGTCAGTTTCATACAAACCGGAGAGGAAAAATTAAGCAAACATAAGCACTAGCCTTTTTGGTCCAGTGCGGTGAAAGTATGAAACCTCTGTGCGCCATTGCTATTTTTTACATAGAACACAGTGCCATCCATTGTAGAAACATTGCAACTGCGTAAAATAACGATTTATTATTATTTTGAACTTTCTGCAACAGATGGCACACTAATCACTCAATGAAATTCACACGAATTGCTCGATGACATTTGAGTGTTTTCGCTTTTCCCCACCGTGAACCAAAGGAGCTAGTGGTTACGTTTGCTTCAACGAAAAATTGGCTGAGTCCATGAATAGGTAATGTAATAGTATGCCATTCAATGGTGTGAGAAAACTAATCCCACACCAGTTGACACATTCTAGTGTTGCCGTTGTCTTTAACTGATCATTGACTCCTTTTCTATATTGAAATGTCGGTTGTTTTTTATTTTATTTCTACCATAATTAAAAAGTTCTTGTAGTTTCATATATAAATTTGTGTATAAGATATCTGGCAGTAATATAACCTAAATATAAACATACATACTGTATGTAGGTAGGTAGGTTGCTTCCATTAGCTTATCAATCAGTAAATAATCGTGCCAGAGACAAATTTCACTCTGAGAGCAAATGTTAATTAATCGAAAGAAAATAATAAATTGCGATCACGAAATGAACTTGAATTAACTTAAATGAAAGACTGGAATTAAGATCAGGATTGCATTTTGGGAGTAATTCCGTCTTTTAAATCATTGAACTCTAAATATACACAAGGTATATAGGGCTTTGCATACTGCAAGCATTCGTTAAGAAAATGATTCCAGTTTTGTAAATCTAATCTACTGCTACGGTCGAGTCTTTTACAAATTATGTTATCCGACAGCATTATAGTTTAAGGTCACAATACACAGATAAACGGATGTGAATAGCTCATAATTTCTGATGCTAATTGCAAATTAGTGTTGGTGTTCACAATAGCATAATCCACTAATCCAGGGGTTATAGGGCGTTGAACTACTGCAAATAGTTCCAGATAGCGCAGAGCTTCACATTAAATCCATAGAAAAACAAAAACAAAATCAGTTTTACTGTCTAACCTCTCGAAAACGTCAAAGTCGTCAAAGCGTAAGTGTCATTCATGAGAAAGTCGCTCAATTCGAAAATGGATGTACACCTTACAAAGCCTCTTATAATTGAAACACTTAAACGTAAGTGATAAACATTCACTCTCAACTTCATTGATACACCTAATCGAACTCAATCAAATTAATACAACTATAGATTTTCCACCTTGCGTGTCAACTAATTACCACATTATCAAACGAATTAACATCTTCCCGATGTGATCGGGGACAAATACACAATATGCTTCGAGACAATAGCAAATATGACAATAGTTTCGTTTCAAGTGTTTGAATGATTTTCTTCATTCATTTTAGCCTTTGTTGGAGATATTTATACACAAATTAATTAATTCAGATTTACATAAGCAGCAGATACTTACGACTGGGTCAATTGCCATAGACATATATTTTGCCGCCGGTTTGACAGTCTAGAGAGTCGTGTTGCTTGTAAATCCTTAGACTTGAAAACATTGGCCCTTACCAATAATCATTTTAACCTTCAACTTAAGTATTTAGATGGTAATAAAGATAATTGTATGTGGAAATATTCAATATTCAATACAATAAGTAATTTGATGGGGTTTGATAATGAAGAATACCGCGTATAAGGACAGTATTAAGTTTTTGAGTAGCATTTTTGGTGTAGACCTTTCGTAGATACGTTCGCAGTGCGTTGACGTGCAATTTACATTTGCTGTTTGAGTGTAGGTCTCTTGCTTTGACGATTGACTATTTAGGTAAGTTATCTATTCTGCTGCCGCAATTCACTTAGGGCATGAGTCAAGAGTCATCGTTGTTCCAAGAATTGTTTCTTCAACACCCTGAATAGATGTTAGGAGTATCCTAATAGCTCCACATACGTATGTCGGTTGTCGGAGTTACTCAATCAACGTATCTGGCGTTGATTCAATATAATAAATTTTTGAGAAGCTAGGTCTGGCTTCGAAATGGTATGAAAGTGATTTAACGCGCTAGTGATTTTCAGTAATGTCAAGTAGTTAAGTGAATGTTTTGGAGCCGAGCTCCATATATGGGAACAATATTCCAGGCCTGGTCTAGCCTGTGTGCTTTGTAGAGAAGGAGAAGTTGCTTGGGGCTAAAGTACCTCTTTGCTCTAATTAGGTATAGCTCAACTTAGCGGAAGCCGATCTTGCGATAGGATATGTGGTACTGCCATGTGATTCCTGAACTGACTGTGACTCTTAGAAGGTGCATTGATATTGGACTTGTGGCCGCAGTAATCTGGGAATCAATGTACCACCTCCCCCTACAATCTACAAGTCTCACAAATAGGTGTGCATTTTATCTACACAATCAATCAATTTCTTTTCTTTAATCTGAATTTTGGAAGCTTATAACTAGAGAGGTTTACCATTTAGCATTTAGACTAAACGCTGTGGAATTTTATTACAACTATAAAGCACTGATTTAAATACTTTTCAGGTGAATAATTTTGTATTAACGGTTAGATTTTATTATGCTCATAACTCATGACAATAACATTGAAGAAGAATATACGAGTATCTTCGAAGGTTGCCTTCTGACATTAACCATTGTACTATATGATTATAACTACGTATAGATTTAATGGCGCACATAAGTGCTACAAGGCAAAAAAATAAAATCAGATCTCATTGAACTTCGATTGGCGTGAAATGGAAACTTGTGACTAAGTCCTATAAGCGAATTGCAAATGTCAGCAGTCTGTTAATCAATTATGAACTTACTAATTACAATATGACAGTTAAATTGATCAGTCATCATTCTTTGTCCTCTTACTTTGCTAACCAGTAGGAATTTGTAAGCAAAAATGCCATCAAGTTATCTATGTTTTCCTGCTTCTACAACCTTTCCAACTTCATACAGAATTTAATTCAAAAGAACCAATTTAAGACGTTAAACCTTGGACACTGCACGTCACAATACCTCAGATATCCCATGCATAATGACCGATCCCAATCGACAGCAATGAATAATAAATTCATAAGAATGACACACTGTCACTGACATTTCAACGAGTTTCAATCTTTTTTTTCTGTTCTTAATTCGTTTGCGAATTATTCATTAAAACCTTTTGAGCGGATATAAAAAAAATATATCGCATTTAACTGCAATCAATATTACGAACATTGACCTAGGGAAAATATGCCAGATGCACTTTGTCAGGAAGAGATTATCAAACACTACAACTGATGGGGGTCAACAAATTCTATATCCCCTTGTCGGAGTGAAGCACGTTTTTTCTTTGAATCGTGTTCGTGTGGTCATATACAAATTTATATAGCAACAGGATTTATTCTGGGAATCAATCTCTGATTTTTGTGTTGAGTTTATTGTTTTGCAAACAGTATTTGAATGGCTTTACAAAAATTTCGTCAGTTTATGACAAATAGGTTTATTTCAATTAAAAACCGGTACAAGTTGGTTTAATATAGTGGTCCGGCCCCTTAGGTGAAAGTTTCCAATACCTATGTGAATTTTTTGCAGGTACTTATGTGAAATTCTATTTTTAAACTTCTGGTCACGCTTAACACCGACCGACCCAGGTGGCAATTTTTATTGTAAACTTGAGTAATTAAATGTCAATGACATTCATTTGTAACTCAGGTCAGAAAAATTTCGCTGGTTTGTTTTTACTCTCAATCACCTTAAATTATCGGTGTAGCTTCCTCATAATAATAAGGCTCTGCTACATAAGGCTCTGCTACATACCGCAAAGCTGGAAAGAGGTAAAGGTGATATTTATTCCTAAAGCAGGAAAGCATATGCACTGCACCGCAAAAGATTTTAGGCCGATAAGCCTCTCCTCGTTTCTCTTAAAAACACTGGAGAGAATAATCGACTCATACATAAGGGATCTACTGAATGAACATAACCTATGTAGCACTCAACACGCCTACCTTAAAGGCAAGTCCGTGGAAACAGCTCTGCATGAAGTTGTGTCAATCATTGAAAAAGGCTTACACCATAAAGAATTCACTCTGGCAGCTTTTTTGGACATTGAAGGAGCATTTAATAATGTTAAAACAGTGGCCATAAAAACAGCGCTCGAAGACCTGGGAGTGAAACAAGAAATTACAAACTGGATTTACGAAATGCTTAACAGCAGAGTAATTAACTCAGAAATCGGTGAGAGCAACATAAGGAGAACAGTGACCAGGGGTACTCCACAAGGGGGCGTCATATCTCCTCTCCTGTGGCTCCTAGTGGTCAATAAGATCCTTACGGCTCTAAAGATAAAAGGGACAAAAATTGTAGCATACGCAGACGACATTGTAATCCTAATAAGTGGAAGGTACCTACCCACTATTAGCGAACTCATGGAATCGGCTCTAAAGGAATTATCCTCGTGGGCAGGACCAAACGGCCTCGGAGTAAATCCAAGCAAAACCGAAACTGTCCTATTTACTAGGAGAAGAAAAATCGAGAAATTCGATCTGCCGATGTTGAACGGGATTCGTCTGAAACTTTCCTCAGAAGCTAAGTATCTGGGCATTATCCTGGACTCTAAACTTACCTGGAAACGTAACACAGAAGAAAGAGCAAAGAAAGCACTATGTGCCTTCTACGCATGCAAGAAAACCTTTGGTAAACGCTGGGGTATGCGCCCGTATATAATCCATTGGATGTATACAGCAATTATTAGACCCATACTTACTTATGGGTCCATTGTATGGTGGAAGGCAATAGAAAAGGTAACCTATCTCAATAACCTATCCAAGGTACAGAGATTAGCATGCATCGGCATAACGGGAGCAATGAGATCAACACCTCAAGCCGGGCTGGAGATGATTCTAAATCTTCCACCCCTAGGTGAATACATTTGCAGCATGGCAGCCAAGGGAGCCCTCCGCCTAAACGAGGCAAAAACCTGGAAGCACAGCTCCTATGGGCACGGTTCCATAATTCAAAAATACTTGAGTATTGATCTGGCTAGAAAAACGGACTACATGATTCCGTACCAGAGCTTCAACAAAAACTACTCCACCTACATACCCCAAAGACAGGATTGGATTACTAACACGCACACAAGCGTACAAGAAATACAAATCTACACTGACGGGTCAAAAATGGAAGTAGGCACAGGAGCAGGAGTATTCTGCGAGTCCTTAAGCATAAATGACTCGTATAAACTCCCAGATGAATGCAGCGTCTTTCAAGCTGAAATCGTCGCCATCGACAAGGCAGCAAGTACCATATCTACAAAGAATCTTGACCCTTCTAAGATTACAATCTTCGTAGACAGTCAGGCGGCCATTAAAGCACTAGACAGCGCAACTATCAAAGCAAAGACAGTCAGGGACTGTCGAAGAGCCCTAAACAAAATAGGCGAGAAACACAAGGTCACTCTCTGCTGGGTTCCCGGTCATAGTGACATTGTGGGAAATGAAAAAGCAGACGAGCTAGCGAGAACTGGGTCGGAGCTTGATGCAGTAAATATCATTGCATCAATAGACATCCCAATTAGTGTAGCAAAAAGAAATATTGACCAAAAATCAAGGGAAAAAATCAACACCACCTGGTCTAACAGACACGACTGTGTTATATCCCGTAGCCTTTGGCCAAAAATCGATGAAAAAAGAACAAGATGTATTCTGAAGATGAATAAACGAGATATTCGAATCTTAACGGGTGTACTGACAGGCCACTGTACCATCGGTACCATGGCCACAAGACTGGGCATTAACTCACCAGACTACTGCAGGAGCTGTCAAGACGTAGAAGAAACGGAGACCATCAAACACCTGCTCTGCGAATGCCCAAACCTCCAAAAAAATCGACTCCGTTATCTGGGAGACAGACTTTTCGGAGACCTAGAGGACATAGTGCAGGTACCTTTGACGGACACAATCAGGTTTGTTAAAAGTACGGGATGGTTTACCAAGTAGACCAATTCCGCCAAGGAACAACGCCAAGAAATCAGGTAAAGTGTTTATGCATGTTTTTTGTGTTGTCCAATAAAATGTAAATTTTATCCACGACCAAAAACTAAGGGATCACAATGGACCAAAAGGCCCCCGTGGTAGCACAGCACACAAGCTGTGCGCTTCCCTCTAACCTAACCTAACCTTCCTCATAATATTCGAAGAATATGGAAGATTAGTAACCATTTCGGTATATCCCATTACTAAAATGTTTTAAGCATTTTGGATCAATGCAGATATTCTGAGTTATCAGTATCTGTTTGTCTGTCACTCCCCTGGACAAAAGATATTGTACACTATGTACAGTAAGTATGACTCTTAGGCGAGTTTTTTTAAATCAATTTATAAATTCAAAGTGCAATTTTTTAGTACTCCAGAAAAGCTATTTGGACAACTCATTTGTTGAGATTTGTTGTGTACGAGAATTACAAAAGGGATCTTTAATATAATTTTTTTTTTGAAACCTAAAGGTTTCACTCATCTACTGCTTGCATTCTAATTGACAATACTTGCTTTTTCCATATTTGTTGAATGTGGGTATACATTTGTGACATTTTAAAAAGTTACTCAATTTGGACTCCACATTTTCTTCAAAAGCTTTTCTGGGTATACGTGAAAAAGGCAGTACTTTATTTTACATTTTTTGGGCAATGTCGAGTTCAATGTCTATGCCAATTAACGATTTGACGGTAAAATAGGGAAATAAAAAAAAATATAGATTTTAACATCTCAGTACAAACAGCGACATATTTAGGAGGAAGTAGGACGATTTAACCGTAGCCTGAAAATGTATTCAGATGAATAGCTGGCTTACGTATTTTCCTATTGAATTAGTATTATAAACTCGATTCAGAACTAAGCCCAGAACACTAAGATGTTTAAAAAAAGCAAAGTGTCCCATAAGAATGACAGGATAATTTTCTACAGTATTTTCTGCCGAGAGACAGCAGGAATGCCGTAGAGTTCTTATTGACTTTCAAGAGCATGCGTTTAGTCCGCCCATATCCTGAAGACCCTTGCAATACATAATTATTGAATTCTTAAGAAACCCAGTCGTCAAATGGTGGGCGCAGTTGGATCAGTGGTTAGTGTGTTGGACTAATGTGCGACGGATCCCAGGTTTACATCTTAAGGTTATTTCCACTGCGCCACTTCTTGTCTGGCGGCTGACAAACATCCGAGAGTATAACTGCCCTGAATAAGCTTTTCAATTCAGCAGTTCGGACTCGGTATAAAATTGTAGGTCCCTTCCATTCGTCTCAAAAATAAAAACTTAAACAAACGAATGGTGGTGAGAAGGACCTGTTGCGCCAACTATTTAAAGGGTGATTTTTAAGCGTTTGGTTTTTAAAATTGAAAGACAACAACGAATATTTGCAAAATTGAGTAAAATTTTGATTAGGGTCGATAAATCTTCTTCGAGCGTTTCTAAGGCCGCCTGGCCGCCTGTCAGATCACCTGGCTTCAGTTCTAGTTTTAGACCAAGATCCTTGTGTAAAATTGTCCACGTGGTCGAATAACACATACCCAATTGCTGCGAACGACGCCCGATGGATATTTCACTGTCTTCATTAACACTGGTTGATACGGCAGCAGTATTCTTCTCTGTACGCACTAAACGAAATTGGTGCGAAATTTGGTCAAAATGTCTTGAATAGCCTGCTCAGTAGGACGATTACCACGACCATAAAATGGACCAAGTGCTCTAAACACATTTTTATTACCACAAACAAAACTGTTTGTGGTAATAAAATTCAATAATATGTTGTTCGGGCGTAAGTCTATCCATGGTAAAATGGCAATGCTAACTGAGAATTTTTTATTTTGACACGTGTCACGAATCACTCGTGAACTGTCAAAAAAATCAGGCTGAAAAGCCAAACAGCAAAAAAATCATTCTTTATTTATTTACAATGGAGGCCCGTTGAGAAATTATCCTCTGAGTCTTTCTTAGCTTTCTCATCGCATATTTCATTTCCCGCAATGCTTGCGTAACAAGTACAGGGTGGGCCAAATACAAGTTTCTTTTTAAAAATGCAATAAAATTAACAAAATAATTTTTTCCATGTATGTATTATGGCTTTATTAGTGGCTATTTCCAATTTCCAATTTCCCTCTGCCAAATATAATGCAAACTTTCCACAAATAAAAATAATAATAACTTCTGAACTTTATAAATTAAGTTAAATAAATAATGGTGTGTTTTTTGTTTGGCTATCTATATATATAAAAATCATGGTCAATTGTGTTTGTCGATAATGTTCTCTGTAATGCGTGAACCGATTTTGATTCTGGAAATTTTCCATGAAAGGTGACATTGATACCATGGTTTATAAGTTCATACGGTCTTTGTAGGTGTATTGGTTCATGAATTATAGGGGCGTGGCAGCTCCCATACAAAAAATGCATTCAAAGTCTTATATTTCGATGACCACCCAATCGATTAAGTTCAAAATTACATACAATTTTAGGTATCGGCCCAGGAGTATTCCTGTAAGGATTGGTCAAAATTGGACAAAGGGGCGTGGCACCTCCCATACATAAAAACATTCAAAATTTGTTATCTCGAAAAACACCGAATCGATTGAGTCCAATCTTACAGATAATCTTAGGTATTGGCCCAGGAGTATTTCTGTGAAGATTGGTCAACATTGGACAAAGGGACGTGGCACCTCCCATACAAAAAATACATTCAAAATCTTATATCTCGAAAACCACAGAATCGATTGGGTTCAAATTTACATACAATCTTAGGTATCGGCCCAGGAGTATTCCTGTAAGGATTGGTCAAAATTGGACAAAGGGGCGTGGCACCTCCCATACATAAAAACATTCAAAATTTTTTATTTCGAAAATCACCGAATCGATTGAGTTACAATTTTTGGACAATCTTAGGTGTTGGCCTGGGAGTATTCACTTCTCTTCGACAGTCATGGGAGCCAACGTTTTTAAAATTTGTAACATTGATATGCATTGTCCTGATAGACAGAATAGGCAATATGATTCCTGGAAAAACAAAACATGTACAGTGTACAGAGCATTACAACAAAAACTTTTTGTCACTGATTTAAATGAATTTGCAATTGATTTTTTTATTTTTCTATTTTGCACTACGAAGTGTGCACGGGGTCCGCTAGTCTATATATATAAAAATAAGTTGTATTGTGTTTGTCGCCAATGTTCTCTGTAATTCGTGATCCGATTTTGATTCTGGAAATTTCCCATGAAAGTTGGCGTTGATACCATGGTTTGTAAGTATAAACGGTCTTTAAGGGTGTATTGCTTCATGAGTTATAGGGGCGTGGCACCTCCCATACAAAAAATGCATTCAAAGTCTTATATTTCGATGACCACCCAATCGATTGAGTTCAAATTTACATACAATCTTAGGTATCGGCCCAGGAGTATTCCTGTAAGGATTGGTCAAAATTGGACAAAGGGGCGTGGCACCTCCCTTACATAAAAACATTCAAAATTTTTTATCTCGAAAAATACCGAATCGATTGAGCTCAATCTTACAGATAATCTTAGGTATTGGCCCAGGAGTATTCCTGTGAAGATTGGTCAACATTGGACAAAGGGGCGTGGCACCGCCCATACAAAGAAAACATTCAAAATCTTATATTTAGAAAACCACCGAATCGATTAAGTTCAAATTTACATACAATCTGAGGTATTGTCCCAGGAGTATTTCTGTGAAGATTGGTCAACATTGGACAAAGGTGCGTGGCACCTCCCATACAAAAAATACATTCAAAATCTTACATCTCGAAAACCACAGAATCGATTGAGTTCAAATTTACATACAATCTTAGGTATCGGCCCAGGAGTATTCCTGTAAGGATTGGTCAAAATTGGACAAAGGGGCGTGGCACCTCCCATACATAAAATACATTCAAAATCTTATACCTCGAAAACCATAGAATCGATAGAGCTCAGATTTACATACGATCTTAGGTATTGTCCCAGGAGTATTCCTGTGAAGATTGGTCAAAATTGGAAAAAGGGGCGTGGCACCACCCATACAACAAAATCATTAAAAAATCTTATATTTCGAAAATCACCAAATCGATTGAGTTTAAATTTACAGATAATCATATCATATAATCATAGGTATTGTCCTGGGAGTGTTCCTGTAAAGATTGGTCAATATTGGACAAAGGGGTGTGGCGCATCCCATACAAAAAAAGCAAACGCTATTCTTCGACAGTCAAAGCCACAGTTTGTAAAATTGGTAACATTGATATGCATTGTCCTGATACACAAGAATATTATCTAGGCAATACGATTCCTGGAAAAACGAAAAATGTTGTGTAACACAGAGCATCCATTCACTCACAACAGAGCATTACAATTAAATTATTTCTGATTTAAATGAATTTGAAATTGTTTTTTTTTTTATATTTCTCTTTTGCACTACGAAGTGTGCAGGGGGTCCGCTAGTTCTATATAGATTTAGCAAAGAAATTTCATACAAATTCAATTCTATATAGATTTCCCGGATAATTATCGGGGCTTATTCCTTAGCCCATGATTCAACGTAGCTGCATTTGCAAATTTGGAGTAATGAAAAAACCCGGACTGAGGCGCAACCAAATCATCACTATATATACAAGAATAGGCAATTTCAGATATATTTTATAGAACTAATAACAAAGTAGGAAATTGTTTCGCAAAATTACAAAAAAAAAGAAAAAGAAACAATTTCTGTTTTTGAAAATGTTACGTATACGCCCGAGTACCTTATTTAAAAAAAAAAACGTGTTCGGATTGCATTGGGTTAGACACATAATTATTGTTGTTAATTGGTGTATTTCCGATGTATGAAATTAACGAAAAATTAAGGTTTCTCCATCCATCTAGAACAACATTTGCTAGACCTGTATCGTCGGTAAATAAAATTCAGCCAATTTTGTTAAAACCATTTTAAACGAATAATCTTCGTTTGGTGGAAGTTGTTCCTTTAAGTGGAGCTTGATTTTTTAGCTAATTACTGTTTATAATTGTTTATTGCTTTTCAAGGTACAATACATTCCAAAACGGATTTGATATTGTCTGCACTCGTGTATAATCGTATAAAAAAAACTAATAAACGTAATCATAATATTCGTAAATGCTAATATGTATTAAAATTAAAACCAGCTTCTATTTTGAAAGTATAAATTTATATTTTATGAACTCTCTTATAAAACAATCGATATATTTAGTTCAATTCTCTGAACTGGTCATGCTTTCAAAAATTTGCAATATTTTCATATCCATTAACCGAAATGCGCTCAAACAGGAAATAACGAGTTTTGCAGACTTATTTTCGGATCTCTTAACATTCTAACGAATGTCTACACTTAAAGGCTGCACCAGCCTTCAATACCTCACAAGTAAAGTGACACAACAAACATAGGTATATATCCGGAAACTATTATCGAAGTCACCACTCACCAATAGTAAAGTCTGCCTTCAGCGGCGGGTTTATTACTCATACGCCCAGGTACACTGAATGCAAATTCCTAAACCCAATTACCGTTCGCAAAAGTGCACTGTATCTCATAGTTTGCATACTTGCACTTGCGAGTTTCATGGTCAATCCTCTCTCTCTCTCTTTGGATTTCGCTTAGCCAAAGAGAACTTGTTTCCAAGCTGAGTCCGATAATCGTAACAAAATCGACTGGACCAGAAGGTGGTCGAATCAAGAATGATACCAGTGGAACTCTGTCAGACCTAAAGAAAATAATTCCGTCTGAGAATTCTGTCGCTTTTCGCTTTCAATCAGAAGCAGAACTGGTTAGTAGGTTGAATGTATCTCGCCAAGCTGTGCAAACAAGAGTAAAAGTGTGTGGCTTTTCCTGGACCTGGACCGATTTGATTCTCAGAAACTTCCACCACAACCACCACCAGCAGCAGCATATTATGAGGAGATGATTCCCTGCGTATAGTGAGTATAGGAATCAGAGATACACTCAAATGTGTGCATTATGTTTGTTTCTTGAGACATAAGTGTGTACGTAAGTGTTATACAACACAACCAGCAAATCTGTCGTTTGTTGTGCACACGGTATCATTTGTTAGCTTGGTTAGTTGCGCGCGCGCGCGTGCGATCGGTAGCTTAACTTTGTAGATTTTCTACAGTATCGTGCAGCTTTGTGTTTTTTTGTTAATAATAGTTTGCTGCTAACCACCAAGGTGGTGAAGTTATATCGATGGTGTATTGGTGTATGCAACAAAAGAGTTATCCAAAGCTAAGAGAGTTTTGCGTGCGCGCGCTACCTTACTGTGGAAAACTGAGAGTATTTTCGGTTTAATATAAAACCAACCGAACAGAGCCCAAGCAAAATCATTAAGCGTTTCACTGTCTTCCAATATAGAACACAATATTATAACTTAAAATATAAATTCTCGTTCGATGCTTGTGTAACTAAGGTCGAGGGCTTGAAGCGGTTACGAAAAAAAAATTCAAAATTGCTTTTGGTTTTCAATAAATTCATTTTTTTAACTTTCGTGCTGTTTCCTTCATTTTTTCGTTCTTTCACAACATTTCTATTTGTGTAACTATAGCTTTGAAAAATATTCTTATAAAAAGAAATTCAAAATATAATCCTTCATCATTGCGCCATTTTTTATTTGTGAAAATAATCATTGTGCTCATTTGCTGTGAGAATCTGTATTCTACCTAAATTTCTGTGAAAAGTGTTTCATATTGTGCTACCTTTGCTTGAATTGCTCTGCTCGTACTTAACAGGATACACATAATCTACAGTACAATCTCCAATCACACATCAAGATGAAACTTGTAAGTATAAATTACTTAATAATAACTAAATATTCAGGAAATTAGAATTTAATTATAATCAATTAAGCATCTTTCTTAAATTTGCTTAATTTCTTAACCTCAACAGTTTATGATTCGTAACTTACATCACGTTAGTTTGTGGACTTGCTGCTTTTTCAAAACACACAAACCGTACTTTGTAAGATCACCACGGCCACATTTGAATGGATTAAGTGGCAATACGTCAATTATGTATTAGCTTTTGTCTGTATAGAAAAGCTTAAGACATAGAGGGTTTTTGAAAATAATAAAAATTTGACTCAACAATTATGTTAGATCAATCAGTTACCACTTACACAGTTTGTGATATAAGCTTGTTGTGTTTCATTATTAATGCACAATCGGATTAAACCCGCGAACCCCTTCAAAACTGGAGCAATTATAAAATAGCAACTAACATTATTCGTAACCCAAATTAGCCAGAATTTGTTTCCAAAGCCGATAATAAATCTACTTTTGTGCACCAAATTTTCGCCTTTGGGTAAATATGTTACGTGTACCTATACGCCCACCATGCATTCAAAAGTGCATTACATACATATACGTATAAAAGCAAACAAATGTCGATATACAATCACGTTTCAATGGGCTTACTCGGTTCAAATAATTAACAATTTCCAAGCGCTTAGATGCAATCACGTATTGAACGATTTGTTGTTTTTTTAACAAATTGGATCCCCAGTCAATTTGATGCTGAACATAAAATATATATGTATATATTTTTTTTGCAGCTTTAATTTTTCTTTCAAGATTTACAAATACTTTCACTAAATACTTTTAATACTAATACTTTTCGTCTTTGCGATGGGCAGTTTAAAACTATATCGAATGCGAAAAGCTAATGCCAAAAACACACGTGCAGAATTCACTGTGCAGCAAGATTAGAATACACATGCTCTTATGTGGTGATTGAAATGTATATTCTGCACCCACCGAAGCCCTGCAACATGTCTCTATTTCTAAATCCACTACATAGCAACGCTCACTGCGTTAAATTAAATAGACTTGGCAGCATCGAATTTTTAATTCAGCTATTGATGCATACCAGGGAAAGAGAGACGGCAATTATTTGTCGTCTGTGTTGCACTCTCGTATTTTTCCCCGCATTGACAGCAACCGATGCAAATTGCACATCTGGGCTGCATTCCAGGTTTGACTATTTTAACTAAATTAACAACGATTGTTTATTTAGTTACTTTTTGGAATCTGGGACAGCTATTGTTACTAATTTCATGTTGACATTTCACTTTTCATGTGGTAGTGAGTAGTTGTTGTTGGAATCCATGTTTGATTTAAAAAAAAAATGAATACGTGAATCCATGACAGTTGCTTTGTTAATGAGTGAAATGAACCACACTTTTGCCTCTTGTTAATTTAGTTAACTTCCCCTCCTTCGAACTGTCACAGCTTGTCAACGCTGTAGTTAAAATAGTTAACTACTGCCGAATTTGGAATGCACTCCTGTTTCGTCTGCAGTACTGCTTGCAGTGAAGCGTTCAGAATTTCTGCCCATTTGTTTTGGGCATAACATTAACGTTTCGAAAGTAAAATAAATAAATGGATGGCTCAACAGGCACCCTAGGCCTACCTTCTTACAACCATTCGTTTTTGTGAGTTTTTATTTTTTGGGACGAATAGGTGAATTGAGAAGCTTTTCCATGACATTAACATAATACTCTAGGATGATTGTCAGACATTCGCGAGGGGTGACGCAGTGGAAAAAACCTTAAGATGTAATTTGTGTTTTTCCGGGGATCGAACCTGAGACCCCTCGCATAGTAGCCCAGCACACTGACCACTGGATCACTGTGATCAACTTTTCGGAACTGCAAGTAAACAATACTTTTGTATTATGAAAATGAAACCGATAGAACAAGAGGATTTTTTATTAAATAATTTATTTCTGAGCTATTCTGAGCATTCATTTGACGTGACAGACTTGGAGTATGTATAGCTTGATCTAACGGTTCGTTTTTTTTTACTTTACATAATTACTAATCCTATTTCACTTGGATGGTGTTCATTGCGGTTATTATTTAAAAAGCGCGTTATTCTCAGAATTAAACTACATATTGTTTATTTCATTTGTAACTTCATTTTGACAATGTTTCCATTGTATATTCGATAACAAAAATCTATATAACAGTTACTTGGTTTGTGTATAAACTACGTGAATAACGACTTAAATTTAGCGAACGGAAATCAACATAAAGTAGTTGATACATAGAATAAAAATACATACATAGTTGGACAGGTCTTTTAATCGAATTGATTCAGAATAATGAAAGACAGAAATAAAAATAGACTGATACCATCGTTACCCGAAATACATTTCACACTAGAGAAATTATTATCTACTTTCATAACGGGTTCATTAGCATACTCAGTTTAAATCGAACATAAACTATTTAATGTGATCACAATCGCATAAAGTTTAACACGTTCTGATGAATGAAAGAATTCCTAATTGTTATTGTATATTTTGTCATTCGAATAAATTTAGAATATATGTGGGATTGTTCAATCGACATAATCCAAACAAAAATGTATACTGATGTTGCATAATATTCTTAGGAGGTAGCAGGTATTATTGTGTCTTCTAATACTTACATGTGCAGAATTGGAAAATCCAAGTGTGGTAATATTAAATTGTTTAATTTCATCAGAATTTAACGAAATTACGAAATTAACGAAAAATTGTGAATAAGCAATGAGTAACGAATATGTAATTCCCTTTAAGCTGTACAAAATTACCCGGTTTGTACCGATAAATTTGCAAATGTAACAGGTAAACAAAACAATCAAATTATTTCCGAAAAGTAATTTGTTCAATGTAAAGTAATGAGTAGAAATAAATTCTCGATTTTCGCTACCGTTTGGAATAATGTTGTTTGATTTGAAAGTTTGGTGCCTTAGTTAAAAGAGTCCTAAATACGACGTTGTTGGCAGCATTTCCACAATTTACGGTGACACTTTTCAGTTGTAAGAAAAATGCTATTGTGCCATTTGATCTAACTTTTTTTTTCGTAGTCTTTTTTTGTTGAAATTCTTCGTGCTGTCAAAGTTGCTCTACTTTCTGTATAAAAGTTTGTTAACATTTGAATTCATCATTACATTGGATTAGAATCATGAGCATTCAATTTATTGTAACAACGGGCGCGCCATCTTTTATGTCGGTATGTGAATATTGAATAACTTAAAAAAATACGATTTCCGTATATGAGGTACTTTTGTTTAATTCGATTCCTTAAAATTGTATTTGGATTAGTTTTTAAATACAATAGCAATCAAGAGGACGCCCCTATTGACCAAAGCCCACTTTTGCTTTGTTTTCCATCAGCTTTTCAAGAATCTCAGGCTGTGTATATAGCGATGATTTCGGGACAATGTTTGCCATGAGCTCGTCAATGGTGTGAGATTTGCTGGCGTACACTTTACTTTTTAAACAACCCCACAAAAAGAAGTCCGAAGAAGTCAAATCTGGAGGTCTGGATGGCCAGTCAATGTCGCCATTTTTTGGCCACGATATTTTCAATTATATTCACGTTGAGTTGATACAACTGAATACAGATTCACTATTTCGGCTCTTTCTTCATAAAAGTTTATCAGCACTCACAAAAACAAAACACCAGCAAAAGACAAAAAATTCTGAAAAGTCACAATTTTCTGCAATTTAAGTGCAGAACTAGCATAGATCTGCAAGCATTTCGGGGCGCTGGTGAAGCGTTATAGGTTCGCCTTTCCTGGGAGAAGTGTTTAAAAAAAACAAGGAATAATAAATCCACAAACACAATATAGGTAACTCTAAATAATTCGGCAATTGATAAGCATATTTTTGACAAAATGTTTTGATTTCATGATGTCAAGTGTCATTTATGACACAATCGATATCACTTTTCGATAACATTTAAAGCAATGATAGTTTGATTGCACAGTTTTTATCGGGTCTAAGAAATGATCTTGTAACAAAAATTGTTTATTGTGTTTTGGCAGTGGAATTATTGCAATGGTTTAACCCTATTCACACCGAGTCGAAAACTCGGTTTTCGCGAAAACACTCGAAAACTTAATTGAAAACAGAAGTTTTCCCATACATATTGCAGTTTTCAAAACGAGCTGTTTGAAGTCGTTTTCCATGAAAAAGCCACGAAAACGATTTCCATCCGTTAGGTTGTTGAAACAGACATACCTTTTGCAACATTCAGCGAATTCAGAAAAACTGCTGACATGATAGCTCTCACTCAGTGCTGTCGTTTCTATACTAGTTTTTTGTTTACAAATGTGAAATATCTTGTTATCTTTGCACCATAAATAGCAAATTATTCAGTTTTTCTAGTATTTTAGAACAGCAGCACTACCCTGCCACAACTAAATGGTATTTTCAGATGTTTTGATTTTTATTGTTGCTTATTATGTTAATTATTTTATGCATTTAACCATAAATTAACGATTATGAAGTGGCTGAATTCATTTTGTTTGTATATTATGTTAATACGAGCGGAGTTTAGTTACTAACATAAAAGTCTAGTCGCCACAAACATTTCACAGCTATTTTCCCAGCTAATTGAAACGTCAAACGAAAACTAATTGATGTTTGGTGTGAATACATCTAAGAGTTTTCGTAAACTACTTGTCTATGGTCTATGCACAGACTACATGAAGAGAGATACATACAAGAATAGTTGTTAAATTTTAGCTTGGGATAGGGTAGTTCGCGACAAAATCAGTGTCAAATCAAAAAATACAAACAAAGTGACAGCTAAAAAACGTGTAGGACAAAAAACGAAATTTTATATGGCGGGAGATAGAATTTGTTTGTGAAACATTTATAATAAAGTGCAAAACACAAACTGAAAACATTACAGAATTGAACTTTAGTGTTTGTTAAAAGTGTTTGCAAAAGTTGAATAGTTAAATTTGAAGATTGTAAAAACATTTTCCTTTGTATTCACTTTCACAGTCTCTAATGAAAGTGAGTGTTACAATATAATTTATTCCGATTCTACAATTTTAAAGAACGGCAAATCCACTATCCACACCTGACTATATACATTTAAGTCCGGTTAACAAAATAGCTACAATTCTTAAGATCAATTTCCAGATCTATATTAATGGTAGCGCTTACGTGACCAACGCAAATTATGCATAATTAAGGAACACAACCAATAGGAACTATATACGAATATTTTTCCGGATTAAACCCAACCGTATACAATAAATCTTTTATTCAATGGACCCATGCATATTAAATGACAATTTCCTTTGGTTTAAACAAAACTTCTTAAAATTAATTAAATTTTTAACAATAGAATAACAAAAGGAAAAAAAACATTTTTATATATCGAATTGCTTTGACCTTCAATCAAAGACACGCATGTTAATATTCACCTGACCCGGACGTGGCCTCTTGCAAGCTTTCGTAAAAACTCCGGCTCCCTACCACCACGTCTAGACTATACTTAGAACTGGTTGGACATTTACTACACCATTTGTCTGATTTAAGTATAGTAATTGATTTAATCTTTATTTCCAATCAAACCTAACGTCCTAAAAATAAAAACAAGTAGTCAAACCATTGCCACCTGTTTCAAAGTGACCAGTTTAGCACAAAGTGTAGCTGCACGTACTACTCTTTTTTTTGCAATCTATAGGAACAACAAACTTTCAAGGTGAGAGAGTGCTACCTTGACCTAGGAATTTATAAAAGAATGTTTCATAGAAGTCCGATATTATGTAGATCTATAGTGTTGTTTGATTTACTAATGTGATCGTATCATATGTATATGTGGAGACAAACTATTAATTTTATGCAAAACGTGATTTGTACGAGTGTGTATCTAAATGTGGAACTAATTTCATTCAGCATCTGTCAATCAGAAAACATTCACGATTGCCCAATAGTCATTATCTCATAGCTAATGGTACACGACTTACCATCGAGTATCTATCGAACAAGACAAACAGACGCAGCCTTGTCCGTTTTTTTGTTTGTATCTCCCTTTACAAGTGGTGTCATTGTGCAACATTACACACACTTAATATCTGCATCTATGCCTACATAGTTTCCCAATCGAGATTGCGTTTCAGCGGTCCACGCATAGCTTGGCAGTGCGTGTTGTTTATCTGGGAATTTAATAAAGTCCACGGCTACGCTTGCAGACAGGTTAAACGAATCAATTAGTGAATGTAGTACGATAGTTTTCGTTTTTTTATATATTTCTGGTTTATCTGAATATTGATGTAAACACCGTTGGAGTAGCCTCTATCTTGAACTTGAATTCGTGAAATTATTCTACGCCAGGCGACAAAAGTCGTTCAATCGTCGGTCGCTTCGGTGGCTATCGATGACGGGACCAGATTCAATGTACACAACACGCATGTGTGTTAAGTGTATAGATGGGGCTTTTATGGAGGCGCGGCACGCCGGCACCTCAACTGGGGACCTGAACACTATGTTCAAGCTTGAATGTGCACGATGTGGCTCTGAGCTGCGCGCCGCCGCACAGTGTGCGCATTGCGCGCATGCGTAGACGAATTGAGTAAATTGTTTGCGGTGTTATTGCCAAATGAGGAAGAAAGGTGTTAAAAATAGACTTAATTTGATATGCGGTTTTAAGTGGGCTGGATACTATATGAGGTGTTAAATTAGCACTTGATTCAGATAGCGATTAATTGGACGTGTGAGCAGTGGAAGTTTCGTTGACGTTTAATTTATGAGGCCCCTCCGATGTGTGCCTAGTGCCTATAGATGTACATACTACACAGTAGTAGATACGATGATGTGATTGGACACAGTGATTTGGAGACTTGTTTAAATAACATAAAATCTGTCATTTGCTTTTGACACATTTTTCCAGTACGCGGAACTCTTTAGTCGTTTTTCTCTTTTAGTTCAGAGATGAGCTGTGATCATTCTCTGAACGAAAAAAGTTACGCAAATTCTGAGCTCTGATGTGTCTGTGAGCTAAAAAAGAAACACGAACTTTTTTTTTACAGTTCAGGCTCTGCCTTTTGTGGGTAAAATCTTTAGAACCTAACAAAATGTAAACAAAAGTAAACTAACAGAAACTTATATCCCAATTGATAGAATCCACTCCAAATTGGTACAACCTTCGTCAGTAACTCTTATTTAAACTGGTCAAAAACCCCAGTTCATCGGAATCGTTTCCACCTAAATGACCTTCATCATTAAGTTCAATCCGAATCCTCAATTCGATAATTACTACTTTCAATTATGTAAGTGCAACTGCTTCAAACCAATTTTCAAACTACTCTAACCACCGCACAGAAAAACCACCTATTTTCGATCAATAGCAATTTTTTTTAAATAACCCATTTGACCCCTGAAGTCTCTTTTTTTCGCACCGCACCGCAGCCAATTTGCGCGAGTCATATTTATTTCACCAATACCAACAACAATAACCCGGATCGGATCAGTGAGTACGATAAATCGGCTATTAGTACAAGGAAGTAAAACCATTATAATTACCTACCGATTATATTTCACCCTTTTCGCTAAAAATTGACAGCTGGACACATGGCAGTTGGCAGCACTTGGCACTTCCTTAACCAACTGATCATTAGTGCACAACGCAGAAGTGAACGATTTAACTCTATAACGAATATCGAAAATTTAACTAACCGCCAAAGAGATAATTCGTTACTATGATAATAAGAAAGCAAGTAATTGTTCTCTGAACTGTTAAAGGAAAACAAATGTCTAATCTCGTTACGGATTAGGTATCTTTCGGTTTGCATTAGCCGGACTGTGTGCACTGTGTACTTTCAAACCGGAAGGCTTTCGAGAACGATTAGTCATGCGGCAATGTTGCAGTTTACATTTTGTTTTTACCGCAATATTGTGAGTAAGTTGAGTATGGCGCGAGTTATGATGATGACGCGGTTAGGCAAAGTTCACATTTTCCAACACGAGTGTATTATTTATTTCTCAAAATTAACAATCAATTTGTAGGTGGAAGGTTGAATTTTAATTAAATACAGACATGCAATGGAATGTTTTATGTTATGCCGCCACGGGCAGATCAGACATTCATATTCGTTCCAGTTTAGAATTCCAAAGATTCAAGTAATTTGTATCAAATTGCTATGGACATAAGCGACTGTCGGCAATTAGAGAATCTAGCTTAACACGATTCTTGTCTGAGTTAAGAACTGGGTGGTAAGAAATATTGCAAGGTTTACCTTAGACTATTTAAGTTGGTTGTTAACTATAGGCAGAGAATAAAAAAAAATCAGATTGTGGGTAATTTGGCTACCATGTGCGCTCCTACCTTGAGAAAAAACACGACATTAATTATTATTCATTGACAAGATATAAGTGTCTTTTATACGGTTTTTGTTTTATCAGGTTTTTAGTGGTCGAAATATAGATTGTTTATTTGTTGGTTTTTTTTTCTTTAATGAGTGCTGTTTTTGAACAGTTTTATCTCGCTTATAAGATAATTTACATTTTAATTGCAATTTCATAACAAGTAGTTTGACATGAATCCAAATGAATTCCTTTACTCAACTCAAGTTGTTGCACTTTGGGGCACACAGAAACAGAAGCTAACACGACTTTTAGAAGTCATTTGTCGTAATTAAGCAGACAATACAATGGATTTTTTTTGTTTGCATTATGATAAATTGTATGCAAATTGCCGTTCGAACTCATATCAAGATGTTAACGAAGTGCGGGGTGTCAAAACAAAGTGTGGTTTAGGCCCCTATTGTCAGTGTCGATAGTTGATCGTTGATCGACAACTGTGATTGTCGATTGCGATTGATATTTGTCGCTTTATTTGAAAGTCGCTTGTATTCGATTACAAATGTCTGGTCGATGCTTTCTCTTGGAAGTGAAAAAAATTTGTGCGTACGAATAGCTAAAATCAATCGGCAATCACAATAAGGCCCTTAATTTTGGAGTTCTTTTAGTGTGTTATTTTTTCAAAACTGATAACTGCAAAAATACAAATTAAATTTGAATATGTTTTATTAGAACAACAAAGCTTTAGCGTCTTTGATAACTTTTGATTCATTTTAAATATTTACCAATTTTATATCGTGCGTTATTTTTGTTTGTTTGTAATATGTAAGTAATTCCTCATAAACTCTGTCCAACCGGTTCACCGGATTCAGTTAGAAAACTGCGGCTGCAGTCATAGTCAGTGCGATATTTGCGTTTTGGCATTTGGAAAATACTAAAAAAAAGCCATGACATTTGCTTGTCATATAACGCAGTTGTTTTGACGTTTATTGTTCACTTTTCGATCCAAAAATTTGAGAGCAACAATAATTGGAGATCTACTTCTTTCATCATATTCTCAGTACATACTCGTATGTATGTATACACAATATAATACCCCTCTACAAAATTTGTTGGCGCCACCGTTATCGTACTCGTGTCGGATCAAATTCCAACGGCTTAATTGATGCTCTCAGATGTTTGTCAGAGGTTTGCGAGAGATGGCGCAGTATAAACACCTTAAGATGTAATTTATTTTTTCCCGGGGACTGAAAATGAAACCCTTTGCTTATTAGTGCACTAGCCACTGAGCTACTTCGGCTAAGCGTATAGAATTACTTTGCTAAATTGCTTCCCTAAATTTTAGGGTGTTGATATTCAGCCGTCGTATGGAACACAACTACATAACGAAATGTCAAAGTTTATATTGCGTCAAATTGGGGTATGTGACTTGCTTCGCTCGCGGCAAGGGCTTTTAATGCCAGTATATAATTTTCGAACATAATGCTGAACGTTTAGGACCCAATTTGTATGTTTATTAACAGTTTTTAATGAAAATATGATTACGTTACGTTGATTACGTAGCCGTGTCCCGAACATCGGTAAACTTCAGTCAGTACAAAATCAACACCCAAATAGACATAGGAATATTTTTGTATGGAATTTTTAAAAAAGTTTGGAGATATTCGAATCAAGCCACCTCACATCGGGTGCCTTTTTGCATCTGCTGATGTAGTAGTGGGAAACTCTTTCCTCTTTTTGGTCAGTGGCAGAGTACTGCTGTCCCTTGCCAGCGCCCGAACCTGCGCAGCTCGCGTCACAAGATCCCAGGTTCGATCCCCGGAAAAACACAAATTACATCTTAAGGTTTTTTCTACTGCGCCACCTCTCGCGAACGTCTGACAAACATCCGAGAGTATGACTGTCCTGAAAAAGCTTCTCAATTCAGCCGTTCGGACTCGGCATTAAATTGTAGGTCCCTTCCATTCGTCCCAAAAATAGAAACTCACACAAACGAATGCTTGCGAGAAGCTAGGCCTTGGGTGTCTACCGCCTGTTGCGACACCTATTTATTTATTTATTACAACATATTGGCCACTCCTTCTATGGGACTGAAACGTCAAATGTACCAAAATTTCTATTGATGCTGGACCAGCAATGCAATATGCTCTTAAATAAACTGAAATAAAACAGAAACCTTTTTCGTTCTGTATCTACTAAATTCTGGTTCTGTTTACGTTGTTCGGTCAGCTACACAAAACTAAAACAGATCCAGAAAAACATGGCTGCCGTCTATTCTGTTAAACGCTATCATGAAATTATGTGGCGGCAACAGAAACGATCAATATAGACTTGTTTACATTCTGTCATCAAACAGCCATTTTTTGTTGCTAAATTCTGTTGATGAAAATAAAATTGTCTGTTCCTAATTCTGCTTCTGTTGCAAATGTATATGGGATTCTATTTCTGTTCTTTGTTACTTGGTACCTACCTTAAGGGCTATTATGGATGATTACTCCTCAAACTGTTAGATCTATTCATTCTTTTAAAACTAACAGCACAATCCTGCGCTATAAATGCTTAATGTTGCATTATTTCTTACTTCCTAATCTTCTCAAATAATACATTTTCTTCATAACACACCACTTAACAATTTATTATTAAACTCATTTAAATGCAATTAAGACAGAGTCACTGAATCACTTAACCGCACTAGCAATTTATGTCACAGTCAAGTTCACCACGTCGAACAATGTGTTACCTTGTTACACTCAAAGATGTCGGTTTATATAGACACATTGCTCAATGATAATGCATGCTGTATTGCTGTCCGTCACCGTGACATACCTTTAGTACAGTCTGAATTATAAATTTGTCAACGATTACTCGAAATTAGGCTGCATAATTGCAATAATATAGCTCAAAAAGTGAACATAATTCTTAGGAAAATTATGGGTTACGCACACACTCTAATGTCATTCAATTGATTACGAAAATAGACATTCTCCAATTCACGGCGTAATAAATTACAAAAGAAAAAAACACCTCATTGAGAAACCTCCTGTAGTGCATTTCAAATATGTATCGCCTTTTAGTGGTGGCCATAAATTTATTTATATTTCCCACATGTTGTGTTTGCTTTACTGAATGAACATTGAACATCCAATAAAACTCACCCACAAAATGGTTACAAAGTGATTTCGATTTAAATCAAACAAACCGAATTGAAAATTTTCCAATTGGTGTAAGATCTAAGATCACGATCGACTTTTGGCAAAAATGTTGCTTACTTAGCGTAGGTATATCCATAAGTATAACAAATTCTCATTGCAATATACATATGTAATTAATTTTATTATAATTTAAAATAAAAAAAAAATGCGCAAACCCATATCGCACCATATCTTTATACTCCAGTGGTGCTACGAAATCAATTTTCCGCTTGAAAATTTGATTTTCCCTCGTAACCTAGATTGGTCGTGAGGTAACAACACACGGACATGGTTGCGGTGCGGAATTGAACCTAGAATTGTGGTCAACCATGAGAGGCAAGAAACATGTGTTGATTAAATGGTTTGGACGATGCGGTGGGCTTGTGGTGTTGCATTCACTGAACATGATTACCCTTCGAAATTAATCAAGTTTTTTTATTACATTGGAAGCAAACAAAACTTAATTGACAAACATTACAATTTTGTAGGTTAGTTTTCCGGGTTGGCAAAGCAGATTAGGGCCTACTTTAAGACACTTAAGGACAATTTACATGAAACCGAATGAACGAATTGACGAAATGCGAATATGTAATCCACTTTTGATGGATTATATTTAATTATTTCATCAAAATGTATTAAGAAAAGAGGGTTAAAAAGAATTTAAAATAATCATGTGAATAGTCCGTTAGGTTTTGTGAACTCATTAATGTCCTTCAATATTGGTTTTAACTGCATTAACTATGGGATGGCTAATCGTCACCCTACTTTTTGTTTTTACTCGACGCTGTCCAGCCGTCCTGATATCCGTAGGAACCTGTAAAGATTGAATAGTGACACATCCGAAACTTTTTGAATAACTTGGACGCTTCTGGATTACCAATCGAAAACGACATTAGTTTTCAAATGCTTAATTCCCCATGAGTGCGGTATCTTTTTGGGCGGCTCTTCATCAAAGCGGCCTACTCTACATAAGTCGTCTCGTCATCCTTGAGTTTTAAGCTTAGTACGCACGCTGCTAGAGCTAAAGCCCAGTATCCTGCTCGCGCTAAATTTCATCTAGAATACAAAAATGTCTACAGAGATAAAATTTAGCGAGGCAGTTTACCAAAGCAGTATTCTGTTCCGCACGCTAAATTCTTATTTTCATATATATGGGACACACTCATTGTCAGTGGAGTATAACAATATTGTGTGTTATACGTACTACGTACAATTTTGTTATACTCGGCCAAGAAAATTTCTCCACTTATTTAGCTCACGAAAGAATTGTCTGGTACATTAAATCGGCGATAAATTTTGACTTTTTCGAAACAAATCAAATTCTGAATCAACTATTTCATGGAATACTTGAAAATCGATGTTAGTGAATAGGAAAAAAGTGAAAAAATAACAAAAATGAAAATACATGTGGCAATCAAATATGGGTGTGTGTCCTATCTATATATCCTGTACAACGAATTTAGCGAGTATTTATCTGTACTGTGGAGAGAAGTGCGGTTGCTAAAATTTAGCGCGAGCAGGATGCTGGGCTTAAATTTTTCCTCCCATACAAAATTCCCTCCAAAATTTAGCTGAGCTAAATTTAAGCGAATCCATTTAGCCGATTAGTATGCTTCTTCAGCTTAAAGCCCAGTATCCTGCTCGCGCTAAATTTTAGCGACCGCACTTCTCTCCACAGCACAGATAAAATGCTCGCTAAATTCGTTGTACAGGATATATAGGACACACATCCATATTTTGTTGCCACATGTGTTTTGATTTTTGTTATTTGTTCACTTTTTTCCTATTCACTAACATCGATTTTCAAGTATTCCATGAAATAGTTGATTCAGAATTTGTTTTGTTTCGGAAAAGTCAAAATTTATCGCCGATTTTAATGTACCAGACAATTCTTTCGTGAGCTAAATCAGTGGAGACATTTTCTTGGCCGAGTATAACAAAATTGTACGTAGTACGTATAACACACAATATTGTTATACCCGACTGACATAGTGTGTGTCCCATCTATATGAAAATAAGAATTTAGCGTGCGGAACAGGATACTGCTTTGCTAAGCTGCCTCGCTAAATTTTATCTCTGTAGATATTTTTGTATGGGAGCTAAAATTTAGCGCGAGCAGGATACTGGGCTTAAAAATCAAATGTTCATTACAGACTGTAGTGTCAATTTTAGCGTGCCCAAATTGTTTGGCACAATTTCTCGAGCTTAAGTTTGACACACTCTGTTGTGTTTTTGTGTTGCGGAAAAGTAATTAAGGATGAGTTTTTCCAATGAATACCTCTGTGAGGAGTCCTTTAAAAGTAAACAATTTGAAATCAGAGAATAGCAGACATGGAAAAAAAGAAAGCGCAACGAAAATATAACATTTTTTCGCGTCTATGCATATTTGAAGGAAGCAGCGTACTAAGCTTACCCATAAACTAATTACAAATGTACAGATTCCGATATATCGACGCAAGAAATACACTCTTTTTTAGATTCATTTTTGAAGAATTTTATTCGGCCTTAGTTGGAGTACAACACTCATATCTGGTCAACTGCGTCGAAAGCAATTAAACTCATGGACCCAAAAAAAATGTGGGCGTTTCAAAATACCTTGGGGCAAACTGTAAAAAAAATTGGTATCTACATATTTTGCCTGGAAGACTTTGTCCTTTGTGCTTCTCTTAAAATATGTATATAGCGTAATCAAAACAACATTTTAGCGTCATAAAAAATAACGTTGGTTGAATTGTTACGAATGACATTTTTGACATATTTTGTGAAGAATACAACTTTCATTTCCATCGAGATCTTTTTTAAAAGTGGGTAGATGTTAACCTTCACTGCTATATGCAAACAATACAAGAAAGGACAGGCAATATAACTCGCACAATGTTATAATAGCAAACTCGTTATAATAGATTAACGAATACATAAAAGTATTATTGTGCTATATTATATAAAGCGTTAAAACATGGTTAAGAAGAAGCTTCGAAAACGTGGTTTATATCCATGTAATAATTATTCTAACTGCACTATACTATACTGCAGGCCGAGTAAAAATTATTCAAAATGCCTGCGGCTTATTCAACACCTGTCCAAGAAGCATTAAACTAATCGATATGGCTCGTTCATTATTCAAATTTGTTTATAAAAAAATGCTTGATTGAATTAGTATGCATTTATGCATTTTGTTTAACAGATGTGGGTATATTCTCTGTTTTTATTGTGCAGGTTCTTACCTTAGTACATAATGGCATCACTAGAACTTCGAAATTCCGTCACATAATTGCGAAATCAATTGAAATATACACTTGGCAACATAACTACAACGAAATTAATATGTACAAACTACCAAGTTTTTTAAGAGAGCAATCATTGAAATATAAAATTACATAATCAGACACCTACCTATTTCATTGTTCTCTATATCGCCCCATAATTCAAAATAGTTGCATAACAATAGAGAATCACTGAGCGGACTTTATATATTTTTCTAGACGCATCACTTTCGCCAAAATAAATCCAATTAATATTTAAATATACAATGCCCAATAAAACTTCTAAAAAATACCAAAATGTTTTTTTACAAAGGCTTACATATTAGCCATTGACCGCTAGAAGTCGTCGAGCACATAATATCCCTGATAGAGGAACGCTGCAAAGTGACATTTATATTGATTACCTATTTAGTATTTTTTGTGACAATTTGATTGCCTCATTGTGACAGTCTGCTTAGATTTTTCATAGATTTGTTTTTGCATATCATTTTTTTTTATCTATCAGTTAATTTCCGCTGGATCGAAAAATTCCCCTGAAAATGATTTTTCACAATAGGTCTGTTCCTTTACTTTTAAATCTTACGAATTTTTACTAATATTACGAATTTTAACGCATTTTTACTCAATGTCGTTCCCTAACTTGAAAAATTCGTAAAAGACAGTGGCATCGAGAGCGATATTACCCCTCCATTGAATCTTACTAGTTTTTACTCAACAAATTTCTTTGAGTAAGAATTGAAACAACTGTCAGTCGCCTGAAAATCGACAGTTAATTTGAAACGCATGTAACGACTATTTGCATTTGTCTTTTGAATTCCTGCGATATGAGAAACAAATTGGTATGAAAATGGTATCAGAAGGCGGGAAAATAATGTAGCTTTTTTCTCTTCTCGAATGCATGTAGTTCAGTCTGTAAAAACTCTTCCACATACTTGGATTAATACTCACATCCAATTTATGGAAAAACAAAATGCATCTGTCATTTTTCATAGTTACTACAAAAGCGTGTCCTAACTAACGTTTTCGTAAGTTTTTCTCTTTGAGAGAGACTTCATTCCCACCATTGCCATTTTGACAGTCTTTTCCATTTTTACTACAAAAGTAAAGGAACAGACCTAATATGTTGTAGAGCTCTAGCACAAATGCTGAAATGTCAGTTTTTTTATACTATAGAAGTATAGAGTTTGACATGCCGCTAGTGGCTAGTTATCTAGCGGTCAATGGAACTCGGCCATTTTCAAGAAGCTTCCAAATAACGCGCTGTCTCCACTTGCAAAAAATACATAGTATGCGATAAAGCATGCCTTTATTATCTCAAGTGGAGACTGGAGACCATGTTTCAAGCAGTTATGTTTCCATAGCTTGCAATAGAAAGCATGCTTTTCTCGCATAACCATCTATCGCATACTTAAAACACAAGAATAGCTGTCATTTTGCTGTCAATTCTTTTGTTAAATCAAGTGGGCTGTTTATATCTGTTCAATTTTAACTCCGTTTGATTTGTTTTTGATTTGATTTTCAAGTGATTTGTGCTTTTTATTTTTTATTGTTTTTCTGTTTCAAAATGACAGAATAAAAAATAAGTCATGAGGAAGTCTTAGAACTAATTATTATTCCCAATTTCAATGGCTGTGGAATTACAGGCGTTTTAAAGCTTTAACGTAGTGATGCTCTCTATGTATTGCTTCGTTGACATTCTCATGTTCACACTAAAAAAAGTATGCGTCTTTGAAATGCTCACCAAACAAAATTTGACAGCTGCTTTGCCTCTGCTAGGTATGTGTTTTTTTCGTTTGATTTTTTTCTGCTATGAATTGTAAGTGCAGACAGCGTGTAATGTAATAAAAAGAAGTAAATCTTGTAATTTTGTAAGAAATAATTATTAACTTTGGAAAACTCTAGCATAAACTGATTAATGTTATGCGGTTTTTAAATAGCATACAAGCTAAATAAATTTAAACTAATCTTATCTAATCTACCTTCAAGTTTAAAATTTAGAGAAAAATCGAATGCACCGAGCTGTCAGTACAGGTTTTTCTTAACGTTAAGTATCTTTTAACATTTTAAATAAATTTAACAAGCGATTTGTCTGCATGACTTTGAATATTTAAAATCTAGTGTCTCCGCACGTCCCTCAATGTGGCATTGTAAATTTAATTGTTTTCCTATTTTTTTTATTGTCACATTGTAGACCATTGTCAGCGAATGCATTCTCCTCGTTGGTGTATTCAATTCGTGTTTACCGAGAAGATAATCTCTGGTAGTTCACCTTTACAAATGGATACCCCATGTTATGAGAGTTATGAATTATTATTCCAACCGATTTTGATCGCGTGCTACCAATTCACAGACAGTCACTTTGTTTTGGCTGTTTTGTGGGTTTGTTTCTGTCTGGTTACATGTGTGGTATCTAGTATAATCGTCTTGTTAAAATAATTATTTTATTACTGCAGCAGAGACATAATCGCATTCGGCTTGCATTGACCCAATTCAAATCAATTATTGAAACTAGTGGAAATAATAACCAGTTAATTTGGTATACTCTATGCAGAAATCAGACAAAGCCCAATTAATTGGCACTTTGTATAATTAATGTTGCTGTACCAATTAACACCTTCTCCGGTTATAATAGCTTAATAAATAGACAAACAAAATATGAGTTCCATCAGATCTCAGTCACGATTTTCGACACTCTTCCACAGCTAATTTTCACTTTGCCACATACAAAATTCGTGGCTGGAAAGTAAGACGCTTTCGTCTCTATATAGATAAGATAGAGAAATAATCCTGTAGATACAAGACCTTATAACACAGGAGTCAACTGATTAATCCACACTGATTATTATCGCAGCAATTTAAACATTCAAAGGTCTTTGCAACTTAATACCGAATCGATTTGCAATGAAACAGCGCATGCACTGCACAGCCAGAAAGACTTCCTTACGTTGCACTCGGACTCAAGTATGTCTTTTACTTTGAGAGGCAATCATCAGTATATGGCTTGCAGCAGCGACTACACAGTACACAGTCAAATGTAGGCCAGTAGAATGGGGTGCACTTATCTTAATACTGCTGTCCTCCCATGGGTCTGGCAAATAGTGGATTCTCTATATCTTTACAGGTCGTCAAGTGGCAGAGCACGAGATTTGCCATAACAGAGGTTTCAGAGTTGAAATGATGGTCGCCGAGATCACGATTATCTGGCATGACTCTGCAGGGAAATCTAGTTACAGCCAGGTTAGATTGAACACGATCGTCTAAACCACACACAGATAGTAGTTCATTATTTCATTTTCTTTATCAAATCGTTAGTTTTACATATGCAAAGTGAGTTTTTTTTCCGTTTGCGCTTTTCCTTGAATTGAAAATGTCAAAATAGAATTGTTACAGTTTTAAACATTTCACCGTAAATTGAGGGATAATTTATACCAATCATTTGACAGCCGCTTGAGTGACAGTGATGATTGAATTATGTAGGTAATAAAATTGAGGTAGATAGATGGTATGCTTGTATTCATGAAAGATGTGTACAAAGCAATACAGAGACAGAACAATGAGTTTAAAAATCACCTATAAATTCAGCAGGAATTGCTTAGAATAACTTTTTCATTAAAATTTTTTTTTCTACAACGTCGAAGTTGTAGAATGAGTACGGAATATCGTTTACTATTATTTTGAAGACCGGAGTGACTATTCGGACGTTGATTTTGTACTGACTGACGTTCACCGATGTTCGGGTTCGGGACACAGCTACGTAATCAACGTAACGTTACCATATTTTCATTAAAAATTGTTTATAAAGATAAAAGTTGGGCACTAAACGTAATGTCCGAAAATGATATAGGCCCTTATTGTGATTGTCGATCAGCGATCGTCACGACAATTGTCGATTGCGTCGATTGATTTTAGCTATTACACTCAAATTTTTTTCACTTCCAAGAGAAATCATCGACCAGACATTTGTAATCGACTACCAAGGTATATAGAAATACAGTACTACCTACCTCGATAATGTGAACTAATTAAAACATGGGCAGTTCACATTTTCGAGGGGTTCACATTTCTGGATACGAACAAATTCGTTGCATTTCATGCTTTTTGGAATGATCTCTGACTTGATTTTTGAAAAATAAAATAGAAGACACAAAAATATAGTAATTTAACTTAAAAAAAACTAAACTTAATGATTTTTCAGACGGGACGTACAGTTAAACCCAAATAGGGGTAAATTATAAAATAAAAGTTCACATATTCGAGGATCAGGAATTGATTTTGAGTTCACATTTTAGAGTATGTAATGCTAACTTTTTCCGGTTTTCCCGTTAAAATTTTTGGATAATTCACATTTTCGAGGTTCATATTATCGAGTATCAAGAACTCGTTTTGAGTTCACATTTTAGAGTATGCAATGCTAACTTTTTCCAGTTCACATTTTTGGATAATTCACATTTTCGAGGTTCACATTATCGAGGTAGTACTGTACATGGTATGATATTGCGCATGTTTGTTTGCATCTCTCACTTCAAAGTGACGTCACCAGACGACAAAACATAGGGAACCGATAATAATTTATTTAATTTGTTAACTATTCTATTACACTGAAAACAGCACACAAAACATTATTCTTATTAAAAATGAAACAGAAAACTACCCGTATTATCACAGAAACGTTAAAATCGTTGTCGTCAAGTGACGTACATGCGCAGAAAAAACGAAAAATTAATCGCGGAATATCATACCTTGTAGTTCTATATACCTTGATCGACTACAAGCGACTGTCAAATCGACAAATATCAATCGCAATCGACAATCACAGTTGTCGATCGATCGACAGTTGTCGCTCAAAGATCAAATATCGACACTCACAATAGGGGCCATACTGTAGTTAAAGCCTTTGCCGTGAGCGAAACGAACCACATACCATCCCGAACGATGGCCGAATACCAACACGCAACAGACCTTTTAAAAAGCTGTTGGTATTCGCCGTTAGTTAGAGGCACGCCTTCGAGAAATGACTACGTAACGAAATGTCAGACAGAGCGACGTAAGTGTCATTATACTAAAAGGTTTATACGTCAAAAGTTGCAGTGGGTGGCACGTTTCGCTCGCGACGCGACGAAGGCTTTAAACTACAGTATATCATTTTCGGACATCTCCCTCCCAAAGACTTACGTATGTCAGTTATACTTTATACGGGCATCGGACTTTGTTTCTATTATAGGAAGACCCAGCGACTTAAGATTAAGCATAGCATAGCCTACAGCCCCGCTATAGCGAATGTACTCATTGCCTCAGTTTTAAGGTTGGTAGCTTTGAACATTCAGAAGGAAATAAAATTGCTTTAAAAAGAGTGTGTCATAAGGCTCTGTACGAGGACCTGTACTTTTCTAATTCATACATTCTTTCCATTTGTACTTAAAGCAGTGCTGAAAGCATTTTCTGGTGATGTAGATTCTGTGCAGGGCTAAGATTTCAGATCCAATCAGAAATATTATAATTAATTTTGAAACACAAATGCACTCTTTTTTTTGTAAGAGCGAATATGTATTTAAAAACAAAATTTGAAATTTTCTATAAAACTAATTTTGTATTACATTTTTCATTACAGTTAATTGTCCTTTTCTCCATCTGCATGTCAGCTGTTTTAGTGTCGGGACAATTTTTCGGCACCTTTAATAGAAGATTTGCCAATGACATATTTAGTAACTCGGCAGTGAGAGATTCCAGACAAGACAGAGGTTAGTATTCGAATTTTATTAATGATTAATTTGACTTTGATTTTTGTCTGCATACAATTAAATTCATTAATAAATAAATGTTCTTATTTTGTCATAGGACCAGTTGTGTTCCCTCCACCCCCGGCAGATGGACCTATCGAATCCAGTGGGGTTGTTGTAGGCGCTTCGGGATTTGGTTTCGTGCCACCATCCCAAAGTAATAAACGCTTTTAAGATTATACCAACGCATTAACTGTATATATATAATATATATATAAACAAAATGAATATCCTCACTATTTTTTAAGCACATAAAGTCGTTTACATGCACATGTATATAAATATGCACGATTACACCAATAGTCAGCTTTCTATATTCCCCTCTAACATACATATAAACAAATCAAAATACTTTTATAAATAATTGTTTGTTTCTTTTGCCTAATGCCTTTATTATACCGTTTTTTTTTTTTTGCTTTCACAATATTTAAAAAAAAATATCAATACAAACAAGGAAAATTTCGAAGAAATAGATCTAGAATTACATCCCTACGAAGACGATTTGTCTAAGAATTTATTATAAACAAAGTATTTTTGAGTACGGTACGTGACTGAATGAAATAAAACCAATTTGCACTTAATTTACATAATTTTAAATATTAATAGAATATGTTTTATACAAAACGTACACACACTCTCGCAAATAGCAGACTCAACGAATAATATATTGTGTTAATAGTGGAGTAGCTACCTACATTCGACAACACTACTGATAAACGCATACATCTTTACATGACAGACATATCTGGACATTTTTGTTTTCCTAATTTTAATTTTTATTTATTCTTTTTTTATTTTGTTTTATATACGTTTTCATTTAAAACTGCACTGTATCATTTTCCAAAACTGACAATTATTAAAGTTATTTAAAAAAGGTTTTTTTTTTCATTTTTAGTTGTACACATTTTTTATTTTTGTTTTATCCCAATAAATATAAAATATTTTTGTATTTAATTACATTTTTGAAGGGTTTTTGTTTTTTTTGTTTTTTTTTTTGTGTTCCCATATTAATCTTGTGGTTTGTATATGTATATAAAATGGAATGTGGTTTTTGTACCTATAGTAGCCAATTGGAAACTAATCCCTAATCTATAGTAATGAATATAATTTCTCTATGGAAACTAATATTACATGGGTAATGTGTTATATTATACTCGTACGTTTATCCATAATTTGAAGCGATCACGTAAGTATGTATAGTGTATATTATGTATGTACGACGTACGTTTAAAAAAATATATTAAAATCTAACAATTAATAAACTTTAATCAGTATTTTACAGCAAATCTTCTAGGCATCGGCCGATTTAGTTCTAGGTGAAGCAGTGACTCATCTAACAAGCCTCTTCAGTTAGGCCGGTCGTTATCCAACTGCCTCTAGTTAACACTTTATTGTTTTGTGGTCTACTCTACTGCTCGAAGTGTTGACATCCATTCGCTCTACATGTCTATTGACACAACCATCTTAAAGCGTCCAATGCGTTTTTTTTTTTTTGACAAATTCGATAGGTCATATCCTCCTTAAGGCACCAAGAGTGACAAAGAACAGAAACTGAAATAGAACAGAAATATTTTTCGTTATGTAGTAAATTCTGGTTTCGTTTACGTTGCTCGCTCAGTTACACAAAACTGAAACAGATCCAGAAAAACATGGCTGCGGTCTATTCTGTCAAACGCTACAGTTTTTTTTCGTCTAGTAGTCGAATTTGCAACTCAAACTACTTAAAGCAGGCAGCCAGATGACAGATACAGAAATATGCAAACAAAAAAGAACCTCCCTGGTCCCTGCCACGATAAATTGGCATTTCTGTCGCTGGCTGCAAAATAAACAGTCAATATAGACTTGTTTACGTTCTGTCACACATTTTTCTGTGGCATATACTGGTGTTCAAAAAAAATATGTTCTGTTCCTAATGCTGTTTCTGTTGCAAATGTATGGTATTCTGTTTCTGTCCTTTGTCACTTGGCGGTGCTTTTAGTTCCAAAGAAACAGTGATATGTAAGGCAGAACCTAGGTAGACAAAGCCCCTTACTATCTCAAAGTTACAGATGTCTATTGTGACGTTCTTTCTGATTCGTTGGTTACCGAAGGCGTTCCAGAATCTAGTTTAGTAAGTCTGACAGCTCTATAACTTCATGTTGCTGAGTTTTCATTGGGTTAGACTGGTCATGTGAATAGTTTTCTCAGTTGAAGACTATGTCCTCAACATTGACAAATCAAGACAAGAATTTCTCGACTACTACTAAGTTGACGTCTATTTGTGTCAACATGTGTTTGAAGAACTCAGTTTTGACATTTCTATTTCTATTGGGTTATTGGGGAGTATGGTAAAGTTTGTCATTTCGACTGCTCTGACGTGTAGAGCACCAATCAGAAACTCGGAACCCAGGAAAGAAAAAAATACAATAATTGGCAATAAGTGGCATATACCGACAATTCAAGTTATGACGATTTCCATTGGGCTTTTACCGTTTTGCTCTCAGATCTCAGATTTTCCTGCCCAATGGAACATGAAATGAGATCACTTCTTTTGGCGTTTGTGTTGGTGTGTTATTTGACATTCAGCTATTTTATAAATTGCAAATAGTGTTTTCAAATGTCACTTCTTTTTGGTATTACTGCACATATGTGCGAATCTCGCTTTCGAATTGTGATTCGCAAAAGTGCTCTGAATCTGAAAAATGTGTATTTTTTTTTCTGCCCAATGGAAAACGAAATTGACAAACATCTAATTTCTAGAGCAGAAAAACTGCTCTGAATCTGAAAAAAGTGGTTTTTCTTGCCCAATGGAAATCGACATTAGTTTTTGCAATAGTCAAGTCGACTTACGATGACTAGATTCTTAAATGCGGCCATTCTTTTTGATGACAGCATTTATTTATTTATTTAATTTTTTTGATTTGTGTTTTTTTTTTAAATAAGGGGATTCCAAATACTGGAGCACTCAGACCAATCCCGGTCCATTGTTCTACTAAGCAGAAACCCCTTTTTTGTCTAGTGGTGGGAGAAACTCTGATGTAATTCGTTTCTCTTTTATGATATAGGTTAGGTGGCAGAGTATCGCTCTTCCCCGACGAGGCTCGAACCTGCGCCGCTCGGGATACTAGCAATGACTTTATCCATTACACCATTGCTGCCCTCATTGGTGACAGCATAGTACTAGCCGTTTTTTATTATCAGCTATGATCCATATAGATCATCGATTTACATGCACTTACAACAACAATATGTGATCCAGCTTTTCATCGAGATCACGAATCATGATCTGATAATTAATTCAGCTATTTTTCGCTGTTGTTTCGTGGCGTTGTTTATTTCATTCTTAAATGTTTGTGCCCCTGTAAATTATAGCCACACAATAATGTTGCCTGACCAAAATATGAAACACTATTAATAACACAAAACATCAATTAGCATATTTTCATATTCGAATAATTTACTACTGCGACTTTTGAGATGTTTTTTCTACGTAATATAAAACACAAAAATTAGCAGTCAAATACTGTTAATATGTTGCATATTTGAACATAACATTTGAACATAGTTTCTCAAAAAAAAATATTGAATGCAACATGTATGCAGATTTGTATTCATATGGTAACAACCCCGACACAACAAGCGAAATGTCAAACTCAAATATGAGCAAGTGCAATGGAGAAATCATCGCATTGTGACGTCACATTGTACCGTGTGGCTGCAAGATGGCTGGTGGCAATACGAAAGATGACATACCTGTATTGTCTGTTATGTGTTGAAAACAACTGTTGCCACAACTTAAAAATACAAATTTTCAATGATCCAGTTTGTTTTATTTTCATGATCTGATCCGGATCAAATCACGCTGATAATAAAAAAACGGCTACTATTAGGATTTGCCCATTTTAACCGATAGAACCTATTTTAACCGCTTCCATTTCTAAACTCACACATGCCAAGTGACAACTTGCTGTGTTCTACCAATTATATCAGTATCTTCGATGTTTGGAAGTCAATGGACTTTTAAAAGATCATACCTTTACTATTGTCCTGCGAGTTTCACACAATCCTTTCAAGTGTGTTAAAGAAATCACATCAACAGGGCATCCCTTGTCTGCATCTTTTTCGGCATCAAAGGTCGTCTCGGTTAGGTTGTTATCGACGAACCGTTGTCAAACCTCGGAAGATACTTCTTAAACAATTTAAAGAAGTTAGGTTCCTTGAACAGAATTGAGGGAACTTTTAGGTTCTTTAGGAAAATAAAGTTTATGGGAGAATTGTTTTAGGCTTCTAACAGTTAAGGGATTGCAATAGGCTGGTAATATGGAGCCTATTGCTGAGTGATGAACTCATAAACCTCAACAACCTAACCTTATCCAATCCCAAGATATTATATTATTATTCCTTGTTGTGCGCACCTGTACAACACTTGGGCAGGTTAATCCATTTGCTGTGACTTCATGGAAACATATCCAAATAAATAAATACACATTCATAGAAGTTTAGACACCTGTATGTTGCCTTTTTCTTTTTTCTGAAGTTCTTACATAATAAGCAGGTGTTTTCTTTGTTTTCATAATGACATCCAGTCATGTCTAATGCATTTCTGATTAACTCACTTTTTTACTTTCACAAAATTTGGATACAGAGCCATAAATCAGATACCTCCTGCAATTACTTCGAGAAATTCCAGCCAAATCCTTACGGGCGCAAGCAGCCCCACTATAGCAATTGCGGCCAGAAGGGCACGCGATCAGTTACATAACCTCATCCCGCCGTGTTCCTATTTTCTTGTGGTCTACCAGTGCGGGTAACAAAGGCAGGCGGACGCACATTGCCTCTGAATCCGAAGTTAACTATATGGCAAAGAAAATTGTGTAACATATTTCATTTCACCCACCGCGCCGATAACAGAATAAATATACCAACCATACATAGTTCGTATATACACCGTTAGAGGCTTACCGCATTTCTGGCGATTTGTTTCGCGAACGTGCCTCATTTTTTCCTTCTTTACGACACTTGTATATCGATACGTATCTGCAGACTGCAGTTTGAACAATGGTGATGCATCACTGCACAAGTGGGTAAATTGTTCAAATTTAATTTCTAGTGGCATTCTCTCCAACGCAGAAGAGTGAAATACAATAAATTACTTAATTAAATTTGCCAGGGCTTGGGATTGGGAGTGCATATACATAGTCTGAAGTTGTGCTGCATTGGTAATCAAGCAAGGTCGTCGTCGTTCGTTGGTATGTTTCTTGAACAATGTTTGTTTAATTGCTGGACAGACAGCCATGGTACCAATTTATTCGCTACTCACTTACGTGCTGTTCGAATGAGTGTAATTAAATGTTTACGTCTGCTGACAGACCTTGTGATTTGAACAATGCGTGTGATATGGCAGCGATTACCTATGATTAATATAGTGTTTTTTTTTAATGGAATTATCACACATTAGTTGCGGGTGTTAATTGCTTTACGGTTTGTTAAACTGACAAATAACTTGCTTGTCTTTTTCGGGTTTTCTCTCCGTTAGGGTGCATGCCATCGTATCCGTGCCGTATGTGAGTTTTAGTAACGACTAACGAGTGTAGGTATATTCCACATCCCCTAGTAGAGTCGAGTTGACGAACGATTCGATTTAACAAGTCGATTCACAATTCAACCTCATCTAATTTTCGAATGAATATCAGATACACAAACCTAGCAACTTTCAAATCGATTTCATTATCGACTGTAGTTTTTTGTTGTCAGAGTCAGCTTATGAAAAATGAATTTGTGAAAACAGTAATAATGGAAGTGTAGTAACAAACCTCTATTTAAACAAATTGCGAATCTTAATCCAATATATCTTAAGCAATACTATACATTTCTTAAAATATTGCAAGAAATGTAAGCAAAAGTGGCAAGCAATAACTTCATTACCGACATTAGAGGAGCTTTTGAAACTATAGTCAGTGACGTCAGCAAGGAGGTAACAGACGCACTTCAATAAAACAAATAGTTAATGCGGAATCGGATATTTGAAATGGAATGAAATGTAGAAACGGATTATTGGATTTTCGAACGATTCACTTGCTCACATACTTCCAAAATGTATTTTCCTCAATCACGAATTTTGATATAGCCATAATAAAAGGTTCGTTCGGGTACTTTTTTGCAAACGTAAAATTATTAAAACTTTGCTAAGAAACTGTGCGAATGCGACCACGTACTGAGTAAATTGAAAAAAATGAGAGAGAAATCCATTTCCCCTCTTTTCATTTTTTCGTAATTTTCTACTCGCGGAATTTCGACTTACTGAAAAATGAAAAAATGAAAACTGTCATCTAAGTGGCAGTTTGAAAAAGTTTGAAAGTTTGAAAAATAAAACTCTTTTTATTTTCGTCTTCGACGATGTCGGAGGAAGAAATTGTAATTGAATGTTCTCCTAGAATATATTAGCGCATTCAAAATGGTAGGTTTAATAGGTATTTTAGCTTATAAAAAATTCAAATCCAACTTATTTTATAGATTCTGCCGTTAACGTTTATTTTTTGAATGTCGAAATGACATTTCTTAAACTTTTTGTAAGAAAACCGGTCAGGTACTTCTCTGGAAATTGAGAGATTTCTCTCTCGATTTTTGAGATTTGACATTTTTTATTTTTCTACGCTGAAAGTACACGAACGAACCTTTAGTTTCAGACGATGAATGCTAACATAATGTGGCTTTTATGTCGAGCAAAAGATAATTCTCGGCTTGAAATTCGCTTGTCTTCTCCAGGACTTGTCTCCGCTATATGTAGAAAGAATTTAGTCAATGGTCGATCTGTGACAGCAAGCAAGTGTGCCCTCCCTCAACTTAAATCATCTTAAGTATCAAATGGGCAAAATCATTTAACACGAACACATTTCTACTGTATCGTCCATCTAAGCGTTTTATTTCCTTCAGATTTAACGACCGAGAGACCACGCTGGTCCATGGCGTTTAGTGTTTTAGAACGTTTTGACACGTTCATCTTATAAAAATTAAAAGTCGGTTGGCAGGCGCATAATTCGGCTGAACATCATCCACCCAGGTATACACACACTACGGAGCCGGAAATTGGAACTTTCGACCGCAAGAGATTGGATAACCGGGCGTGGTTCACTCACAATTAAGAAAAAAACAGAGAACGTTATTTCTTGACACTCGTGGGAGCTAAAGTTTTAAATTTACAACATTGATCAGCATTGTCCTGAGAAGTATGTTTTTAAGTAATACAATTCCTGGGCACGGGCAAAGCCAGGCGAGAACAGCTATAGTACAGTATGAATTATGATGGTTATTATATGCTACAATAAGTATTGGGATATTCCCCAACGGCAGGACGTAGCATAATCTTTTGCAATAAGGCTGATAGTACTCGCAACAACGCTAACGCTTTAGATGTGGCTTTGTCATCAAAGATTGTCTTAAACAAAAATAATTAATCACGTAAGCGATTGGCAATGACAATTTCAAACCATTGTTCTGTTATGTTTTTGTGTTGCGGAAAAGTAAATATGGATAAAGTTTTTCAATGAATACCTCGATGAGGAATCATTTGAAAGTGATAAATTTGAGATCAAGCAAAAGCAGACAAGGAAAAAAGAAAGTGCAACGAAAATATAAGTTTTTGGCACGAGTACGATAACTACGGCGCCAAAAATTGATAACGGTATTTTGTAGAGGAGTTAAATACAAGCATTTTTTACTATGGGAGGGGGGGGTCCATCTGTCTTCGTTTAGGCGGGAGGGGCAATTTAAAAAAAAATAATACTTAAAATGAAAAAAAAAAATTGAGAAACAATGGCAACACTTACAATAAAGAACTTTAGGATTTTTGAAAGCCAGGAATCTGTTCTTTGATATTATTTTTAAATCAAGTTATAGCTGTTAATAGTTTTTGAAAAAAATACTTTCAAACTTGAAATTTAAGGAAAAAAATTAAAAAAAAAGTTGTACCTATGCTGATTTTCTCAATATTGAGAAAATAGATACTTAATTTGTTTATAGTTTTTGCTGCCTAAATCAATTCTTAATCGAACACTGAAAACCACATTGATTTATGTCCTCTAATTTTTGAGAAAATTGAAAATTACTTTTATATGTCGCTCCGCTTAGAGTACAAGTTGCTACCCTTGCGCCTTGAAATGCGTATGGGGGGGCATGCTGCCCCCCTGCAACCCCCCTGCTTGGGGTTACTGTTGGATTTTGGGATGGGTGCAAGGCTGCGTATATGCAAACTTTGTTTAAATTATATTAGTTTACCCATGTCAACAACATTCTTCAGATACAGTCTCTGGCCTGAAATTTCACATTGTGGGAGACACAATTTTGCTGATTTGCATTTTAGACAATTTAGAAGGGATTCCTGGCTTTAGAAAATACTATAGTTCGTTGTTGTAAGTGTTGCCATTGTTTTTAATATTTTATTTTAATTTTATTTATAATTTTTTTTTTAATTACCCCGAGCGAGATAGACCCCCCCTCCCATAGTAAAAAATGGTTGTATTTACTCTACATAATTCCGTCATTAGTTTTCATCGCCAAAATTATTTTACTCACCCCAATTTTTGTCCTTAAATTTCAAGTTTGAAATTGATTTTTTCAAAAACTATTTAAAGGAATAACTTGATTTAAAAATAATGTGAAAGAACAGATTCCGGGCTTTCTAAAATGATATAGTCTATTATTGTAGGTGTTGCCATTGTTTTTTAATGTTTTTTTTTTTTTCATTTAAAGTATCATTTTCTTTAAATTACCCCTCCCGCCTGAACGGAGTACGATAGACCCCCCCCCTCCCATAGTAAAAAGTGCTTGTATTTAACCCCTCTACAAAATACCGTTATCAATTTTTGGCGCCGTAGTTATCGTACTCTCCCCCAGTTTTTCGCTTCGATGAATTTTTGAAGGCAGTTATTTTCAAGGAACAGCTGTTTTCTGTGACACTTATATCCACAGCGCACTCTATGTCAAAATGTAGCTAATGTTTGGAGAAAAAAAGTGGAGAGCAGCTAAAATTTCGTTTCGCTCGAGCAGCGTACTAAGCTTAAAGGGAGGACATTTTCCCTAAGATTTTTAAAGACCTTTAGAAACAGAGGTCTAGAGCATTTTTAAACCAGCTGCATAAAACGCGGAAGGTACTACGCACTGATAGAAAGTAGTAAAAATGGCACAAGTTATTTGATATAAGTTTTATTCTACCTCTCACTAACCCCTAATCAGTGATGGGACTTCTACCACTTAAGTGGTATTTCTACCACTTTTTGCTCAACCCAAAATTCTACCACCCGCAAATCCAAATCTACCACTTTTTCAGATGGGAAAAAATGGAACAATAACGCATATAATAACAAATATAAGACTTATTTTCCATCATCCATTCAATAGAAATCGAGTGGTTGAATAATTTTAGATTTTTGTGCACTGGAAAATTGGTACTGGCACTGGAACTTTGGAAAAAAAACGGTGTGAGGTGACGTTTATAGAGCTCAAGAAAATTTGTTCTGAATGTTTGGAAAAAAATTATCTATCCTATTTTGGGTAATGATAGCATGATAGTAGCATTTATGGTACGTTTTAAAAATCTACCACTTTCTACCACTTTTTGGTTTCCCAATATACCACCTTTTGCCTACCCTCAAGTCCCAACACTGCCCCTAATAGTTTTATATTGAATAATGCATAGACAAACGAAAGCGCACAGAGCGACAAAAATTAAACCGCCTGTCAGTTGTATAAGCAAATAACCTCATAACAGAAAATAAATGTAAGAACGAGGAGCTAGAAAAGTGTTAGGTCAGGCAAGAGATTTAACAAAGTAGTAGAAAGCAAAAGAGAATCCAAAGGTTTCCCCAAACGACCCATCAAAGCCTAAAAAAACAGAGATGTGTAATTGTGTATGCTGCGCCTGCGGACTGTTAAACTGCGATTAATGCCAAATTGTTAGCTCAGTGGTTGTAAGTTGGTCTACTGGCTAATAGGTTATCGGCAACAAGAAACTACACCTTTTGTTTTCTTTCACTGCCGCCACCTTTCACGAATAGTTCACCGTTGCACCTCCTAGCCTCCTAGGGTTGGTCGGAGACATTAAATTACGATTCCAAATGCGTGTAACAACTAAAAGAAAAGATGCGTTTACAGGTCGATAATGGCTTTTTGGGGGAAATATTAGACGCGAATTCGCCGGTGAGTTATAGAGAAAGTGAAACTGGTAGCCGGTTGGATGATGACACCTCGCTCGCTCAGCTATACCGTGAAGGTAGAGCAAAATAAAGTGCAAGTCTATGAATTATTGTTGTTGAGAGAATAACATCAACAACAACTCGTAGGCTCGTAGTCATTTTGGTAGGAAAATGATAGCTATTTTGAACTACACCACTAATTCATCATCGGAATCCTTTTAAGTGGTTGTTGTTGAATAGTTTTGAATTCTGACGGTCAAATTCGCCGTATGTAATGCACTTGGGAAGACATTTCTGATTTCCCCTGTCAGAAAATTAATCTTCCATTGCAATTTGTCATTTGTCAATTGAGCAAGTATGACTACCACTTGCGCCAACTTAACGATAAGTATGAGAAGAGAAGACCAACCTCTGTGTGTTGCTGTTGCTATGAGGTGTTTTTGGTTATTGCCGTTCTCTCGGATTTTCTTCGCCGCAAGTTATTGAGTAGTTGAAATAAATAATGACGTTTTCGATTGAAGTAAATGATATTGTTCCTTCAGTATGAAAAAAAAAAACAAATCTAAAGTTTTCTAAAAGTTTTCTATGTTTCGTATGATGTTCTAGTTCAGAGTTAATTTCTGAACACATTTAGTGAAACCATGGAATCAGCCCTTAACAAGCTAAGAAATTGGGCTGAAGGGTATGGACTTCGGGTCAACCCGGAAAAGCCAGAACTAGTACTTTTTAGTACAAAATACAAGATAACACCCTTCAAACTACCCAGGATTGGTGGGGTGGAGCTCTCCCTTTCGGATAGCGCAAGATAGCTTAGACGGTTCTAGATAAAAAATTGAATTAGAAACTTAACGTGCTCATAATGGTCTCTTCATCTGTAAGAGGACAGCATGGTGGTCAGACCCATCCTCACTTATGGGACTCTTGTTTGGTGGAGAGGTACAAATAATTTATAAATACGGGATATGTTGGCCAGGGTACAAAGAACAGCCTATGCACTGCTATCACTGGTTCTTTACGCACTACACCCACCCACAACTGCACTTGAGGCGTTCATGTATCTTTTACCACTGGCCCTAAAGATACAACTACAAGGAGGTAATAGTGCGCTTCGGCTAACTAATGCAGGGTTCTTCAAAAAGAGACAGGTTGGACATAGGTCCATACTAAGGGAATCCTTCTCCCACATCCCTGACAAAACGGATGAAAGTTTGGGTGAATTTGACTTCGACACACCGTACAAAGTACTATACCCAGATAGGGAGGACTGGCAAAAGAATGAGGTTTCGAATGAAAATGAAATTTCGATTCATACGGACGGTTCCAAAACTAAGGAGGGTACAGGGTCAGGTATATTTATACTCTAGTGATATAGACCTGCAGTGATTCTGGCCGTGCTCACAACTGCGGATCTACTTGATAAGGGATCAATATCCAACAACAAGAATATCGGCATCTACATTGATAGTCAGGCTGCGCTAAAGGCGCTAGAGTCCTTCATCATCAAATCTGAACTAGTCAAGAGCTGCGGCACAATGCTCAGAGCCAGGTCAGATTGTTATGGATACCCGGACACTGAATTATTGAGGGTAACGAAAGGGCTGACGTTCTGGCCAAAAACGGAGCAGAGCTTCCACAAATTGAAACTATTGAAGGCATAAGACTATCAATTGCCGTGGCCAAGAGAATTATTCTCGAGAAACTTAAAAATGACAGACCAAAGATAGGAAGTTAGATTGGAAAAAAATCAGTAGAATTATTAAACTCAGTAGATCAAAATTACAAATGGCAATAGGGATACTCTCCGAGCACTGTCTACTTATGAAGCACGCTAGGAGATTAGGTTTAACAGACACGGACACGTGCAGATATTGCGAAGACCTACATGTCGCAGAGGAAGGATATTACTCATCTTCTCTGGAGAATGTTAAGTTATTGCTCGGTATAGGTGGAAACACCTTGGAAGATACTTCTTCGACAATTTGGAGGAGTTTGGCCGCACAAATAAAATTGTAACAATTATCAGGCTTAGTAGGTATAGGGAAATTAATTGCTTGGCCGAATTGGTTTAGGTTTTGACCGTAAAGAAATGGCGATGGGCTCAATATGGTGCCTAGTGCACTTTGATGAATTCTCACCCTATACAACCTAACCTAACCTAACTAACTAAGCCGCTTTTATACGGAATAGAACTAGCCTCAAAAATAAAATTAAATGAAATACCATTGATTGATATTATTTCGTTGTTACTTCAATCGTCAGATTGAGCAGATGCTAAATTAGATAGTGCGGCACTTGAATAGGGCAACAACGGGCCGGGATTATGATTTTGTGGCTGAGTGTGAGTCTGAAAAAAAATATTCAAAACCCAATCCCAATCAGTCGTTTTTGAATATGTCGAAAATACATACATCTCAACTAATATCTATTGTCTGCCTTTTCTAAAAGTAAGATCATATGTGGGCGCAGTGCCTCAGTGGTCCCAGGTTCGATCCCCGGAAACACACAAATTACATCTTAAGGTTTTTCCCGCACTACGCCACCTATCGCGAACGTCTGACAAACATCCGAGAGTACAAATGTCATGGAACAGCTTCTCAATTCAGCCGTATGATGATGGACTCGGCATAAAATTTTAGGTCACTTCGATTTGTCCCAAAAAATAAAAACTCACACAAACGAATGGTTGTGAGAAGCTAAGCCTAGGGTGTCTATACGGACATATTTTATTTTATATTACATATTATTATTATTTTTTGTTTTAAATATTATAAATTAAAGTCAATTTTCTATAGTACTAAATAATGCTGACGATAAAATATTTATAAATTTCTCCAATAACTTAATTACATGTATTTCTGTTTTACAGACAACTTCTTTGACGTCCCATCGCAACGATCGTTTGACTACTTCAACAGCCGATACTTCAGATACTTCTAAGTCATTTTAGCGAAATAGTTTAAGTAATACAATGCAAAGTTTAATTTAAATAAATCCACATCTGTAAATACGTACGTGTAGTTAATTTACAGTTTATTCATTCTTACATCATACAATTGAACACCTAACTACCGTCATAAACAGAGGGGAGAGATAGCAAAAATAATTGAGGCAGCAAAGCGGCTGTCCATTGAGCAAAGTGCCTTCCGCTCGAATGCAAATAATGGTCATTTTCAATAAAACTAGTCCATCATCTCAGATGAATTGGACGCTTTTTGCAGCTGCTCTGAAGTGTTAAACAATTTTTTCCGACATTTATATGCACATAAAGATTAAAGTATCTCGCCTCAGCGCCATGAGTTGTTTCTTCTAATAGTTTTGTATACAAAGACAACAGAAAAAAAAAAAACTAACGCAAATGCAAAACACTTTTAGTAGGCTGCAATCAACATCGTTATTGGTAAGCTGCTGATGAAGGAGGTAAATCGGTATAGATTCCTTCGAATGCATATATCTTAGCACAATTGGTTGTTTTGAAAAGTCAGCAACTCTCCGCATCCATACAGGTAATCTTGATCCAATTTAAAGAGAAACTTGTTTCGTTTTATTTGTTTTTGTATGCAACAGATTTTACTATATTATTTGAGAGTATAACTTTGACGGTAACAAAACAAAATAAACAACATTCTTCCTTATTGGTCATTGTGTAAGTGATTAGTCTTAGTTCACTTGTTTGCCACAGGGACTCAAGCCGACAAAGTATAACGATAAAGACGCAGCTTAATATATAAAAATAAAAACCATTCTTTGGTAGTGGTAATTAAATTTATGCAACAGAGGTACTAAAAGTCCCTAATTATATAGGAAATAGATTGAAACTTATAGGAAAGTTTTGATTTCCGTAATGATGGCGGCAATTTGGATTACCACTGCAGCCGTCCCATAGACGAGGCTATAATTTGTGGAATTATACCCGCCATAAAATTAAGATATGGATGTCAGAATAATGAATAAAAGAGTTACGTCACGCTATTATAAAATTGGACGTACAAAAGGTAAATATAAATTTAGATTACACAGTCTAAAGTCGTGTGAATTATCGTCAGCTTTTTTGTTGACATTGTTTCGATTTGATACCCTCTGAGAGTATTTTACTTTTTAGATTAAAATTCTAGTATTAACAGTATTGGCACTCAATCTTAAACCCTTAGATCTCTTCGTACCAGAATCTGCTGCAAACAGCGCCCTTCGGTTAAGCCAGACCAAAAGCTGGAAATACAACCTGACGGGACATGCACAAATTCTGAACAAATACAGGGGCAATAATGTATGTACGGACTACACTACTCCTCGGCTAGATTTCACAAGACCATTTACCACGTGTTTTCTCAGAAGGAACGAATGATACGAGGATCAACCGACATGGCGACATGGCGACATCCATCGGATCACCCATACCTATTTACACAGATGGATCAAAGATAGAAATCGGCGTTGGCGCGGGTTTCTACTCCGAACGTATCGGACTATCCAGTTCAATCAGACTTCCTGATTACAGCAGCGTATTCCAAGCTGAGATACTGGCAGTGACAACAACCTTTTTCATTGACAGTCAAGCGGCATTAAAAGCGATTACTGCCATTGAGTTAAAATTAAAGTTTATGTAAGTCGCTGTCGCGAAGAGCTTGGGTTCTTGGCGCGCAGTATAACGTAAGACTATGCTGGGTTCCCGGGCGCAGGATTGTGTCTGGAAATGAAAAGCTGATGAGCTGTCAAGAAAAGGGTTCTCCCTTCAACTAAATTAGGCCGACACCATAGTAAGGATTTCCCCCTTTAATCTCAGACAGACGATTGGGAACAAAATACTAATGGCGACAAATGAAAGATTTCCTGAGGCATAACCAGGAAAATGTGGCCAATCTACAATAAACAGAAAACTGAAAAGATCTTACAATTGAACAAGAAATCATTGTCCTCGATTGTGGGTATTATCACCGGACACAATATGCTGAAAAACCATACCAAGAAAATGGGAATCAGTACAGATGACCTGTGCGATGCGGTGATGAGGAGGTGCATGAGGACACACTTTCTTTGTCACTGTCCGGCACTCTACCACATAAGAAATAGGGTCCTCGATAGTTACTTCTTCGAGGATTTAGACGAACTTTCAGACAGGTCCATTAATGACGTATTTAAATTTGTAAATAAAACGGGTTGGTTTACCAATCCGTAAGGTTTTCATAGGTTTCCAGTGGGGGTCATAAACCCCTAGGGCGTCAGAAAGGATCTAAATTAATCCAAGTGTGGCACGAATAGGTTTCTTGCCAACCCACTAACCTAACCTAACCTAGTATATTAGCAGACAAAATTTTGTCTGACACAACTCCCAAACTTCCATATTACATTTCTACTAATAAGTATGTTAGTGCAGACGTCTTAGGCTTCTTTGAGGAAGGCTTTACATAGTTTATACATAATTTTTGTACATATGTCGTCAGAAAATTATATTACATAAAACAAATGACACTCAACGTATGAGAACGAGATCAAAGATCTGTCACTTAAACAACGTTTCGTCTGGTATCACGTGGCTCCCTTTAGACCCAAGTGGATTTAATAAAACTATAGTAAAATAACTTAAGCTTTATAATTGCAAAAACTTAGATTACCGAAATCAAATAGAGTTCTGCCTGGGAAGCCGACATCAACGGCATTAAACACACCCAGGAAATATAATCAAAAGATATAATATGATTAGGTAGGAGAAAAACGAAAAGCGAATAAACGAGCGCAACCAACTCGCGAACCTCAAGATTAAGCGGATTTGAGTCGATACCATAACTTAACTAAAAAGACAATTAAAAAGTTTAAATATTGGACACCAGTCAATTATATCGAAAGCTGTTGGTTGGTAGGTATAGTCAAGCAAACTTTGGTACAGGTAATGCAACGTGGCATACTTCATATACATATATACTTGTTTTGTCATAACAAATAGAAAAAATGTACACGACTGGATTATAGAAAACTTTTTTGTACATTGCAAGTTCGGTTTTTTTTAAATTTTATTAGATAAGTACCTAAAACATGGAAATGTTCTGTTCCATTCCCGACATTATGGTTAGAGAATACCTACAGTTTTGGGAAATTATTTGAGGTAGAAATACTGAACCGGGTCTACCCCGATATCTCGAAAAAAAAATCTCGAAAGCAAAAATCTCGAATGTAAAAATCTCGAATTTAAAAAATCTCGAAAAAAAAAATCTAGAAAGCATAATCTCGAATGACAAAAATCTCGAAAAAAAAAATCTGCTTGGGTTTGGGTTTACTGTCTGGCTATGGGATGGGTGCAAAGAAAAAATCTCGAATTTACTTTTTGTTTTCGAGATTTTTGTACTTTCTAGATTTTGACCCATTCGAGATTTTTGCATTCGAGATTTATCAAATTCATTTTCGAGATTTTGACCAATCTAGATTGTAGTCGTTCTAGTTAACGTCATGATCGTCAGAAATCCATGCCATTGAGAAAGGGAATCAGAGGCGCCTTTATACAAAGCGTTTTGGAACAACAGCTTCTAAACCACTGGAAAATGGGTTTAAGACAATCCAAAAGATTAATTACACCTTACTCCTACAAGAAAATCCTCATCCCAAATAAACAAGTATTAGGAAGCTGGTTGACTTTCTAAAATGCCATTGTGGCTTGAGATATCATCTTATAACAAAATTAATTTTTGTCCTGAGACAAAATGCAGGTTCTGCCTTGAGGATGAAGAATCCTCCGAACACATTCTCTGTGATTGCCCGGCACTTCATTGGTTAAGAAAACGTGTTCGATACAATAGATCTTTTTAGGACCTAAAAGCTCAGCAGCGATATACTATAAAATCAGCCTCACTTAAAATTCGGGACTAAAAATTGTGTCTCTCTATTCTGCTCGTATGTCTGTCATCTGGTGAGCTCTTCAACCTAATCGGCTGAACGAATTTGTTTTAAACTTCTGAGTTTCTGAGCTTACAGTTTAGAGGCATTTTTTATTTTGTTATTTATCTAGTCATTTTCTAAAAAATTGGTTGCCCATCTATATCTTACCTCAAAACAGGCATAGTGATTTTGGTTGGCTCTGCGAAATAAGGCCCCAAAAACAGGAAACAACAACAACGATTTTTAATACAATTTTAGGTGTTATGTTAAGACCCCAAAAGAAGAAATGAAATAAGAACCGAAACTTATGGGGGGCATGCTGCCTCCCTGCAACTTCCCTGCTGGGATTTACTGTCAGATGAAGCTTTGAGGTGTTATTTCCTTTGTTGGAGCCTTATTTCCAGCGATTTTGACCAAAAGATCAAAATGCAGTAAAATTGATTGAAATAACTAGGTACGTCTTCCGTTTTCTACTGGAATTGCAGATAGTGATAGTTAACAAAAAAAACTCCTCGTATCTCGAAAGCACTATTTGATGAAGGGTTTGTAATGAAACGAAACTCATTACGTCCATTCCGAGACCTAAATACCTTTTAGAGTGAGACTGAAAAAATTGAATAAACCATCAAGTTGCTGGTTATTTTGGGAACCAGTTGGTTGGTGCTCCCGCACCATCTGTATAAATCGTTGAGCTCTATCCTCCAATTTTTTTTTTAAATTTCCGTCATAATTTACGACCCTATTCTTGCCAAATCACCCGCCTTTTCGTTATATTCTCTACTGCTATGTCCGGGAACCTAATGGTGATCAGTGCGTCGGGATATTTTGTACCCCCTTTGACTTGATTATGTTCGATTTAATCTATTTCCATAGCTCTAGGTACAACCTTTGATCTTGATCGTCGATATGGCTGCTTTAAAATTTTGCAGGTATATAATTTTCTAAATTTGTAAGGTGTAGATCTACTTGCAAGGAACTTCCGTCCACTCGGTCTTATCTTTCCTTTCCCGGGTACCCGTGTCTTTTAGATAGGTATCTGAATAAACCATTTGCGACTAAGGTTTTTTTACTGGACCCTCAGCCTTGAAGTGAAAGCCTGACAAATATGTATGTCGTCAGTAATTTGGATACGACAATAAATTATAGTTCGACGTGGGACGTTTCCATTCGTTCCACAAATTAATAACTGACACAATTGTTGTTGAGAACACAGCTTAGGCCTGGGTATTTTTATACAGAATGTAGATAGGTGCTATTTTTTGGTCATAACGTAAGTAGGTTCATAACTTACAAGAAATCGCAAAAATTTAGAAAATTTGTTGCTGCAATTTCTTAAATTTAGACAACTTTTTAAATTAACTTTGTTTGTATAGATAAAACACGTTCACAGTCCAATGTATCATATATGATACATGGGTCGTGAATGTGCCGACATTCCATACGCTCATGTATCATATACATAATGTATGATACATGGTATTACTGACTTTGCCTCCGAATATAAAATTGAGCGAATGACACTGAAATAAAGCAATTGGCTTGGGCTTATGGGAAGATCTTCTAGACAGCGTTACCAGATTTAGCAGTTTCCTGCGATTTTAGCAGTATTTGATCGTAAATTTCACATGCAGCAGATTTTTTAGCATTTTTGTAAATTTCAGCAGTTTTTAGCAGTTTTTAAAAATGTTCAAAAAACATTTTGAAAAAAGCACTTTTAATGAACATTTAGCACTATAAAAAATTAGGCTATTTAAAAATTTGGTAAAACTCGCAAAAATTTAAATGCGACGACGCGACGTATTGATATGACATGATGTTGTTTCGTCCTACATCGGGGTTTCCCTATTAGGTGCTTGTTTTTTTGTTTGCTTTTGCCCTGGAAATACAAATTTAAGCAACAAAAATACAAAAGACTAATTTGCTAAAAATTTTTTTTTTATTGCTTTCATTCATCAATACTAACTGCAAAAGTGCAAATCGTACACAAATTCCGCAACCAATTTCTTTCTGTCGGAGCATATCGGAATAAATTCGTATGAAGCTGTCAAAAATATCAGTCAAAAACGCACTTGATCGCACTGCACTGCAACGCAAAACAAAAGTAGTGGAACTACTCTCAAAATGAAAGAAAATAAATTCGAGTTATTGAAACTTCGAGTTATGAAGGCCAAAAGTTGAAAAGTTGAATACGTAGAGTTCTCAATAAAACTTCGAGTAAAAGAAAAATATGACCTCAAGAAGTTCGAGTTATGGAAGTTTGACGTACACAATAATACGATTTTTTTTGTAAATGTAAAATGATTCACAAGAATTACATTAATAAGTAAAAAATTCAAATATTTTTCGTGGAGAAACCGATCGGAGTTTTTACGGTTTTGTTTAGCAGTTTTTGCAGTTTTCCGCCCCGGCTTTAGCATTTTTAGAAAAAATAATCTGGTAACGCTGCTTCTAGATTATAATGAACCAAAAAATACAGTGATTGAATATTTATTATAGGCAAAAAATTATATAAATTATTTTTTTTTTATTTTTGCCAATATAGGGTTGGGCGTAGAGGTCAAATTTATCATGTATGAATGGGGTCTCTGTGAACGTGTTAAAACCTAAAAAGTCATTATTGCAATTTTGAATAGATTTATATCAAATGCGTTGTATTAGTTTTAAAAAATTACAAGATTTGAAAAAAAAAAAACTTATAAGAAGTGGCCGTCATTTGATGTAAGCCCGACCGCCTTTAAGGTTTCAGTCGGAGGTACATACGGCCAGACAGAATGGGGAGAACTTGAGCTTCTCTATCAAATTGCGGGTAAGGTCAATATTGATTTAAATCGCGGTAGTTCAAAATGGTTCACAAAATCAAAATAAGTGATTATTATTCGGCTGCAAATTAATAGGTGCCATTGATACGTAACGCAAACGCAAAACTTCGTACACGAGTTTCCCGTAATACAATAGGTGTATCTATATGATATACCTTCATGAAAGTTCATATATACATATATCCTCTAGTATAGTCTCCACCTACGGAGTGACTATTATTCTCAGCAATGCCAAAAAAAGTCTAGCTCACCACTCACTGTCAAGCTAATAACCAGCACGACTCTAATGTCTTATTATAAAACAATTCAAGATATAACCCATCATTTTGAAGTCACTCACACTAAATCATTAGAACAATAGAAAAAACCTTTTATGGCTCATTCTGTATAATGGTTCTATTGATACCATATTATACTCCATATTTATTATTCTACAAATCCATTTTCAAGCACTTTCAACTGATAGGGAACGGATACCTGTTCCATGGCACAAAAGCCCGCATTGTGAGAACTAGTCTCAACAGACAGCATAATAGAGAAACCAAGAGAGCTACACATATTTTATTACAACCTTTGGCACTTATTAGCACCCACAGCTTGGTGCTTATAATGGTGCACGACAATGATACAGTACCCCAATAAGAAGGGCAACACGATCCGAGCAGCATTTACCGCCAGGCGTCACGCAAAGACTGGGTACCAATCGATCTCGCCAAAACGCAGATTTCATCATTGGACCACAATCGCACAAGACCACCACCTCCAACGCAACCCTATATATTTTTCGCCCATGCACTCCTGGCCTGGTCATAAATTTGTTTATCTAAATGTTGCAAAACGATCTGTATTATTTAATCTTACAATGGTTTTGTCACTACTTGTGAATTTTACACATTCTTGTATCATTTCTCTTCCGCCATGTGGTAGCGTTGACGCGGTCGTACCATTTGTGCTTCATGGTGCACTGTATAGTGTATACCTGTGCTCCAGAATGAACGTGTGTCTCTCCGCATTGCGGTTCAATTAGTAGAGCACGATAGGTCGGTAGCACAGAGAGTCACACAGCTCACTAAGTCACTAGCTTGCAATGTTGTATCCAGTGTCAATGTAATTTCAGATTATGCGCTCGAAATGTGTACCAATGTCGGAATACACTTTTTATTTCGTGGCGTTTCTTAAGCCATTGCGTATCCAAGAGTGGCAACGTTTTGGGCCACCGACACTGTAGTCAATGCTGCTGCACGAGCATGAGATGAAAATTGAATTAGTGTTGAGATGCAGGTAGAAACGCCATGTTCGCCATGTGCGATTCGACAAAAGGCTAAGTACGTGCCAGGGAAGTTGGTGTACCTTTTTTTGGAGTCAAACACACATTTGTTTTTTTTTTCTGCATGGGAAATGAGCACTCAGGCACTGAATCTGATGGAAGGCTTTGCATTGTTCCAAATAAATGACCAAGTCTTGTGAGATGTTTATACTGCTGTTAACTGTATTCACATACTTGTGAGTTTTTGCATTACAGTAAGATTAGTCATTTGAATATTTTATAGCGATTTCTTGTAGCTTGTCTTACTCGTGTGTAAGGGGTGCGCAAAAATATGGTACTACATACAAAATGTGGCTGAAATGAAGCTAACCACAAAAAAAAGGTTTCACTTTCACATGGGAAATCACTGCGGTGATATTTTATTCGGTCCAATTAATAGAAATTGTAGTTTCATTCCAAGGAGAATCTGGATCAGTTGTATTGGCAGTTTTGAAATTACGATAGAATTAAAATTGCGCCAGATCTCATTTGGTATAAGGCAATAATGACAAATTTTATAGAATTGGTCACTCACTTATGAACGTACGCATACGAAATGACGTTCGAAATAAAAAGTTTCCCAAGTAACTAAACGAATGTTTTGTTTAGTTAACATGAAATAACTTGAAAGCGGAAATTGGATACGATTGTATCCTCTCGTTTACTTAGTCTGGCAGTGGCAGCATCAGCTTGACAGGATTTGACACTAGTTTGATTGACCTAAGTTTTAAGGAGGGGTTCCAGTTAGGAAATTTGCATTGTGTATTTTTTTTAATCTCCACTTCGCTAGTTTTAACTAGATTTGTAGGGCCTTTAAATTCCCGGAACACGTGAAATATAATATGTTTTTGCCGCTTGTCAATGTCACACACATAAGACCCATTCCCACAATAATTTGTTTGAATTATACTCAATCAATACAAAGTTAAAGTTTAAATAGGTTCTCATAAAAAAAACTGAAAAGAGAGAACTATGTAGTTACATTACAGCTTCAGAGGTTCCGCATAAAGTTTCGGATAGTTATCTGACACATAACGCTATCAAACAGAGAAAGGTTGCTGATACTCTTTTCAAGGATACAATAATTGACGTAGAAGGCTGAAATTTGCACACAACATGGAGTATAAACCTCTAGTTAAACCTCTGGTATACTCTATAATCCGTAAAAACACGAAACGGAACAAAACTGAAACATTTAACCATAGCATAAATATCATAGGAATTCAGTGGAACATGTTGACGGGGAAGTTGAACAGGAAAAGTTTTATGTAGGGAAAAATTAAGGACTCTGCGAAATAAGGCCCCAATGAAATAAGGCCCCAAAAAAAATATGAAATAGGGCCCCAACAAATTATACAGTAAAGAACAACAACGATTTTTAATACAATTTGGGGTGTTATTTCCTTTTTTGAGGCCTTATTTCCTAATGAAAATTGGGGTATTATTTCATTATGAAATAAGGCCCCAAAAGAAGAAATGAAATAAGACCCCAAACGAAAAACGCAAGCGTATGAGGGGGCATGCTGCCCCCTGCAATCCTCCTGCTTGTGTTTACTGTCAAATTTGGGCCTTATTTAATTTTTTTTTTTTTTTGGCTTATTTCATCGCAGTGGGGCCTTATTTTATATTTGAAATCGGGGTATTATTTCATTATGAAATAACACCCCATTCTGGGGCCTTATTTCATTTTCGCTTTTGGGGCCTTATTTTCTGCAGCCAAAATTAAGAAATTATTTTTCAAGAAAATTTAAAATCAATTGCTTATTTTATTTTTTTTTTTTTTACGAACTAGCTTTCAAACGCAACATTTTAAGACCAAGGTTGCGTTCAACGATTAAGTTTGTCCTCTAAAAAAACAAAATATTTTTTTTTCGGTTGCATTTTACTGATAGCTATAACTGCGTGATTGGCTTGGAAAAGTAGGCTAATATTTCGATTTGCTGAGAATTTGACACTTTGCAATGTAAATTAGTTGTCTACTCAGAAACGGATTTTTGAACTTGGTTTGTATCTCACTAGCTACTCCATAAATGTTAACTGAAAAACGATTGATCACGTAATCGCTCCAAGTGACAAAATGCTGTCATACTTAGTCAACAAGGTGTCCGAAAGTACTTCATTTTAAATATCAAAGCTTATCAGGAATTCGAAATAGCTAGTTTGTGATTTTAATTCAAAATACCTAACAAATTATTGCAGCTAATAAATGATACGATTTATTGAAAGTTTGTCGAAATACCTGCCTCGCAAAATGTGAAAAATGTATGAAGTGTGTAGAGAACAGTGAATGTTGTTATTCAAAGAGATTTAAATTTGTAAAAGCAAATTTGAGTTCTTTATAGACGGGAGAGCAATTACTCGTCGCTCGTTATTTTGTTAAATCGCTCTTTAGCTGTCATTTACAAATGAAGCTCGGCCGAACAAAAAAATAATTGAAATTGGGGAGGGTCTATTTTCTCACCATATTTTCCGTTATAGCCCATCAAAGTAGGTGACCTCTATGTAATTTGGAGGTGTTACCACTTAAAACGCTATAATTTCTAAACTATTATAGGTACAACAATTATTTCATACATTTTGAAAAGACAATTTAGTAGCGCATACAAGTCTTACCCTACGTCCTAATTGGCAGCCATCGTGCGACCCAACAACGAGCGATGGTCGCTGCATCGGACGATAAAAATATCAAACTGTAATAATTCTATTGTGTGTCCTTATTTAAACACAAATGCGGTTGCGCGATGCGTTATAAAAAACGATTAAAAACGTGTGTAGTGTGACAAAGAGTTGCCTTAAAGAAATAGGGTAGTCGCGGGATGGTGTTTACAAAGCGCTTATGAGCGACCGGTAATAGTACACGCATTTTGGTAGCGCTACCAGGGGCCTGTAACACAACGTGACAAGTAGTTGTAGGACAAGTGAATTCCGACAACTTGTAAAAAATTGTGTAACACAAAACGACAAGTCCGTGAACACTTCGACAATTGTCGCGATGGAAGATGACAAGTGGGAAATTATATAATTTCCCTCTTTCTGTAACAGAACACGACAAGTGTCAAGAAACACTTGTAGAACTGTGGTTCAATGAGGACAAGTGATTTGGATATTGTCAAGAGCTGACAAGTGCATTTTTAATGTAATGCCTAATCCCTAACATTTATTTTGTGTAATTAACGTATTAATTCGAATGTTACTTATTTAGTTACCACTTACAATTGCGCGTTTCTTATCATTTTGACAAAATATGTCCCTTATACCCGTTCAATTCTTATTTTGCGGAACTATATACGTTTAGAATATTTGCAAGGCTGTGTATTTCCTTCCATTTTGCACATTTATTTTCTTTTTTTAGGACATCTCAAAAAGCACCAAAAATTATACCTTTCCTCTCTTAAAAAAAAAAAATAGGTGGCGCAACAGGCGGTAGACACCCTAGGCCTAGCTTCTCGCAACCATTCGTTTGTGTGAGTTTCTATTTTTGGAACGAATGGAAGGGACCTACAATTTTATGCCGATTCCGAACGGCTGAATTGAGAAGCTTTTTCAGGACAGTTATACTCTCGGATGTTTGTCAGACGTTCGCGAGAGGTGGCGCAGTAGAAATAACACTAAGATGTAATTTGTGTTTTTCCGGGGATCGAACCTGGGAATGGTATCCCTCGCACAGCAGTCCAGCACACTAACCACTGCGCTACTGCGCCCACCTTTCCTCTCTTATGTTAGTTAAAATAATTTTTTTTTGTTTTTCTTCACAAACACTTGTCGAAGAATGCCGACAAGTCAAGGAAATTTAATTCTTTTGACAAGTGCAACCGTTTACGTTCTGTTACAGAATTAATTTTTACTTTTACTAATTTTTACGGACAAGCATAGTTGGACAAGTGAATTTATACTTGTCGACTTGTCACGTTGTGTTACAGGCCCCAGCAAGCGATGCGACCGACCAAAGTTCATCGTTCGGTCATGCGATGTCAGTCCAATTAGGACGTAGCCTTAAGCATTTTGAGTTTATACATTTTTTTATGAAATTTTTATCCTTGAGAAATTTCCTAAAAAGTATCTTAAGCAACTTTTTGACGAACAATCCACCGAAGTTGTATAGTAAAAGCCATTTTATGTCAAAAAAAGATGGTCAAAAAAAGATTCAATATTTCTGTAAAATTAACTTTTTCTTTCATGATAGTACACACATCTAATTTGGGTGGATTATACCGCTTAACTCCGATACTTTGTATACTGGTATGTCAGAGGTTATATACAATTTTAAACAATTACTTTCGTTGTATTCTGCACAATTGGTCTGTTCCAATACGAAAATGCATCAGAAAAAATTAGTGCGTTCCCGTACGCAAAAGTTGGGTAGAAAACACTTCCCACCCATAAAAATTACTGGCAAATTGTTGTCCAATAAATGCTATTATAACTTACAGATTGCTGTTAAAGACTTGTAAAAAATATATAAATAATTGGTGCAACAAACGTGTAGACCTAGACACCCTAGGCCTTGCTTCTCAAAACCATTCGTTTGTATTAGTTTTTTTATTTATTTTTGAGACGAATGGAAGGGACCTATAATTTTTATGCCAAGTCCGAACGGCTGAAATAAGAAGGTTTTTCAGGACAGTTATGCTCTCGGATCTCTATCAGACGTTCGCAAGAGGTGGCGCAGTGGAAAAAACCTTAAGATGTAATTTGTGTGTTTTCCGCACAAATTAAAGGCTTTTGCCCTTCTAAAATTGTTCTTTTCCGATGGACCTACCATATATAAAATGTTAGACTCATCGTGAAAGTCATGGTTTCAGCTCTGGTCTGTGACAAAATAGTAAACAGTTCTTATCTTTAACTGAAACAGATAAAAAAAAAGAAGATAACGTTCGCTACAAACTTAACTCCCACCTTGTCATATTTGCCTCAATTATTGACTTCGCTAACATTGCCGAAGCCAATGCATGCCTTGAAGTTGGTACAAGACCGGAATAATATCTTGCAACTATGTACACTATGGTAACACAACCTGCTAAAACGAACAAAAAAAAAAACGAACACACTTCATTTCCAGATGAAAGACACTAACAAGAGTCTGTCTCTGTAGTCTGCAGCAAGTCCCTTCCCCTTTTCTTCGGTCGGCAGCCGAATCAGTAAGATACTTGCAGTATGTGAAGATTTTTAAATGAGATATTTAAAATAATTTGTTAATATGACGCATGCGATTCTGGTCACGCTCTAATATTGTTATCGATACCCGATCTAAAGCCTTGGTCTGGCTGTGTAATTTGACTGCTTAGTGGAGCAAGGCAGATGATTGGTAGCACACTTTATTGAATGTTAATAATGGTGAAATATGAATTCTCCTTTATGCGGCAAATAATTGCACGTTGTTGAGAATATTGCATAGTCATTTGTGGTAGCTAACGAAACTGCAATTGATTGATAGGTATTTGTCATCTGACAACGAAGCAGTTGCTGTAAGAAGACACCAGACACTCCCCCTAAGAACTTACGTAAACTCATTAGAGCGTTCAGGCTTTTCGAAGGGTGGGTACAAATTGATTAACCGCACTTGCTTTGGTGCAAGACAATTTTGTAATTGCATGCAATATTTATGAGACGAACAACTGCAAATTGTGATGCATAATAATTTAATTATATCGTATGTAGGAACCTACAGGGTAATATTGGTAACATAGCGCCGAACTTACCTATATAATTATTTTTAGTATGTCCACCTTACATTATTCGAGCTCACAATGGCAGTATTTTCTATTCAAAATTATGGAGTAGAAGGAAAGAATAAGTCCATAAAACAATAAAAAAACCAGTAAGACAATTATCTTCGACTATGCCGAAGCTCAAATACCCGGTACTATATTAATATAAAATAAAAAAAATATTTTAGTATTAAAAAATTATATATTTGTATGGGAGGTATGGGTACTTTTTATTCGACCAAGCTCATTTTTTGTCAAAAATTTTTAAATATTATTAAAACAATATGTGCAAAGTTTAAACTTGCTATCTTTACTGTAGCTATTTAAATTTAATTTTTAACATAAGAAGCTATATAAATCTGATATTTTTGTATGGGAGGTAGTAGTAGTTTTCATCCGATCTTGCTCATCTTCGAACTTAGCCTCAGTCTGGTGGATAAAAGCTTACGTACCAAATTTCAAGTCGATAGCTCTTAAATTACGGCCGTAATCGTGCGGACAGACAGACAGACGGACAGACGGACAGACGGACAGACGGACAGACGGACAGACAGACGGACATCGCTAGATCGACTAAGAAAGTGATGCTGATCAATAATATATATAGTTTGTCATACCTACAACGCCTCCTTATGGGCGTTACAAATGGAATGACAAAGTGAATATACCCTCACCACAGTGTGGTACCGGGTATAAACATAGATGAATTTTGAGAATCGGCGTTGCGGTCTTTAATTCTTTAAAATAAACGTTTTCAGTCGATTTTTATATTTTTCTGACGATTAGGTGCTTGTTTTCAGACGAAAATGTTTTAACTGTGGGATTATTCCTTTCCTTTCACTTATGGTTTTAAGGGATACAAGCGATGTCTTCCGAACAAGCGCTGGCTGTTCTTAAGGCGACAGAGCTAATGCGGATGAGCTCTTTATCTGGAAGGGATATAGCTATCGACATCGACAAGACACTGGAATCTACGAACATCTAAAATAGAAGGAATTGCCGCACAATGATATTAGGAATAAAATAAGAAATGAAGCCGACCGTATGTGGTCAAGCCTTACCGGACACGCAGTATCCAAGGCACTTAGGGCTCAATTAGATCGTAAAAAATCTAGGATAATTCTCAAACTAGACAGGAAACAGCTTAGGACACTGTCGGAATATTGTCAGGACACTGTCTCCTTACAAAGTTGCCAAGAGACTCAGACTAGTAGGCTCGAACACTTGCAAGCTCTGTAATAACCTGTAAGCCGAGGAAGATATACCACATATAATGTGCGAATGAATGATACTAGATAAAACTTAATTGGAAGCTGAATGTCAATGAAAGGGTGAAGAAAGCAGCTAAGTCAATGACAAAAATACGTAGATTGGCATGTATAGGGTCAACCAGTGCAATGAAAACCACACCTACGGCTGGACTAGAGGCAATTCTCCATCTGACTCCTTTAGACGTATACATGGAGGAACCTGCTACCAAAATTGCCTTAAGGATTAGTCAAACTCATACTTGGACCCCGTGCAATTTTGGTCACGCACAGATTCTAGGGAAATACGTTGGAAACATAGTCACTTTTTACTATACGACTCCTCATTTAAACGTTCTCCTGCTCGTTTCCGAACAGATATGAATGGGATTGGAGACACGATCCCGAAAACCAAAAGCCCGAAAATCCAAAATCCCGAAAAACTAAAATCCCGAAAACCTAATATCCCGAAAACCCACAATCAAGAAAAGCAAAAATCCTGAAAAAAGAATCCCAAAAACGAGATCCCGATAAATTATATAAAATGAAAAATTTGGGCAAATTTGGGCAAATTTTTCATTTTATATAATTTTTCGGGATCTCGTTTTTGGGATTCTTTATTTTGTTTTGAATGTAAAATACCCAAGTGTTTGTCCACTTCATTTACCGTAATAATGTTTTGTAATGTAGCGCTGCAATTCGCAATGTGCATTCAGTTGTCCTGATCTCATATAGTGTGATAGCTGACCGACTAGATTTTTGTTAGCCAGTGAACATGGTAATACAAAGCGAGTAGAAAAAGAAAACGTTACGGACTTGCAGGTAGTCCTGCATACTCCCCTAATTTTTGGTCGGTTTGTAACCTTTTGAAACAAAATCTGCCGCGGACACAGAACAACGTAGAGGCGTGGCACCGCCGCCGCGCCGCCCGGCTAAAAGTTCTCGCAGGGCATTCACACATTGGTGTATATTCACTGATTGCTATTTTATGTCAAGAGCAAATCCGTGTGAAAACATGTTTGGCTAAAATAATTGCCGGTGAGACGCAACAACTAAGAAAACGTTATGTGACGAAGGAAAAAAAATTTTTTTAAATTTACGCGGAACGTAACGAGCGTTCTGAAATAAATTTTTCTAACAGGAACTGCATACACGTGTATTAGATATTGTTTTGTCATGGATCGTTTTTTATATGTTTTTGTTAATAAGACTTGAACGGTTTTTGTTATGTTTTATTTATTTGAAGTTTGTTATTTTGTTTATTTTGTTAAATAAATTTGGCTTATATTTTTGTTGCTACAATAAAATTTTTAGTTTCACTTTCGGGATTTTATCCTTTCGGAATTTTGGATTTTCCGGATTGTGGATTTTCGGGATTGTGGCTTTTCGGGATTATGGTTTTTCGGGATTGTGGGTTTTCGGGATTTTGTGGATTCTGTCCGACTCCCACATGAATGGAACACAAATGAACCCACGAAGAGGAAATTGATATCCATCTATATGGATGGATCGAAGATGGACTGTGGAACCAGTCCACCGGTATATTCTTGGAAGAATTAAATATACAGTGCTCAATCAGGATTCCTGATAGCAGCAGTGTCTTCCAAGCAGAGGTTCTGGCAATCACGGAAGCGGTCCATAAGGTGTTATTGTTGGCAATACCACGAAACGATATTACCACTTCCATTGATAACCAGGCGCCTATTAAAGCAGTTTCTGGTGGAAAGGACTAACTACCTGTGAAGTATCACGGAAGCTTTAGCCAAAATATGACAGGGGCCGGACCATCAAACTTTTACATTTTAACGGGCCATCGCTGCCTAAGTTGGTAGGGGCTCTAACGGGTCGTAACTTCCTAAGAAACCACACAATGAAACTAAATTTCTAAGATGACGATATATGTAGAAAGTCTACGGAGACGAAGAGGTCCATGAGGACACACTTCACTTCCTCTAAATATGTTCACTACTATAATTAACTTCTACTTCGATTGAATGAGAACTCTAAGAAGCATTTTGAAAATGTACCTACAATGTGCTAACTGAATCTAAATACTCTTGTTTGCAATATCGTTAGCATTTTCAGAGTCTTTAAACAAACTTTTAAACCAACAAAGGCTTTCCGTTTGACTATATAATAGCATACTCATACAGGACGACGACGACGCGACGACGTCTATAACCACACTCAACCGACAACTACTGCCCACACATTGCGCTTACGTATGCTTAAATCATGATCAAGATTCGATAGGGCAAATGCATAAAAAAAGCGCTATCCGTCCACACATAGGCAGCTAGTCACGGCTATATCGATACCGATAGCCAAAAGACTCAATTGCTTTCATTAATTGGTAAATTGTTTGGACTGCCGGTGAATAAGAAACCACCTCCTTGGCTTGAGTGTTAATTTAGTGGATGCCAGCTAGCAAGCACGACAGGCATTGCCGCTCGACGCAGGCGACCACCAAATAGGAAAAGCCTGGGTGAAAGAGACTCTATGGTGATGAATTTGGTCGCGGTAAGTCTGATGTGTGGAATTGTGAATATGTTACTTTTGTTTTGGGCGGCAAATTGATCAATTGTGTGTATCGCCGATCAGTGGCCGCGTTTTTGGAAATATTCATTTGAATTTATGCGACAAAATGCCCATATTGAAAAAGGGAATCGCTCAGGTCTCCTGCATATCCCTATGTAGATACATACATATGGGCTCCCCGCTGTCAGCTGATTAACCACAAGGCACAAAAGCAAAGGCGCACAGTAGTGAGCTATTTAAGCAATTATGCAAACATTTTAAAACAATATATTTGCTCAATTATGTAACGGTGCGCGCTGCATTTGCAGCGGATCGGAGAAACGCTGTAAAAAGAGATCTGGATACAAAGCTGGCCACCACACGTTATGCATTATCTGCACACTGGCCCAAGCCTGGTGGTAATTTTTGCATCATTGTTGATAGACGGATATGGTGGACATGTTCGAATAGCATTCAGGAACATTTAAGCAATTTAAAAATTTTCTTGTATATTTTATGATTTAATTTATTTTGTGATAGTAGTTTAATTACAGCACTAAATTGTTTCCCCATATACAAAAGGCGCTAATTGCTTTTTAATGAATTTTAAGGTACGGCAAGTTGTGAAACTAAATTTGGTTTAAGCAGCTTGTTCGTTACTAGGGAATTAAATGTCAAAATTGAGTGCAAAACTAGTGTTGTGATTTGTCAAGGAAATTAATATGAATGCTACCAAAATTGATCAAATTTACTTTCACTATCCTTGAGCTGGGAAGTCGTACATAAAATTACTCGCAATAAAAAATAAACAAACGATATGGCGGATAGAAATCGTTTCTATCATGAGTTGGGTTCGGTTTTAAATATCACGTTGCGGTCGTTGGCAATTATATTATGCATTTTGCTCCTGAATGTAGATGCAGTTAGCGATGATCGGCTATGGTGACGAGAGTTTAAAATGTTTGACCTTCCGATTTCACAAATCTATTATCAAATGCCTGCCCTGGGCATATACAAATCCGTACACCTCCCATAGCAGTGTCTTTCAAACGGAGGTCTTAATAGCTGTGACAAGAGGTGCCCTTGAGTCTTCTTCGGTAGGGACATCACCATACCGGAAGGTATAAACTTCTTTATCGACAGCCAGGCAGCTATAGAAACAGACATAAAATGGAAACTATATGTGAAAAAATTGGTAGTGGAGTCACAGTCGGTGCTGAGGACATGGAAAAATCATTTCTGCAGACTGTTAAACGGCGAAGACGACACATATTCCGCTGTCAGGCAGAATGAACCATTCAACCTGGGCGATGAAAGCCAAGACTTCCGTCCACCTGATCAAAATGAGGTACGGATAGCAATATCCAAGCTGAAGTCCAACAAAGCTGCAGGACCGGACGGTTTATCGGCCGAGCTTTTTAAGGCAGCGGGAGAAGACTTGGTAGAGAGCATACACCAACTCGTTTCTAAAATTTGGTCAGAGGAAAGTATGCCTAATGAATGGAGCCTCAGCATTGTTTGCCCGATCCACAAGAAAAGAAAGGAGACCCTCTAATCTGCGCCAACTATAGAGGCATCAGTCTCCTTAACATCGCTTACAAGATCCTGTCTGCCATACTGTGTGAACGCCTGAAACCATTTGTCAACGAACTGAATGGACCCTATCAGTGCGGTTTCAGGCCCGGTAAGTCCACAACCGACCAAATATTCACACTACGACAGATCCTGGAGAAAACCCAAGAAGTCCAAATCGATACTCACCATCTATTTATCGATTTTCAAGCCGCATATGACAGCATTTATAGAGACGAGCTATACAGATCCATGTCTAGTTTTGGCATCCCTGCCAAACTTGTCAGATTGTGCAGAATGACGATGGAGAACGCCCGCTGCTACGTAAAGGTCGGAAACAATCTCACCGAGACCTTTGATGTCAAAAAAGGATTTAGACAAGGTGATGCGCTATCATTTGACTTTTTCAATATCATTCTTGAGAAAATTGTGCGAAACTCGCAAGCCAACACCAGGGGCACAATTTTCCAAAAGTCTGTGCAACTACTTGCATACGCTGACGACATCGACATCATTGGCAGAACACAACGAGATGTCACTGGTGCGTTTGCAGGTATCAGCGCAGAAGCGGCAAAAATGGGTTTAGTGGTGAATGAGGGCAAAACAAAATATATGCTGTCAACAAGAAGGGACACACAACATCGAAGAATCGGACAGAACGTCACGATAGACAGCTATAACTTTGAGGTAGTTCGGGACTTTGTCTACCTCGGCTCCGCTATTAACTCTGAAAATTACATCACATCAGAAATCAAGCGAAGCATTACTCTTGCCAACCGCTGTTACTTTGGCCTAAGAAGGCAATTGATTAGTAAGGCCTTGTCGAGAAACACCAAGAAGACTCTATATAAGACCCTCATCATCCCAGTCCTGCTCTATGGCGCAGAATCATGGACGTTATCAAAGGCGGATGAAGATCTCCTTGGTCGCTTCGAACGCAAAATTCTTCGAGTGATTTTCGGTCCCGTTTGCGTTGACGGGCTTTGGAGGAGGAGATTTAACAGCGAACTCTACGAGCTGTACAGCGACATTGACCTGGTCAGAAAAGTACGTATCAGTCGACTAAGATGGCTAGGACATGTAGAGCGAATGGACACCAACGCTCCGGCCCGAAGAGTCTTCGATTCCAACCCGGAGGGACAACGCAGTAGAGGAAGACCTCGCCTTAGGTGGCGCGCACAAGTGGAAGGGGACCTCAACCAACTTGGAGTGCGCAACTGGAGGCGGTTAGCCAAAGATCGTGCTAACTGGAGAGACGTGTTGGTTGAGGCCCAGGTCCACCCCGGACTGTAGCGCCATCTAAGTAAGTAAGTAAGTATATGTGAAAAAATGTTGTCGTGAAAAGCTCAAGGTTCTTGGAACACAGCATAAGGTATCACTGTGCCAGGTCTCTGGACATGAAAGTGAAGCAATTCCATTCAACGAAAAAGCGGACGGAAAGCGGAATTAGCAAGACCATATTAACCTGAGTCTGTCACGGAGTGCTCCACCTTGTCAGTCCACTAATTAAGCGAGATTTCTTTGATGTTTGGTTTTTCAGCCTGATTTTTTTGACAGTTCACGCGTGATTCGTGACACGTATCAAAGTAAAAAATGCTCATTAGAAGACAACATAACTCGTGTTATTGGTGACGATTAAAAAATCTCCCATTATAAACTACAAGAGAGGCTCATGTCTATACGAGATTTTTGTGCAATTTGTTCATCATCACCAATGTATTTCAATGGCGTTTGGCACACGACGCAACAAATGATGTGCCTGCAATGCCAAGACCCCTGCTAGTATCAAATCTCATTCAATTCCTATCAAAATTAAAGTATTAAATAAATTTAAGCTCAATCACCCTGTAAAATGAACTACACTAAAATCTTCAAAAAAAAATATTCCACAAATCGAAATATCACGGTCTTATTAAAACCTGTAGCCATTAGGCGCAGTGACTTAGTGGTTAGTGTGCTGGACTACTGTGCGAGGGGTCCCAGGTTCGATCTAAGAACGGGAGTTATTTGTTGTCTGTATTGCACTCTCGTATTTTTCCCCGTATTGACAGCAACCGATGCAAATTGAATTCTGCACATCTGTTTCATCTGCAGTACTGCTTGCAGTGAAACATCTTATGCCCAAAACACATGTGCAGAAATTCTGAATGCTTCACTGCATGCAGTACTGCAGATGAAGCAGATGTCCAGAATTCAATTTGCAGCGGTTGCTGTCAATGACCACTTTTACACGCACCGGTTTTTCACTTTAGTGTCGAGAATGTGTTGGTAAAGGGGATGAAAAGTGCAGTTGATAGCCGAACACGGATGGGCCGCGATTTGATTCACTGCGTTGCTATGCAGTGGACTTAGAAATACAGACATGTTGCAGTGCTGCGGTGGCTGCAGAATTTACATTTGTTTCACCACATAAGAACATGTGTATTCTAATCTTGCTGCGCAGTGAATTCTGCACGAGTGTGTTTTGGGCATTAAGGTTTTTTCCACTGCGCCACCTGTGGCGAACGTCTTACAAACATTCGAGAGTATAACTATCCTGAAAAAGCGTCTCAATAAAGCCGTTTGGACTCGGCATAAAATTGTCCCAAAAATAAAAATTAACACAAATGAATGGTTGTGAGAAGCTAGGGGTAGGGTGTCTACACACCTGTTGCACCAACAAATTATTTATTTTTAGTTTAACTATTGTAGCTATCCATGAAAAGATTTTTCCTTTTCATTTTTAGCGTGATTTTGATATACGGATATCTGTTCTCGCTTTAGTCCTTATAAGGACTATAGCCTCTTAAATTACTCCGGTGATCTTGACCCTTTACTATTGTTGTGCGTTCGACTACGAAAATCTACCCAATATAAGCTTCAACTAATAGATGCATTTAAAGCGACTCTCACAAGTTTCAGCGCCAACACAAACATTTTTGTTGTGATTGTTTGTCGTGGCCAATTCCACGAACCTACTCAACCGTGGCTTATATATATCGAATTATTCATATAAACCGCCTCTTTCTCTACTTCAAGCTTAAAAAGTGAATAACTGTCATATGGTACCCGTATGTATAGTATAGGAACATGTGTTATGAATCGAATGTCTATCACCTTAGACCTAGACGGGACAATGTTAGCCATTACTGACTGTTCCATATATTGGTAAGTTGATTCATGAATGTCACCTAGTAGTTCACTCGCGACGCCACACACATTTTTGTTATTCGATAGTTTTACGCCGTATAGCTTCAAGTTGCAGGTTGTACTGGTTTTATATAACCCCACTGTGACTACGCGATGCCATACCAACCAAACTTGAAGTGAATAGATGCAGACAATTTGAAACCAATTTGAGTGACTGCAAATTGAGTGCACAATTGATAGATATGTCAGATGCCAGTGCCAGGGAATTAGGATATTTGTATAGCTACGCGTACAAATAGGTAAAAAAGAAGACACGAAATGTGGAAACGATGGTGAGCGCAATGAAAAAGATCGTGAGAAATCGGTATAGGAAATGCGAAACAGACATTCACGAATTTATTTGTTTATGTGATGATGACAAACGGATTGTTGTCAGATATGGAGAATAGATTGAAAATATCTTTTAACTTCATTGAGCCCTGTAGAGTAGGTGCGAGTAGGTGCGACTCTTAGATAAGAAGTCAAAGAAGAGTTACACAACTATATGCAGTTTGAAAAACAGTATTTTAATTTTAAATACAAAATAACTTAAGAAATGTAATTTTAAGAAAAATTAAATAACTCCTAAACATTGAGTGAAATAGTTCTTAAATAGGATTTTTTTCATTCATATGAATTTAGGATTTATTTCATGATGAAAAATTCCTAACACTAACGTGCAATAAGTGAAAATTTGGCTTTATGTCACTTTCCCGATTTGGCCTTATGTCGCTTTATCTAAGTGCCATAATGCCAACCAGAATTTGGCCTTATGTCACTTTCAAAAAGCGACATAAAACCAAATTTCGAGATTTGGCCTTATGACGCTTGGCCTTATGTCACGGCACCGACTCGACTAAGACTATTTGTGATTATCATTTATCACTGCGGACAAATAAAATTTTCCGTCTGCTTAATGCCTAAAACACATGTACAGAAATTCTGAATGCTTCACTGCAAGCAGTACTGCAGATGAAACAGATGTGCAGAATTCAATTTGCAGCGGTTGCTGTCATTGAGGGGAAAAATATGTGAGTGAAACAAAGACGACAAATAATTCCCGTCTCTCTTTTCCTCTTATGCATCAGTAGCTGAATTTAAAAATTCGATGCTGCCAAGTCTACTTAATTTAATTCACTGTGTTGCTATACAGTGGATTTAGAAATAGAGCCATGTTGCAGTGCTGCGGTGACTGCAGAATTTACATTTGTTTCACCACATAAGAACATGTGTATTCTAATCCTGCTGCGCAGTGAATTCTGCAAGTGTGTTTTGGGCATAATTCACTGCGCAGCAGGATTAGAATACACATGTTCTTATGTGGTGAAACAAATGTAAATTCTGCAGCCACCGCAGCACTGCAACATGTCTCTATTTCTAAATCCACTGCATAGCAACGCAGTGAATTAAATTAAGTAGAGTTGGCAGCATCGAATTTTTAAATTCAGCTACTGATGCATACGAGGAAGAGAGAGACGGGGATTATTTGTCGTCTTTGTTTCACTCACATATTTTTCCCCTCATTGACAGCAACCGCTGCAAATTGAATTCTGCACATGTGTTTCATCTGCAGTACTGCATGCAGTGAAGCATTCAGAATTTCTGCACATGTGTTTTGGGCATAAGGTGATCAGTGATCACCAAAAATTATTTAAAATTTGGCATCACTTGACACTGACATATGTGAGTGTCATAATTTTCGGTTTGGGTAGATAATGCACTTTTTAGAAAATATAAGTGAATATAATAATAAATATTCATTTTAACAATAAGTCACCCATCACACCGGGGCGAAACGCATTTCGGAGCACAGTACACTTAAATGTTCAATAATAACAGTGGCCAGATCACGTAAAATAAAAACGATCGAACGATATCGTTTCGACAATAGCAGTCTCTGTCTATTGCCTAGAATGTAGGTAGGTATGTGATTTCTGATGGGCGGAGTATCATCCTGTGGCTTCCGTATATCTATCCAACCGATATCACTTGCAAAATAAAAAGGAACAAGGAAAGTCAAATTTAGTTTTTAGTAAGGAACAGGAGCCTACCTCCGGAACTTTTCAAAGAAGAATTTTTTTAGTTTGCTCCGACAAATTCATAGTTTTATAATTTGCCGAGAATAATTTTCTTGTTTGCTGCATTTTCACCACACGAATGCGTGATTTATGGAGGGTATGCATTTTACTGATAGCTATAACTGACCCCTTAACTTAAGCATCCTATACATGCGACCCATCCCAGCAAACCGGGCGATTCACGATCGGAAGAAGACTTCGTTGACCTGGACCCCAATTCAAATTTCAAATTGGCTTAGAAATATTGTGGATGTGGGTTTTGATTTGCGAAAGAAAAATAAAAAAAAAACATTTGGCGATTGTGTGTGATTGGTTCTAATTTCAGTTAATAATAAATTGTGTTTTAACAATGGCTACATTGGGCGAAATGGGATTAGCATTTGTTCAATTGACAATGGAGCAGTTGGAGCAACTTCAAATAGACCGAGATATCCGAGAACCCCAAGACTACTTTGAACTTTCCGACACAAAATTTATGAAATTATTTCGGTGAAACAAGCGCTTGGCACAGGAATTCATCGATTTCTTGGCTACTCATATGATTGACCAATTTAGATCAAACGCTTTAACTGTTGAAGAACCTTCTTCTTTTGTTTTCCTTCCATTTTAATTATTTTTTTCTTCTTCACAATAAATTATTTCACACAGAAATTAAAAAATCAAATTGCCAAACTCACAATTCCGTATGCGGGAAGCAAATCCGCCTAGAAAAGGCAGACGAGTAACATTCGAAGAGAAATTCTCGTATGCGGATTTTGAGAATTGCAAATTTCAGTCTTTCGCATGAAATTGGATATTTTGACAGAAATTTTTTGAGAATTGACCCCCTGAGGTTGTGCAGTGAAAGAACTTTAATTTGTGTTTTTCAGGTGGTAAACCTGGAGCTCGAAAGCCAGCATAAGAGCCACTGCACCCAAAAAGAGCCGATTGATATTACATATTTTTGCTAACTTGAAATCGAGAAGCTAAATTTTCTTCTCGCCTTCCTCTCAAAGCATAAATAAAAGGTTTCAGACTACTACATATATTATTTCAGGCGCTCTCTGATGCTATGTTTTGGAAACAAGATTAGTTTGGAGCATCTTACTCATCTCACGGAAATCTTTAAAAGAACTCAACTGCCAGTGTACCAACCCAATTGAAGCAAAATTTAACTTCCTATAAAAAAATATACGTACATTTTTGTTAAGAAGAGAACTTGAAAAATGAATGTAGTTAAAAAAAAATAGCTACATATTGTAAAATATAGTAGGTATGTATGTAGGTATCATAGATACCTAATTAAAATGTTCAGTTTTAATAAAATGTTCGTTAAACAAACTGCACTCACCAGGCAGTGCACAAATCAAACGTACCCAGCCATTATACCAATCACATGTATTTGAATTTGACAGTTCAAATGGTATAATATATACACAAATGGTCGCGAAACTGACTTTCTGAGACAAGAAAAAATATTGTGCAAATGCATAAGTGGAAAATAAAAGCGGAGGAAAACGAACTTGTATCAGAAGTTAGGACCAATAAATGCCTAGATTTGTTTTCATTTTATATTTGCTATCGATATTTTCATTCGGATAAGGTTATCTTTTTCCGATAGATTAGATAAATTCCGAGAGTGATTAGATTATTTGCAAATAAGAACTACCAAGGTGCTCTTCTTTGCCGTGTTTTCGTTATTAGAGTTATTTGTGTGATCGAATTGCTGAAGGTTCCCCCAGAATTTAAGTTACAAATAAATTATTTAACTCAACAATTCAAGTGTTTATTAGATTGCATTCGTAAGTTGATATACCCCAGCTGCATCTCATATGTTAAATGTTCGCTTTCTTTTTTTGGATAACAAAAAAAAATTGGCTAAAAGAAAAAAATAAAATCCAATTGCCCCCACATAGAAGTGAGTAGAGTGACTCACGCGCTCGCATTTGAAGTCTCACTTTAGTTTCTTGTTTTGTTTGTTGTGTGTGGTGCTGTGTTTCTGTGATTGTAAGCAATTGTGTATTCCTCCCGGATGGGAGTGCACCCTAAATTGTATTAAATCAAATTACATAAATAAAAATACATAATAAATTTAATGAATAATAAAACAATGAAACAGCAAATGTCATCAAGCGGAGGAGGCAGTGAACGCCAGAAGGTAAACAGCGGTAGTAGTCTTCTTTCGGCTAGTGAAAACGATACAGTCTTCGGACTCCTGGGACGAAAATGTCAGGTGAGTTAATTTTTCATTGCATTGCAGGGATTACATTTTAATTCAATAAAAATACTGTATACTAGTACATAGCTTGTAAATCAAAATCAATAAGAAAGGGAAAACATCACAACATAATTACGAGTATCTGCACATAGTTGGCAAGCAGAAAACTTTCGAATTATACAGAAAACGAACTGGAAAAGAGAAAAGAAAGTTTAATACTTTGTTTTGCTATAAAATAGACGTATGCCTTTGCCTATGTTGCGATAAATTACATACATCTATTTATGAGTATAGGCGCATCTGTTGCTACTATTCTAGTATAACACCTAAATAGAGCTGTTGTTCACTGACAAATTACATCGATAAAATATAGTATAATGGTTGTCACTACACATGGGCTGTAACAAACAAAATTATTAGGTATAGTATAACTTATGAAATGATACCTACATACTTATGGTTATCTATTTTGAAGTTTCTGCCCAAGGTTACAGCCACCTACCCCATTAGTAGCAACCCAACTTTAGACAATTTCCAGAACTATTATGTATATTTAATGTACTATCCTTGAAAAGATCAACAACATAGCATTCTATTTTGTGTCTGAAACCGGTTAGCGCCTTTAAGATTTTAAAAACAGTGAGATTCTAATCTGATTAGTGGCATTTGTGACAATGTTCAAGCAAGTTTTGTGCAATCCATTCGTTTCTAATCAGTTTTTATTATTATTTGTTTTTTTATTTCTGTCAACTAATATAATATTGAAGTCCCAGATTGTGGTACATTAACCTCAACTAAAACCACGTCTGTCCCCACGGAACCACCGTAAAACATTTCGTCATGAGGGAATTCTTAGACATAGCTCGATCTGACTCTACACGCCTGCAAATGTATTTGGAAGTGAAGTATAGATCAGGCTGAATTTAAGCTATGGTACGTGTGTTGGCTTTCAGGGTAACGGTATTGATTTAAGAAAACCACACCACCAAATGTTACCGATCGTTAGACCACAGGTCTCTAGCCAGACAACACTGATGGTGGTATCGTTGTTGAGTGTATAAGCAAGGAGTAACAACGATTCTCCCTGGGATTCACGCTTACAATATCTGTATGGAAATTTTGTCGAATTTTAGTCGAACTGTTAATTGCCCCACTTCCTCCAGCAGTTTCGCAACCATTAGTATGGCTTTGTCGTTAGTTTCTTGTGATGTGTCTAGTCTAAGAACGTAATACGTTCCATAGGAGTTATACCACTCCTGTGACTCCCTTATCTGTCTCACAAATTAAAAGTCTCTGTCGAAATAGTCTATGACTTATATAAGGTCCGGGAAAAAGGACGGACGTTTTGGAAATGGCTATAGTACACCTTCTATTGGGACGACTATTGGGCGGCAGGCATTGTTAGGTTTGCGATGTCTTAGTATATTTTTTCCAGTTGAAGACATGGAGCCGTGGATGGTAAAGCACTGCGTTTTTTGACTCGGTCACGGCAGTTCCGCTTGAATTTCGTTGCCACTTCACCTTCCACAGAAATCGAGCTGTTCGTTTTGCCTGAATTACGAAGACGTATACCGATCCAACGTGTGTGGTTTCAACAGAATAGGTACCAGTACTTCCCGGTCCAAAATCGCTCCTTGCTGCTTTGGAAATAAACCTTTAACGATGCTAAGTAGCATTTCTGGACATGTGGATGGTGGTCCACGAAAGGCGTCTGCTTCTTAATCAACACCTGTGAAATGCCTGCTTTTACTAAGATGGATTCCCATTTTGAATTTTTTTCGTGGTGCCTTATACCGCTTCTGAGTTAGGTGATGAAGCGCCCCTTTGCATGATGATATTCAACGTGTAAGCGGAAGGATATTTTCTATTTCTTTCGACTTGTCAGTAGATGGCCTCATAATCGTAGCATATCGGGAAATATACCAGGAATAATCTTTATCCAACACTTTTGCTTATTGTCAACTCATATATAAACAGCTTTTTTAGTGATAATAATAGGGGCTTGATCAATGTGAATACATAGTTTTAATGTTAGTCATCATCAGTTTTAAACTGACGACGTAAGGAGAGTTCCTCTCTGGCCTTCTGGTCTTCTTTCCTTCTATCAAAATAAAGTTTATACTTCATTGAACCTAAAACAGGTAAAATGAATTTAATATTTTGCATAGATACTAACCTCGCCCACATACCTAATCTTTGATCGTCATAAATGCAAATGAATAACGCCATAGGTCACGCCTTTTATAAAACAATAACTAGTTTGAATACTGTATGTCATTTGAAACGAGAGTATATTATGCTAACTAATAAAATTACCGTAAAATTTGTTTGTTATAAATGTTTAACAACTTTTCATACATTGGCAGCGAAATAATTTATTCCCTGGAATTTAAACAAATGCACACTTAGTGACTAAGCGTGATGCTTTAACTTTAATGTGTCATAACGCGCCTCTCTTGAATTACCAATTCCTTTTGGCAACGTTTTAGTTACACTGAAACTCAAAAAACATGTGCTTGTAGTATGATCTGTCCTCAATATTTTTAAATAATTTTAAAACTGTCAAAAACATCAGACTTAAATCCATTACTTATGTTATCGTATACTTTGTACGGCTTTACGAACCATGGCATTAGTAAAACATAAAAAAGAATACATAAGCATAGTGTGGTGATAAATGCCACGTGTCTCATGGCCATGAACAACTTAAAGGATTCACTTGTGCCAATTATTGATCCACAAATAACAGTCCTCGTTGTTCACGACCCTTCTCAGGCGACTGTTGTTATTTATTTGAGTTGAAATTGATGCGACAATAAAAAAAAGTGATTCTCTTATACAACCGATTTGCAGCAAAAATGCAGTGATAATGGTGCACCCATAAGCTTCGAGGACAATTGCGCTGCAGGAGAACTTCATTATTAAGTCCCACTAGAAAACATGTCGAACGAAGTCATCAACATAATGCTATAAATACAAAAAGAGGCAAAACAACAAACGTTGTTGGTGCGTCTTTTGGAAATAGTATGTAGAACTTCATAATCTCACATTGATATCGATTTGCTTTGTGGTTTTCTTCGAATTATAAATTATGAAATTGATTCCTATTATCTTATCTAGGAATGTGAAATGGCAGTCCACTGTAAGTCCAATGTAATTTTAAAAAGCAATCTTTTTGAGTTTAGTTGATTTAAAGAGCATTCTTTTAATATGAGAGCCGATCCCGTACATTTTTGGCTAATATTGTGCCCTGTATATCACCTCTCCCGGTTATCGTTCAGTTGACGGCGCCATAAATCAGGGATCGAGTTACCGCTTACATGAGCGAACAATACGTTACGGGATTATGTAATTTTTTTCATAAAATAAATCAATGGCTAAGACCCAGAAAGTACCATAGACATAGCTGCGTAAGTGCGTAGGAAGAATGCAGCTCCTTCAGAAATCATTATTGGTCTAATACTCACGAACGCGCCAGTGATATCACGCTCCGTTCTGCTGATTATGTCGATGTCGTCGGCGCAGGCGAGTAGATGGATGGACTTTTGAAAGATAGTGCCTCTGGTGTTAGCCTCATTTTTGACAGAAGGTTTCGGCGAGTTCTTTACCGACCTTGAGGAGCAGCGTACATTCTCATTATGGGCATTATGTTTATGTTCACTTCAGTGGACATTCTTGATTACCTTTCGTGCTCTTTATGGCATTTCCATAGTTTGCTTCATAAATTGGGGCGATTCACTGACATTGTGTCCGCATTACTCGCGAATTTTCAGTGCCCAAAAACTGCAGATTTTACACATAGGTGGAAATGGGCTTTGTCTCGAAATGCACATTGGACCAATATTACTGACGAATTGGTTAGGTATAGTATAACATTCTATTGGTTATTCACACAAATTTGAATTCTGTTTGCTTAACAAATGTCAAACATTTTGGCCCACCTTGTATTTATATCGGATAAGCTCGCGGTAAGCCTTGTCGAGTCAAGGAAGCTTATCTTATTTTGCGAAAAAAAGTTCAGGGAATTATAAGCGAACACTAATATAATCAATAGCAATTCTTCCCTAGTTATTAAGACCCCACCCGTGGAGAACAAATTTCTAGAACACACAATTGAGAGGTTGACAATCGCTTTGCATTTTTGTTGTTGCTTTCAAATTTTTTCTTATCGATCTTTCGAGTTTTGTTTCTTATTTTTTCACTTCTTGAACGCAGTTTTCTTTGTTAAACAGTTCACTGGGAAAGCTCACGGCTTTCAAATGACGCTCACTTCGCACTGAAAGACGCTGCAATAATTCGGGTTGTCAAAGGAGATGATGAGGTCGAGGTTGCATCGACACCAATCTGTCCTGTGTATAGAGTTTAAAACGTACATCATAATTATTTTTTTGTCTGTAGGTAGCCTATCTACAAGTTTCAGAAGTTGTCGTTGGATCATGAGCATACTAGCTTGACTAGTCATGTTAAAAGCATATCGCCCTTTTGCAGGGGAACTGGACAACCATTGCTTTAGACAATACTTAACGTTTATTTCTTTTAAATCCGAATCAGCTATCTAGCTAGGAGGGAAAAGCTTTTCTTGTGAAAAGGGGCAATCTCAGTCTGGTTCGACCTTAACAGTCCGTCCATTTAACCAATTTATTTAACTTAACGTAGACTGTAGGGCGTCGGCAAGTGTCTGTGCTATTTATATATTTAAAGAAGTATTTAAAAAAAAAAATTTAAATCGCATATTGAGTTTGTTGTATTGGTTGAATATCCATTTTGGGAAGGGGTCTGTCCTTTGACATAGGCCCTCATCGAACTTTAAAACATTCATTAGCTTACAAAGTAAAAGCAAACAGTGCTAACAGAGATTCAATGATTGCTTTTGATCTGACCTAATATAAATCTTTACCTTAACAAAACTTTTTTCTATGCCTAATCTAATCAATTACTCTTTTTGCCTTTACAGTCGATGAGCACAGCCGTTGTACAGATCTACAAGACAGAAGGCTCGGCCCATTCACACTGGAAAAAGAAGCATACGGGTGTGGTTTGCTTCATCAAGGATAGTTGCATTCGCTCGTACTTCTTTCGGGCTTACTGTCTTATTAAAAACGAGCTCATTTGGGAACATGAAGTGTACGATTCATTGAAGCTAACACAGGCCCGAGCATTTCTGCTCACATTTGAAGGACAGGTAATATTAAAAAAAAATTAAACCAAAATAAATTATTGCTAACTTTTCGAATGGTAAAGGATGGACATGTTGGTCTCAATTTCGTCTCCGAAGATGAGTGTGATACATTCTATCGCATTGTCGAGACAACCTTGGAAACTCGCAATCGAAAACGTCAGGGTAAGTTCAGACATTTTCAAAACTCACACTCCATGTTTTATTGTATAACAAATTCACTTCCTATAAAGAACGCCGTCAGAAATCTCGCATTTCCACTGCACCACCCATGGTGCCAAATTCAAAAGATACCAAGATGCAAATTCAACCGAGCATTGTGGTGCCGGACGTTGTACCCCAACCAGATTCATCTGTTGTACAATTACGAAATCATTCAAAAATTAACAGCGTTCAACTGACCCAATCCAAGCCAACAATCTTTCCATCAAGTTTTGGCCTATTATCGAGCAAAGATAAAAAACGTAAATACACCAAAGCCGATATTAGTACGCCAACTAATTTTGTGCATGTCAGCCATGTCGGTTGGGACGCGAACAAAGGCTTCGATTTGACTGGCAACGAAGAAGACGAAATGTTGACAAAGTTCCTCAATAAAGCTGGTGTTTCGGAGAACCACATGAATGATCGTGATACAAGAGCTTTCATTTACGATTTCATTCAAAGTAATAATGTGTTGGCTTCTGTTAAATCGGAACGCGTTGAGAATCCAAAGGCCCCAGCACCGGCTCCACCACCTGTACCAAGTAGACATCATGTGAGTTTTATTAACTGTTCTTTTATGCAATCCAGTAGAATGGTTATTTCTTATTTCTTATATTTTTATTGTTTATTTAGCCTCAAAATGGAACATCTCAAAGATCTGCACCGCCACCACCTCCAGCCAGACAACCTCCACCGCCAGTACCCACTACTGCGCCTGGAGTAAGAACAGCGCAGCCACCATCTCGGCCACCGCCTGTTCAAACCACTGTGACCCCACCATCGGCAGTAAGTATATTATATAGGAAATGTGCTTTTTAAAAAGTGTTGGGGGTTTTTAAGAAAAACAATCATTATTGAGCTGTATATTGATTAACAAATCACTGAGCCTAGTGCTGATCCGAACGTTCTTCTGTACAAGAGATATATATTGATGTAACGGTAGTCAAGGTTGTCTTCAATTTAGCTGCAAATCAATACATAATTGATTTCCAAATGACGTGTTGAGATTTCCCTGCCAATCGCGCCTATTTGGAAGTTTAGACCAGAAACTAACCCTTTTGTAGATATGTATCTACCTATATGTAGCTAAATTTATTTTTAAACCTGATTTATTCGCAGACGGCGACAACTACAGAAACAAAAATCAGTTCTGTTAAGGTGGAAGTACACGGCATGTAGTCATTGCATGCCGTGTACTAACTCTCTTTGTGACACGGAAATATGGTACACATATGTATGTGTACGATATTTGACACTCTCTGTTGAGCTACATACGTAGATGTAGGTTCTGACCTGTCAATTCAAAATCCAATCTTACTGGACCCTATTATTTAGTAGCTGCAATTTTTCGTATCGACATGTCATATTTTTCGACCGACAAAGAAAATGGTGACAAACTAAGTTAGAAGTGGGTATATACGACCCCACTTAGCTATTACAAATTTTATGTACTAAAACAGCAAAATATTGGTATAATATTATTATCATGTGTTTGCTCATAACACCCAAATAAATATAATTAACCTATTCCAACGTATTACTGTGTATTTGTAGAATTCGTCATCATCGCCTTATATCGCTTAAGACCCTTGATGTTTATCACCGACCTTTGATGACGAATTACGTATATAAAACACCTTTGTAGTTCCCTATTATAATCTATAAAGGTTATCAAATGTCCGCTTCGGCAAGTAAAATAAAAAATTAAAACATTGGCGTTAAATTTCAAATGCAATAGCAATTAAATGTCCACCACATGACTGTATGCAGGACTCGATCTTTTTAATGTAATTTTCTCTTAGCTGTAACTCTTCGATACAATAGACCTTTTTAGGTCGTAGTGTCAGCCATTTGGACAGGAAACTTTAAGAAAAAAATGTAATCCTAACTTAAAAGCCCTAGCCATAGAAAAACAGATACATACAGTGAGCGTCAAAAGTTAGTGAACACTAATGATTTCTTCATTTGTCTTTGAAGTTTGGAAACTATTTTTTTTTTTTAAATCTATATAAAATATTCTACCCTGGAAAGTGAAATAATTTTTGTTATTCACCCCTATCGTGGAATCCGCCGGGGGGAATTATTCACGGAAAAAAACATTTTGGTATCGTCGAATCCGCAAAGTGAACAGTTCCCCGTGTGGGTAATGTGAATGAGTTTCACTGTATCGTTGAAAACGTTCAAATCGAATTTTTCCCGAACAAAATGACATTTCTTACCCGCAACAAAATCATTGCGGATTTCATAGGTTTTCTTACTTGCTGCAGATCGTGAGGATTTTTTTTAAGAAAATGTACATGTAAAAAAGCTGCGTTATTAAGCCGAACATTTGTAATAAATCTGTGCAATATTGAACTTTATTAAAACAAAAAAAAAACATTCTAAAAACACATTTCATCGGGTAGCTCCATGAAATCATTCACTGCTCCTCTTAACCTGTCTCGTACTCTTCTCTGAGAACACCGCTCATTTCGTTCTTCCTCTTATGCTTCCAAAAATGGAGCTATCGTATCAATTATTATAACAAACACTTTATTTTTTATTGAAATCACTTTTAAAACACACTTTTTATATGCCTCCGGTGAATGCAGCTACACAGATTTGTGTTAACAAATGAAAGACAGCCGTTTGACAGTGAAACTACCTTTCCCAAAAACGTGTCGATAAGGAAACGTTTCCGGCGGATTCCACGATAGCAGTAGAAAGTGAAAGGGAATCGAATAGGTGAAGTGAAACTCAATTCCGACGGATTCCACGATAGGGGTGATTGTAATTTCGCTATCAAACTTTTTACAGGTTGTTAGTTTTTACGAACTTTTTCAAGACCCTAAAGAAAATGTAAAAGAGTTGGTGTTTACTCACTTTTGACGCTCACTGTATGTATATAAATGGTAACACCGCCTTGAGCTGTTCCTTTGTCTACGGATTTGTTGACTAGAAAGTTTCTTATATGTATGTGACTGTATACTGCATGACTGGAGTCTGGGAGAAACGCCAGTCAAGGTAGGTATTTAGGCTGCTGTTATAGCTATCAGGAAAATGCATCCGTAAAAAAATTGTTTCACTTTTTTGGAGCACTTAAACTCAATCGTTGAACTCAATCTTGGTCTTAAAATGTTGCGTTTGAATTATAAAACTAATTCGTCAAAAAAAATTAAGCAATTGATCTTTAAATTTTCTAAAAAAGGAATTTCTTTATTTTTCCGTACGAAAAACTTTTTCTGTTCAACTTCTCAACCAGTTTCACGAAGTATTCCTATGATATGCTATGGTTAAATGTGTCAGTTTTGTTCTGTTTCGTGTTTTTACGGATGGATTTTTCTAATGGCTATAACTGAAGCCTTAGGTAATCATAATAAATGTGTCGGTGTCTGCTTGAGTTGTACGGGTATATGGGGTATATCTGGATCTAGTAGAACAAGGTCCGGTCATAATGCTATACATTTGGGACGAAATGTTGCTCTCAAAAATGTTATCAGTACTTATGTTTGCAAAAGAACCATTAAAGGATTTTCGTGAACCATCTTTCAAAATGGGCTTTCTAAAGTTCAGGCACCATTTTTGAGGTTTAAGAAACTAGCCTTAGTTCTGACAGAAGCCTTATTCAGAGTCATTCACCATTTGTTACTAAACGGTTACTCATTGCGCATTCGAATATCTACACAAACAGCTCTCGCTCCCTCTAAAAATTATGAAGACCGGGATCTAATAAGAATCACCAACTAACTACTAATATTTTCTTTAATCTTTATCAGCCACCACCACCCCCTCCTCCACCGCCACCTGTTGCTGTCGCAGTCCCGCCACCCCCTCCAATGCCAATTCTTACTGACGTTGTGGCTCCTAATACGAATGCATTGAAGCCACCAGCTCCGGCGCTGCCAGTTGTAAATGATACCCGAAGTGCACTTATGGACAGTATCCGCAAAGGAGCAACATTGAAGGTAAAATATTTTCTCGCCCAACAATCCGTCTGTATTCCCATTTTTTTTTTGTATTTGCAGAAAGTTGAAATCACTACCCTAAGTACCGGTAGTGCAGATTCACGTAGTGATCTTATGTCTGAAATACGTTCGGGAATTGAATTGCGACCAGTTGAAAGTCGAGAACTACCGCCGGCTTCGAACAGAGCAAGCGACGACAGCTGTGGCACTGATGCCCTTGCAGATGCATTAAGACGTGCTCTACAAGAACGTGGCCGTGCCATTCACTCTTCGGACGATGATAGTGATCAGAGCTCTGAAAATGACGGCGAATGGGACGACTAAATAGGAAACCTTTACCAAGTTATACCATAACCTGACCACTTTTTAAATATTTAGGGAAAATAGTTCAATTGATTACTATTATCGTATATTATATTCACATCCCAACTCATGGTTGTTGCACTTTTCAAGCATATCTCTAGATAGACAATGGTTCAATCTGAAATTCGTATTTAAAATATTTTTTATCGTTTAATAGAAAAATCGTACTTATTTGAAGAAGTGGACAGTTTCAATAGAAATTGTCTGCAAGTTAAATATTTAGTTGTGTTTACTGATTGAACCGTTACCACCATTAACCCCATTAATAGAATCATCCTCACCTCGTGACACATTGCTCATTTTCAAAACGTTTAGGGAATTATCCAAATAATCGAATGGTTCTACAAGTTTATTATTATTATTATTATATTTTTATTATTATGTAAGTTAATTACAATAATAATACAAAAAAAAAAAAAAAAAAAAAAACTAATAGCACTAGCTACCAAGGCTATCGGCTAGTTTTTTTAAAATTATTTTATATAAATTTACATATTTTTAGTTTTTCTAATATAATGTATACATTTCTAATATTATCTTCTGTTGGTGTTTTTAATAGTTGAGTAAGAGGAACAGTAGAGATGTTTTTAACTATGTCGTTGATTTTTTGGCATTCAAGTAAATGTTTAATTGAGAGGATGGTATTGCTGTGGCAAATGTGGCAAGTTGGTGGATCACTTTTTGATAGTAAATGATTGTGTGTGAGGCTTGTATGGCCCATGCGAAGTCGTAGAAAGCATTTGATCATTATTTTTGAGCAGTTTGTAGGGTATAATGCCATTTGAGCCTGGGGATTAATTATTGAGTAATGGTGGGGGTGTTCATTCCAATAGTCTCGTTTTTTGTTGATCCATAATATTTTCAATTTCTTTTGGAGGTCCTTTTTGTTATGTGTGTAGAAGGTAATAAGTGGTTCTGTTGTTGCAGCTTTTGCAGCCATGTCGGCTTGCTCATTGCCTATTATTCCAGCGTGGCCAGGAACCCACATAATTTTTAGTCTACTTTTGTTTATAATTAGGTTGTCCCGGATCTCTTCTATTATTGGCGTCGTGTTGTAGATGTTTTGGATGGCAGATATTGTGGATAGACTGTCACTGCAAATGAGTATTTTTTTGTTCGGAAATAGTTTTGTAGCATGAAATACTGCAAGGGCTTCGGCAGTGAAAATAGAAGAGAATTGAGGCACTAGGCCCTTTATGAGGACGTTGCTTTTTTCATCTATTACCGCAAAAGCGGTGCAGTCATCTGTTTTTGACGCATCGGTGAAAAGTAAAGTCCAGTTAGTATCTACGAACTTTTGCGTTAGGTCCTTAAATATTATTTTGTATATCCGGTTGTTTGTAGTTGTTTTATTATAGTTGTGAAGGTCGGTTATGGTGGAGGATTCATCGAATAACCATTGAGGATGACTTGGTGTTTTGTGTGTGTGAATATTGATTGGGACATCGGACCATGATGGGGAATACAGTGCATTATAAATTGCCGATGGTCGTCGGGGTAGCTTTTTCCGAGATAGTACTTTTTTGGCATCCAGTATAATAGGTGATTCACGTGATGATATGATTTTCGGGATGAGGAGATCTGTGAGATAATCCCGTCTTTCTTCCACTGAGAGTAGACCAGCTTCTATTAGCATAGATTTTATTGGAGTCGTCCTGAAGGCTTTAAGAGCGACACGAACAGCGGAGTGATACTGCGGTTTGAAGAGTTGGAGCGAAGCCTTTGGGCATTTACCGTAGATGACTAAGCCGTAATCAATTTTGGACAAAATAATGCTTTTAATAATTCGGATAATAGTGTTGACGTGTGAACAAGAGTGCTTAGATGTAAGATACTTAATTATATTTAGTCTGGTAGCTAGGCTTTTTTTCATATATATACAGTGGTCCTTAAAGTTAAACTTAGAATCGAAAATAATACCTAATATGCTTAGAGAATTAACATTATAAATATTATTGTTCTTAAAATTAAGTGAAATGTGTTTTGAACAGCTCGTTTTTTTGCAAATATGTAAAATTTTAGTTTTATCCAAAGATATTTTTGATCCAGAGAGAGTACACCACTGGTCAATATCTGTAAGGATATTTGAAAAAGTGGTGGTTGTTTTTATCAGGTCTTTACATTTAGAAAAAATTACCAAGTCATCGGCGTAAAGACAGTGCCTAATGGTGCTATATTTTTGTAAAATGTGGCTCAATTCATTGAAAGCGATAATAAAAACAACCACCGACAGTGGAGATCCTTGGGGGATACCATTTTTTAACTTATGAATTTGAGAACGGACATTCTGTATTTTTATTCGGAACTGTCTGTTAGTTAGGAATGACTTAATATATTTGTACATCTTTGGACCTATTTTCCATTCGATCAGTTTGTTTAAAACTATATGTATCCCAATTCTGTCAAAGGCTTTTTCGAAGTCTATTGACAGAATTGTGATATGATTTTTTGATGATAAGGCGGATGAGACAAAATTATCAATGTGGAGAAGAGAGTCAATGGTACCACGACCGTGTTTGAAGGCGACTTGATTTATATTTATGAGGCAATTTTTTTCTAGAAACCAGAATAGTCTCTTAGAAATAATCTTCTCTAGAACTTTGCCGACACATGGTAACAGGGATATCGGTCTATATCCGCTGACTTCAGTGTTTGCTTTATTTGGTTTATGAATTGGCACCACGCTGGCAATCCGCCATGCTTGGGGAATAATTCCCTTGTCAAAGATTTGATTGTAAAGTGTTATTATGCGTTGTTTAAGGATAGTGGGTGCATTTTTGATCATTGGATATGATATTCTATCAAAGCCAGGTGTTTTTCCTTTAGCCGTGCGAAGACAATTTTGAAGTTCTATCAGTCTAATAGGGAGTTCAATCATGCCAGCTGATGGATGGTAAAGGTGAGATATGTTTATATTAATTGCAGAATATTTTGCTTGATGGAAGGCAGAGGAGAAATGTGAGTCTTCGGCTTGGTTAGACCAGGTATTGGCAAAATGTTCCGCAATCTCAAAAGGAGATGATAGTGTGTTTGTTCCAGATCTGATAAAATTTATAGAGCGGGGAATGTAATCCCCCGTGAGTGATCTTATGTTATCCCAGAGTTGTTTGCTTGTGGCTTTTGGATTAATGTTTGAGGTGAAGTTTTCAAAACTAGCCTTTTTAGCAAGCTTGGCTGATTTGCGGAACTGCGCGTTGGATTTACGGTAGGCAATTAGGTTATCCTGACTTGGATGCTTTTTAAAATCGTGCCAATTTTTTTGTTTGATTTTACGAAGGTTACCTATTTCATTACTCCACCAGGGAACAGACTTTTTTTGAGGACGGGACGGACTTTGTGGAATGGCTTTGTTAGCTGCGCTTCTAATACATTTATGTATGAAGGCTGCTTCTTTATTTATATTGTGGGATGGAACCGTAGATGTTGAAAGATTTGACGCAACGTTTTGAAACAGGGCCCAGTTGGCTTTATCGATTTGAAATTTAGGGAGTTGAGTTGGGGTTGAGGACACAGTTGAGGACTGAGTTCCAACCAACACTGTTGTGATTAGCGGAAAGTGGTCACTACCGTGCAGATGTGGGAGGGTAGTGCATGTAGTCTTGGGATATAATTGAGAAGAAATTAGGGATATGTCGACATGGGTGAAGGTATTGTGGGTGGAGAAGTGGGTAGGTTTACCATCATTTAAAACGGTCAAGTCGGAGTGAGACAGAAAGTCTTCCACTATTTTACCCCTTGTATTAGTATGGAGAGAGCCCCAAAGGGGGCTCCAGGAATTAAAGTCACCTGTTACCAGTAGGGGGGGTTGGAAGCCATTAACAATATTCTCTATTTCAGAAACAGAAAAAGTTTGGTCAGGAGGAATATATAGGGATATCACAGTGATTTTCTGTTTTAGTTCGATAATAACGGCAACGGCTGATATTGAAGAGTTGATTTCAATAAATCTGTGGGGAAGAGATTTATGGACTAGGAGTCCTGCCCCCTGTTTGGCTGTAGTGTTAGTTGGAAGGTTATGAAAGAAGGGAGCGTATTGCTTCGGCGAGTTAGGTTTTGTGACATTTGCGGGTAAGTGTGTTTCTTGAAGCGAGATAATAGAGGGATTGAGGTCATTTATAAGTAACTGGAGTTCGTGATAGTTATTGAAATAACCACCGGAATTCCATTGTAGGATTTTTAATTCTGTATTTTTTGATACCAGAGACTTTTGAACAATATAATCTGAGGTATATTGTGAAAAATCGGGTGAGGTCAAGTTAGACGTTGTTAAGCTTGGACTCCGCAATCCAGATGTTGAACCGCCCAAGCTCGTGGTCGAGCTCGGTCGGTTCAATTCCCGGACTGCGGAGTCAGGGGTGGGGGTGAGAAATGTTTTATTGGAAGTCATCACCATCGGGATCCAAGGTAGGAATGTAGTATTCGTTATCTTTGATGAGCGATTGGGTGAAGGCGGATATAGGCGAGTTCGGAGGCGTAATGTGTTGGGTATTTACAGATGGAGTTGGGATTAGCTTGTTTGAGGGTTTGTTATTATTGTTTAAAGAGTTATGGTTTTGAGGAAAATGTGAGTTATTTGAGTTAGTTTTAGTGTCTGTTGGATTTGAGTTAATCGGTATTGATTGAGATTTTGGAGTCAGAGTTTTATGAGGATTGTGTTTATTTGAATTGTGTGAGATTGTTTCTTGTGATGAAGAGGAGGGGTGCATGTCTACATCGAATGTAGATGACAATGTTTGGGGGTTATGTTGATTAATTGCTGTGGTTTTGGCAGGTTCGTTGGTTTGTTTAATATTTGTGGTTATGGCAGAATTGGGTAAACTGGGTTGATTAGGTTTAGAAATATCGCGGTTGGATTTTGGTTGGGAGATTGCTTGTCTAGCTACTTCCGAGAAAGGGGCTGTGATAGGTTTTGCGGGTAGAGGGTTTTGTTGATTATAGAGCTTCCTGGCTTCAGCCATGCTGCACTTGTTGGTGGTTTTGATTTTTAATACTTCTTTGTTCTGAATGTATTTAGGGCATAATTTTGATGAGGATGGGTGATTATCTAGGCAGTTAGCGCACATTAAACGTGTACACTCGCTAGGATCATGGGGGGGGAGATTGCAACTTTCGCATATTTTACTTTTGGTGCACCGTTTGGTGGTATGTCCAAGTAGCTGGCAGTTTCTGCATCTCATAGGTGACGGGATGTATTCTTTGACCTTCGCAATGTAGAAGCCAACTACAATTGATTGAGGCAAGAAATATAAGTCGAAGGTGAAAAGCATTAAGCCCGTAGGCTTCTGAATTCCGTCTATTCTCTTTGTGAATTTGTAGACTTCGCTGACACCTTGAGATTTCATATTTGATATAATTTCGGCTTCAGTGAGGTTAATAAGCCATGGAGCGTATACTATGCCTTTTGATGAGTTAAGTTGTTTGTGCAGGGCAACAGACACTGGGCATTGATTAGCTATATTTGTTAGCTTAAGGAATTTTTCTGCAACTTTCTCGGATCTTGCAAGAATCAATAGGCCACCGTCACGAAGTGAGGAGACGTTGTCATACTCAGTACTAACTGCGTCAATGACTTTTTTTAGTAAGAATATACTTACACTAGACAAAGGAGTCTCAGCATTTTTTGCTGTGATGACTATGAACTTTGGGTTCCTAGTGTTCCTTGATGTTGGTAGTTCGGGGAATTCTTGTAGGTTAGTTAGACGTTTATTTTTTTTTGCCCTGGGCTCAAACGACCAATCGTCAGACAATAGGTCGAAATAATTCCCGGGCTTTTCTTTGGGCCCCGGTGGGCCCATGTTTTTTATAATCAGAAGAAAAAAGATTTGAAAGTGAGGTTAACTAAACACACCACGCGGAAGAAAAATCGAGAAAAACTTGCAACAAATTGAGAGGTGCAAGGGAGATAGCAATAGTAGCCAAATAGATTTTTATGAAATCAGAGCACAGCCGAAAGAAAGGTCTTCACGCTACGAGAGTAAGATGATGACTGTTCTACAAGTTTACTTTCGACTCTTATGTGCCAAACTAAAAATATAAAAAAAAAACTACATAACTTATACAACATTTTAGAAAACCAAACAAGACTCCTTGAAAGAAATGAAAATTCATCTAATGTGCCTAGATCCCCTCAAAAGGTTGCAGAGTGAACTATTTTAATATTTCCCATTATGCAAGTTAGATATATATGAGAATGTTTTTGATTTAACTGTAACAAAGAAACATGTAATGAAAGCGAAGCATGTACAATTTATTTAAAAAAAATAATCTTGAAATTATATATGTAACTAAAATATATACATATAATGTATTATTATTGTTGTTGTTAATAAATGTAATTAAAATAATTGTATTACATTGATTTGTAGAGAAATCGTAAACAGACAAAAAATAAACAATTTATTTGAAATTATTTAAACTGTTGCATGCATGCATGTTTGTTTGTTGTTAAAGAACTTTTAGAAATGTTTTAATTTTTATTATTATGTATATTTTATTCTGAAGGGCATTTAAAATAGTGTGTTTATACATACATATATACATTAATTTTTTTCCATGTACATTTAATTTATTACCGAATAATAATTCAATTTTAATTCTTAATCTGTATAAATTATGTAATGGTTATTTGAATTTAAATAAATTAACTAAATAACAATTTGTGTTTTCTTTAAAATTAACGATTTACATCCAATATTTTAGACGTAAGCGCATAGTTGCGAGGTCCTAACGACGTGGACTACTACCTAGTAGCAACCAAGGTATGATTGTGGAATAAATAAATAAAAAGCGGAGATAGCTAGACTCCGAACAGCTGCGATAACAAGAAACTCACAGAATCTTTACACTTTACCCACTTCCATAAGATTCAAGTGCAGAAAACAGAAAGCGCTGCCATGAAGCCATCAGAAGTGTCGTCTCTGTCATAGTCGATTTTATCAGGCGACTCAGAATGGTACATTGGTGAATGCTTTCAAGGGGCTATGCATTTCACATAGTTTATCGATTTCGCATTTTGGTACTATTCAGTCCGCCGGCGAAAACTATCACACTTCGCTCGCGCAACTATGCAAATGCGAACGCAATTTTATCGACGTCAAATGCGATAGATGTTTTGATGCCGAATTAATTTGTGAGGGGCGCATTTGCATGGGTAAGAAATATGTAAGGAAATAAATGACAGCGGAAAATAATTATTTTCCTTGCATTTAGGGCAGAAAAACAAACATAATCTTGAGAATGGCCTCCAAAGCTTGCATTTACGCATGTGATTTTCATCTGCTGCTGGCAATCTGGCATACCTTTAAAAAGTATTACTTAACAATTTTAAAATATCGCTTTTGGAAATACAAAAATACCAATCCGCCATGAAAAGCGATCCGCCGCGCATTTGGGAATAAGCCCCCAGCGGGGATCAGTCACTTCTAATTAGTTTCCGTTGCACGTTCAAATGAAGATGAAGACACATCGACTCCATCTCTTTCAGAATTTAAATACACACCTATCGAAAACATTTTTGTTTTAATATCCACTAGTGTTTACTTCAATTCCAAACAAAATACACCAACATACAAAAGCATTTTGACAGATCAATGGGTAAGTTTGTGGAAATCGATTGGAAAGTCGACATTCCAAGCAATCGTTTTGCATAGTTGCCATGTTCTCCGCGGAGCGAACTGAATGAATCGCACATTATGCGATTCGCGGCGAAGTGCATAGTTAGCCCCCTGCATTTCCACTAAGAAAATGCGAAGGGTTCTAGGGTTCTAATATCTAAATGGACCTGTCAGTTCTGTAGATGTCCTTCTCTCTTACCCGATCGGAATAGCTTGCAATCTTTCCTAGGCAATGAAACCAATCCACCTCATGGTAATCACCCTTATTATCGTTGTCGTCCACCGCTCTAAAAAAAAAAATCGACGCGACTGTTATGTATTGGCGGAAAAATTAAAACAACTTTTGTCGCGGGGGCGATCGACATTATGTCGTCTGAAATGTCAAACAATGTGGATTGTAATTTCGACGAGCGTTGGTATAACGTGAGTCCTTTTGTGACGCCATTTGTCGTGGAAATGATTTATCTTTATCGTAGATAATTTTGCGGACAACTGTATGATCAAAGAAAATTGGCAAAATCATTCACAAAGGGCCTAACAAAAAGTGATGTCAATCGGCAATGGGACGACATAAGCCTTATCTCTCAATTGTCTTGGACCACCTTCGATGATCTAAAATACATTCCAGATCTACAAATAATTGTGATTAAAACATAGTTTGTAAATTTATGAATTATCAGCTAGGTTCCAGAAATCGAGTGAAATCTAAATTGCAAATCGAGTGAATTCGTTTTCAGTATTCTGCATTTCGAGCGATTCGGAAACTCCGAATTTTTTTCGAAATCACAATTTCACTTTGTCTCAATTCCGAAAATTTTGAAATCAATATCGAATACAGTTAAATGTAGAACACAAAAATTCATTTCCGATTTCATTTCGAGTGAAAGTGAAATGTGGAACCTAGCAGTATGTATTCCTAACACTCACTTAACGTGGGGCAAGTCCAATGGAATGGATTTTGTTCAAATATCCTTCTTTATCAATAAGAGCTTTTTTTTCTGGTTTTTTTCCTTCGTCACATCTCAACACTATTTATTTTAAAATTATTTTACTAATTAATTCATAGTCACAAAAATAACAGACAAAATATACACCCCTATCGTGTAATCCGCCGGGGGGAATTATTCACGGAAAAGAATTTTTCGTTCAGGAAAAATTCGATTTGAACGTTTTTAACCATACAGTGAAACTCATTCACAATACCCACACGGGGAACTGCTCACTTTGCGATTTCGACGATAGCAAAATATTCTTTTCCGTGAATAATTCCCCCGGGGGATTCTACGATAGGGGTGATAAATTCGTCGACTGAAATGCCAGACCATTATATGCCATGGAATGTAAGAGTTCAGAGAGTCTTGTCGTTTCAGTTACGCAATACGAAATTCCAAACGCCTCAACACGACAAATGTTGCCACTCGTTTTCGATAGACGACAACGGCAATAAATGTGATACTCTATAAAAGCGGTTCCCAATCTCTTTAGGTCGCGGATCACTTTTCAGGAGAGAAATTCCTGGAGGAGCACTTCATTGTCCGTATGCCAAGTTTGTTTTCATTTTGAAAGCGTTCTCAAAAGCAACTGGAACAACAATTCCTCACAGCCGACAAAGAATTGAAATAAACGCCAGTATCTTGTTTATTTCAGCTTGAAATTCTTATTTATTTATTTATTAAGATTAATTAATATTTCTATAATTGTAAATACATACAAATAACTTTTCTTGTGTTCTTCACTGACTCGCAATTTGTGATGGCTGGCCTTTGCGAGCATATTTCTAAGTTTATTTTATTTTCTATATCTAGACCATATTAATATGTAATGAAAACTGATTTATTAAATATAAGTGTACAGGTATATTATTTTGTGGAGTGTTGTCTAATTAAGACACTTTGCCGTTCTGCCACACGATAGTTATTGTGAATATCAATTTTATTCAGATCTGTGAACAAAGTTTTGTCAAAAGATGTGAACAAATCTTAAACTGTTTTTGCATTATTTTTTTTTTTTTTTAATAATTGTAAAAGGTCAACAGAAACATAAAATAGTAATAAAAGAAAAGGAAGAAAAACAAACTTATGAGCTAAGTCGATACTAATAATAGTTTCCATAGCCACTCCATTGGCCATAGCCACTGTAGCCGGAACCGTACTGCCAATGATTGTAGTAGCCATCGTATTGTTGTTGTGGGTATGATGGTTGTCCACTTTGGCCGTAATAGCTGGAGTTTGTACCTGATCCATAATTGTAATTTGCTGACGTACTATTCGTACTGTTATTGTATGCTGCCACCCCCTGCGATGAGTTTTGAACGGCGCCAGTGTCTTTACTACTGGTGGAGGATGATTTTTTGTTTGGACTAGTATCACTAGAAATAGGAAAGTTCGAGTTGTATTAATCTTCATTTGCTGGCTAAAATACAATTACATATATAGATGAGGTCAAAAATCAAGATACAGTTGTTAGTTGTTAGTTCGTTGGTAGCCCGACGAAGTCAATATGGAACCCTAAATTGGAACTCTGGTAAAAATAACAAAATCAAAAGCAACTAAAGTTTTATGAGCCTGCAATGTGTGGAAATACCTTTGGAATCTATACAAAGATCACACGCTTTTGGTACTATGATGCCCAAAGTAACTTGAAAGTGTACCAAAACGCAATGTGTAAATAGCAATGGGGGCAAATACCAATGACACGCTTAAAGGTGTCCACATCAAGGATAGTCAGTCAGATGTTGATTTCTTGTCTTTCTCAAGTAAAAACTATATTCTAAAAAAAACGAGACAGAGACATAATACTAGTTCAGCCTTTGTGAAACTAGAAGGAAATTATTGCTCAAAAAACAACTGGTTCCTTCGAACAAATTAATAAATTCTCTAGGTGGCAATACACACTCGTTAACGAATAATTCGAACCCTCGCTTAACTCCGGGCGATCGTTTGCTATGAGGATATCTGTTGAGTCAAGTGTACGAAAGTTTTGTTAAAGTATAAAACTTAATAAACGAGCTTGCCGTCCGAAAATGGCCACAGACTACTGACTGAACCACCTGTACGTATGGAACGATTTATTGGGACCTGTATGTCCACAGGAAGGAAGAACTTATTGCATTTAGTTTCAAAAACACTATCAAATCAAATCGTACACCAAAAGTCAATTTCTTTCTTCCTTTTTTTGTGACTTCCCTATTCCCTAAAAATTGGCTGAGACTAAGTTGATATTAGAGATCGCGATGGACTCATTATCGGACCTTGTGGTTTAAGAGAATCCCCATATTCTGACCTAACATAAGCCCTTATATTGATAATGTGTGGGATATACTCCAGAATGCGTTTCGCTCCGAAGTGGGTGGTGGGCTTATCAGTAGACGAACCATCACATCTGTCTAGACGCAGAGTTCAAGCTTAGCTCTTATAGTTATAAGTAGTTCCACTGGTGATCCGTTTATCCAGTTGTTTTTCTATAACCATAAACCCTAAAATCCAATTTTTTTAAGGACCAAACATTCGTGATACCTACATGAAAATATGTAGTATCTTTAAGCGCAATGAACCCTCAGTCAGAAAATCAATCATAATAGACTCGACAGCAGAATTCAAATAAAAACTAAAATGGAAAAATAGAAGCAAATACACACCTCTTCTTCTTCGCCTCATTGACCTTGTTCAGCGCAACCTGCAGAGCTCTCTGGGCGTCGAGTAGTCCGCTAGCCGTACTACCAAAGTCCTCCAGAAACTCCACCTTTCTTTGAGCAAACAGCACCCTCTGTTCCAGTTCGACATTCTCGCGCGACATAAATTTATCCATAATTTGAACAATCTCATTCTCGTCGACCACCGGTCGCTGCAACGCTATATCGATCATCTGCAGGGCAACTCTGGTATTGGCTGGATCCTTATCCAATGCTTGCTGCAGCACCTTCAAAGCCCCATCCAGATCTACGGTTATTTTGTTGCAGAACCTTGCATACTTAATAGCTAAACTGCCAGCGATATTTTTATTTTTCGCCGTACTAATATAGTGCTCATAGAGCTCTTTGCATTTGTTAAAGTCGCCACGACGTCGCTCAACATTTATCCGCCGATAGGCGATTTGCAAGAGATTCGGACATTTCTTCTCCAAGTTGCTGAGTATATCGGCGGCTTTGTCGAAATCATTTTGACACTCCTCAAACGCCGACCACATAAGATGTAAGCTTGGCTTGTCTGGATGGTGAATCGTACACGCCCGATGGTATGCGTCTCTAGTGACAGGTATCAACTCTGGGTCACTTTGTGTCTCAAGATAACGAATCAGTTTCAGCCAAAACTCGTCGTATAGCGCACAGGCGATGAGACAACGTTCGAAGAGAATTAACACCCTCCGGCGATCGCCTTTCTCGATTTCATAATCAAGATAATCTTTCCAGTTCTTTAGCTGACACCTCTCAAGTGGCTTCACGTGGAAGTAGGGTCGCTTAATGCCCTCCTCAAATGTCCACCGTGCAGTTACAGATGCAACTGTAGCTTTATGCAACTTTCTTCTTGTTGAAATGATTTTCTCTTTGATTGCGGCCATCTCCTCGTCACTGCGAACATGATCATCGGCCTCATCAACTAATTCGTCAGGTTCTGCGTCATCGGACCCTGCACCGGGAACTTCGTCATCGATCTGTTGCTGTTTGCTACTTTCTTTGGACGCCTTTAAAGCCTCCCTAACTTCAGAGCGAAGTTTTGTGAATTCCTCGGGAGTTATTGTCACCGTCGCTGGATGATTGTTAATGACATCTTGAAAGCTGTAAAGAAATTCGATAAATTAACTCTCTTACTCTTTACACTTTAAGTGTCGCGGCACTTACTTTCCGAAATGTCCATTGTAGCCCTGTGTTGGAATGCCCAAAAGTCGATCGTATATTTTCACCACATTCAGGTAGCGTTTGCCTTCGTTTTCCCACTTGATGAAGGCGTCCCAAAGCTTATCCGATCTGAATTCAAGTCCGCATGCGTTAATCGCTCGCTCGAATTGTGATCGAACAAATTCTTCGTTGTCGCCCTGGTTCATCTTTACATGGGTTAGGTAGTGGATCCAGAGGTCAACTGATAGCGGAATCGCTTTAAGGCCACGTTCGAACACCTATTTTCGATCAGAATACGTTTTTTGTTTGTTATGTGGAGAAAAACAATAAAAAGAGAGAAAAGAAACGGGACATATGTGCCAGATTTAGTTTTACCAAATGAAATTCAAAGAATACTTAGCTTTTGTCGAGTTGTTTTTTTTTATTATTTTTTTTTTTTTTTAGGTGGGTGGTGGTGGAGGGGGATAATGATACATTTGAGAAGAAATAACTATTTTGTTTGGTAAATAGAATGCACAAGGACAAAAGCTACAAAAAAATACGCTGTTGCTCCTCGACCTATTTTGTGTGTTGCAAGCCATACAGTTGGGCAGTTATTATTGTTCGATTCAGTGAGGTAGTCGAATTATTTTATAAGTGAAGGAATAACAATATCACCACGATCAGTTTTGTATATAAGCTTTCGATTTTGAGCCTGGTTAGGTTGCTGCCTTAGCATAGTTAGAACACAAGTCTAATCTTAATTTTAATACACCAATAGAGCGTGTGGTTAAAAGACAAATAAATAAAATAAATAGGCGGCGCAACAGGCGGTAGACACCCAAGGCCTAGCTTCTCGCAACCATTCGTTTTGTGTGAGAGTCTATTTTTGGAACGAATGGAAGGGACCTACAATTTTATGCCGAGTCCGAACGGCTGAATTGAGAAGCTTTTTCAGGACAGTCACACTCTCGGATGTTTGTCAGACGTTCGCGAGAAGTGGCGCAGTAGAAAAAACCTTAAAATGTAATTTGTGTTTTTCCGGGGATCGAACCTGGGATCCCTCGCACAGTAGTCCAGCACACTAACCACTGCGCTACTGCGCCCACAGTTAAAAGACAATATATTGTAAAAGCGAAAACTCCATGAAACTCGTTGGCCTCACCTTTTTCCTGTGGAATAACATGGAAAGGGTTAAACAAAATTGCTTTGCGATCATGTCTCTCCAACGAATGCCGCTCACTGCGTGGCCAAGCCCTAAGATGGTAGGCAATGCCAAATTGATAGTTGGACAAAACCCTGGTACTTGTACTTTCGGTCATTTAGTATCACAATCTGAGTACACAAGGAAATAAAGAATTTCTAAAGCTCCAATCAAGTCCTGTAAAGAGTTTTGTCGCATCGCATCTAATATCGAATGAGACTAAGCTAGTTGGCACAACAACGCTCTGATATGCTCGCAGGTAGACGTTACTTCTTCACTTAAATTGTTTTAAGTTGAAGTCTGGAACTGTCTTCAGGAAGCTAGTTCCAAAGTTTGATTGTGCTGTAACCAAACAGTAGTTTTGAAATAAGTGGACATTCCACGCAATTCCACGCCAAGAGTATACTGCTAGGTACACTGATAATGTCGAGGAATAATCTGCCATTGGCCAGCGACTAATATTTGAGAACTGTTCTAACCTGTGCTTTATAGAGTAGCTTAGGACTGAAGTATTTCTTTGCCCTAAATAGGTGAATAAATATTGGACAAGTGGTTCTGCCATGTCGTGCTTTAACCGACTGTTCTTCAATAATATGCGTGAAAGCATTTCGATGGATGGACGACCGTCCATTTAAATTTGTGATACAGCGAAACATTTTTCTTAGAGATCTCAAACATCACGCCTACGCTGAAAACGTATGATTACTCACCATAATTATGGCAAAATTTCATAACTATGTGCACTAGGTGTTATGGCTAACCATTTTATGAAATAAATACATACATACAGTTGAAGAGGAGTGACGGCAATTGTAAAACAATTGGGCAGACCTTGGTTGGTTGGTTGAAAGTGGCTGTCAGCTGGGAAACGCCAATACACTTAGGTCCATTGTGATACCACGAAAAAAGGATCATATAAGATCTCCCAACTAGTTCAACCATTTTGAGACTTTCGAACCTTTCGGAGAAAACACCCCCACCAACTCCGTCTTTGGTTTTTGAGCAGTCAGTGTAGAACTGATTCTTCTTCTGTGAAAGTATCCTCATTGCAGATTGCTCTGGAGGGGATAGTGACGAGAAAGTTCTTGTCAAAATTTAAAGATGGGGTGTAGTCAGTGTTTTTGGCTGAGATTTCGAAGTTCTTCAAAATAGAGGCGTGGCCAAAGTCTTACCTTGACCACTGTGAGGCAGCTTTAAGGCGAATGACTGCACTCGCCGCCATTTGCTTGCTAAAAATATCAAGGGGTAATAGATGAAACAATATGTCCAGTGCCGCAGAGGTAGTTGTGCGTAGTGCACCGCTTATACACAAGCAGGCTGTGCGCTGGACCTTGCTTAGATAGTCGCTATTTATGGCTTTCTCCGAGGCTGTCCACCAGACAATTGTCCCATAGGTAAGTATCGGTTTTATAACTGAGATATAGAGCCAGTGAGTTATTCGAGGTTGTAGACCCCCATTATTTTGAGAAGCGTGCTACTGCAGCCTTCTTGACTTGCCTTTCTTGGATGTTAAGTTTCCAAAGAAGCTTCCTATCTAGGATAACACCCAAATATTTTGCTTTGTCAGAGAAAGTTAGGCTGATACCGTTGAGTGAAGGGGGGTCGACTGACGGAATTTTATATTTCCTGGTGAAGTGCACTAGATCAGTTTTGTGGGGGTTCACAGCTAAACCACACCAACTAGCCCAGTTGGACAGACCTTATGCATATTGAAACCTCTCTCGATTTTGCGTAGATGTTTGTATGTAGTAGAGAGAGACATACGATACGGTTTAAAAAGCTACTGCTTAAAAATGTATCATTCGACTGGGTTAAGTACGAGTACTGAATTCCAGAATATGTAGTCCCAAATTGCGGCATAGAGCGCCGAAGATATGTGCTGATGCAACCAACTGATACCTATTTCAAATGGCAGCTGTATGAACTCCGATTTTTGTGAGGACAAACAATCGAAATCATTTGAATTTTGTAAAGCGTTGTTTTTCACAAACAATGAAGCCCAGATCAAAGTAGCCAAACTCATAATACTTTGTATAGTTTTATATTGTCACCCACTGATCGACTTAAAAAAAAACCGGCCCATTCAATATGTCTTGCAACACTCGCCGGCGGTTTTGTCTCATAAATCCTGTAGTAAGAAACCATTTTTTTTAACAATAATAATAGCATATGATATTAGGTGAATAGATTATAAATAATATTTCAAATATTTCATTTTAAATACCATTTCGTACTTACGCCTGGAAAATGTTAGATTGTTTTTTTGTTTCGTTTCATTTACCGTTCTAAACTCACACTATATAGTAATTAGATGGTACCACGACAAGAACTAATGCAATATTTCATATAACAGTATAAATTTCAAAACTATGAACTGATTCACTTTCACCCATATATATAAGACAAGATTAGATAAAACAACATCAAGAGAACAAAAAAAAAATAAAGGAAATGATTTAAAATAGTATTTATGTATAATAATCATTACAAACCAAACTGAATTGAACTGAACTTGCGTATGTATTATGTGTGTGTGTGTGTGTTTGTGTGTGTATGTTGGTCGAAACGAGTATGATACAAGAGTGGAAGATTTCAAAGCTGTATTATCTCTTTATTGCACTAATTTCATTGTAGCATAGAATTTCTTTTGGTAAATAACAATACGTTCAAATATATTTCATTTTGCTAGCACATCATCAACACTGCCTGAGTGAGTCTGATTTTGACCGTTTCAATTTGCATTATTATTTCGAATTTATAGCTCTCATCCAGTATCTAGTGGGCAGGAATCAGAATCAATGTCAGGATTGATGATGTGCTGCGGGTAGTACAACAAAATAATAAATTTCACATATTTCAAAGTAATATCATTCAGGAAATGTTTAAAGACAACAACAACTGTGTTGTTGTCGCCGTCGAGGAGGAAGAGAGGAAGCTCGACTGCACATATATTACAGCAACAAGTGCCCATGAGCGTAGGCTGTTGGAAATTATAGATTATTGTAGTATGTAATTACAATGCGTATACGTATTATGATTATGAATTCTTTTTCTTTTTTTTTTTTTTTGTTTAATTTAAATATTTTTAACTATAATTCTTTGTTGAAAAAAGTTAATCAAGTGCTAGTTGAATAGCAAGAAGATAACAATAATTGCATGAGGTTCTTTGAAAGTTGTGGTTTCTTTATCTCGTACAAATAATATTAGAGAGAACATAGAAAAGAGCGTAGGCTGTACAGAATTCGAAAATCTCATTTGTAAATTCATTTTTACTCACCTCGTTGCATTTGATTTTGAGTCCTTTGCGCTTTTCATAGTCGGCATATTTCCGCCAATAGCCGTAGCAGTATGGGTAGTGGGAGAGAAAAGCATCGTAAGCATCACGGGCAGCTTCTACGTCAGTCTGTGGAGAGATTTGAAAGGAAGAACAAAATTAAACGAAACTATAGTAATTGGGTGTTTTTGATGTACGAACAAATGGTAAACTAATAGCCTATGCTAGGCTCGCCCATGGTCGAAATTCGACCACATACATTTAAACAAAGTAAGCAACATGCAGTGCATGCAGAACGCAAAAAACACATTCCACTCTGAATATAATCCATTCGACATCAGTAATGTAATATCATGTGTATACATATAGGGAATTTTCTTATGACTTATGGGAGACCGAGATACGTACAGGGTTTTTCAACAGGGACGCTACAAAAGTAGAGCGACAGGGACAGCAAACGACGCCGAATTTCTTGCCGCTCTTTTGACATTTCTCTTCAGTAAGGTTTGCCATTTCATGATGGAAAGATATACGAGCCAACAACGAGTCGAAATTATTAAAATTTACTACCGAAATTCGGAGTCAGTGGCCTCAACGTTAAGAGCGCTACGTCCAATTTATGGTCGTCATAATCGTCCTAGCAGATCAACAATTGAGCGTCTAGTGGAAAAATTTGAATCCACAGGCACAGTACAAACAGTACAATTCCCGTGCCAGTGAGACAAAGAAGTGCCCGTAGTGTCGAGAATATTGCTGCCGCTGAGGCTTCAGTTGAAGAAAGCCCAAATGTTTCTCTCACACGTCGTTCTCAAGCGTTGGGCATCTCTTTGACGTCGTTGTGGCGAATTTTGCGAAAAGATCTTGGCCTACATCCTTACAAGATTAAATTAGAGTATTTCCTGTGGGGCTACGTCAAGTCTATGGTCTATGCCAACAAGCCAGCGACGATTGATGAACTTCGTACGAATATCGAACGTGAAATTGCAGCAGTATCGGCCGATTTATGCTTGAAAACCGTCGAAAATTGGGTTCAGCGTCTGGACTTCTGCAAGCGTGCCCGTGGTGGCCATGCAAAAGAAATCGAGTTCCATACATAATAGCATCGAACGTACTTTCACAGGAATAAAGAATTTCATTGATATCCAAAAAAACTTTTGTAGCGCTTTTATTGAAAAACCCTGTAATAGCAACATCTGTGTTTTCTTCTCTTTTTTATACCCTCGACAGGAAGTTATATTCACTTTGCCATTGCTTTTGTAACGCCCAGAAGGAGTCACCGGAAACCCCATAAAGTGTATATACTATTCTATTCCAGGATCAAATTGTGAATTGATTTAGCCATTTTCGTCTGTCTGTCTGACGGTTGAAAACAGGATAGCGTCCAAACGAATCGACCTAGGCGAATGAAATTTTATGAAACACACACTTCAATATACCAGGCTGAGATGGTTGCTTTGCTGCATGCGTTGGATTACTTGCTTGAGAGTCAGGTGGAAGGAAGAAATATCCTAATAGCACTGGACAACCAGGCGGTGATTAGATGCATGGGGCGGACAACCATAACAACATCACTGGCACTGTAATGTGTATTCAAGCTCAACAAGTGCTCATCTAAAAATCAGGTAACACTGACTTGGGTACGAGGACACTAGAGATCGACGGCAACGAAAAGGCGGACTCCCTTGCAAAACAGGGGTCAACTGAAAAGTTGCTGGGACCAGAACCATTCTCTTCAATTGGTAGAGGAATGGTAGAACAGCTGATTCACAAATGGATCACGGCAGAACACTTGAGAAGGTGGTCAACCGTGGAACAATGTAGACAAGCTAAAATGGCAATACAATGGCCGACCTGCTCCACTCAGAGAAAGTTTCTAAGCATGAGTCGAGGAACATTGAAATGGGTGGTGGCGTTAACTACAGGTCATGGTAATTTCCGGTATCATTTAAGGAAGATGGGCCTTAGAGAGGATGATACTTGTAAGCTATGCCTGAAGGAATCTGAAACACCGGCGTTAACATTAGGAATCGAACTCAGGGAAGAACTCTGGAGAAATCCAGAGAGACTCTCTGGGTAAGGTATATAGTGGTAGGGAGACGAAAAAGAGACCCGACAATGGTGGTCTGGTTCGAATATCTCTCGAAAATTTATATATGTAACAGAGAAAATCGTATTCAATGTGCGTACTCAATTCGTACGACGATATTCATACGTTTACGTACGATGCAAATTCGTATCCAATGTGCGGCTAGCCTAAGCCAGTCGCTAACTTTTTGGAAAAACTACATAAATTTAATAAATTCCAAAACTGACTTACCTCCTGATCGACATACTGCAGGAGATAAGTCCACCCAGTAAAATCGGCTGGATCATCCTTAACAGCCTTCCAGTACTTCTCGAGGTCTGGCAGTTTCTTTTTCTCCTTTTCTTTTTCCTTTTTCTTTTCTTTCTGATCTTCACCTGCAAAACCAATAAAAAAACATATTTTTTATGTGATTTGGGACAAGGGCCTATTCAACATACCTTCTTCGCTGTCAACTTTTACCTTCTTCTCAAGGGGACCATCATTACTTTCACTTGTCGGACTACTGGGATTGTATTCTTCGCTGGCCTTTTCTTCGACAGCCTTTCTCTTTACTGCCGATGTGTCTGTTTTCTTTGCGCATATGCTACCATTCGCAGGCAGCTCATCCTCAGAGACAACCTCAGTGTCGGCTGGTAGTTCAGCTCTAGGCGGAGCAGGTAGTTCTTCATCGGAAACCTCTTCAGCATCATTTACCTCGGGTTTCGTAGGCATCGGTAGCTCGTCTTCAGACACCATCTCTGTGTTGACCAATGTTGCATCGCTGCTATTATTGTTTTCCGTATCTTCTGCTATAGCTGGCTCAGAAATGCTATCATCATCGTTATCAGGTGGTTGGATATTTTCGACAGAATTCCTAACATCTCCCTCATCTTCTCCGACGGAAGGTAGGCTATTGGCATTGTCGCCTGCTAAACTAGCCAATAATGAACTCTCCACACATTCGTTTGTGTTTGCCTCCTCCGACTCGCCAGCTGCAGTTTCATTGGGTTCATTTTCCGAGTTTTCATTCTGCGCAACTGTGCCAAATGGAAACGAAGAACTCTTTTCATCATC